>BMAW01110465.1:234183-249205 GCA_019974015.1 Nephila pilipes | reverse complement strand
GGGGTTCGAACTATATCTGTCTTTTAAGATTATATCACGCTCTCATCGGATCAAAATTAGACTACTGCAGCGTTGTATATGGCTCTGCCCGGAAGTCAGATTTTAAACAATTGAACACTATCCACCATACTGCACTTCGACTATGCTCTGGAACCTTCAGAACATCCCCCATTCGGAGTTTGTATTTTAGCTGCTTCGTGCCTTCATTAGACTTGAGGCAACAACTTCTGTCCCTCCAATAGTATTTTAGAACCATATCATCATCAAATTTTTTATCATTTTTTGACAAAAGTTTATTTCTAGATAGGCTTTATCACACAAGAAAACTATCCATACCTCCTTTTCGTAGAAGAGTACAGGTTTTAATTGAGGGCTATGGGATTAAGAACATTTCTGTGATGAAAGTCAATGAAAAATTTCCTCCTTGGTATGAACATAATTTTAATTTTAAAAACCCATTTAAATGCTTTAAAAAATCAGACACTACACAAAATGTTTTGCTCCAAATTTTTCATGACTTTGCAGAGCAATATACCGATTTTAAACATACTTACACTGACTGTTCCAAGTCAACGAATCATGTGGGTGCCTAATTTGTTGTAGATGGTTCACTTTGTTCATTTCAACTTCATGCATCGTGTTCAGTTTTTACTGTTGAATTTTTTGCGATTCACAAGGCTTTAGACAACTTGTCAACTAGACATGATGAAAATTTTGTTTTATTTACAGATTCTATGAGAGTTTTACAATCATTAAAGCACCCAAACCATTCATCACATCCACTGATCATTCAGGCATTGAAAATTCTAAATAAACTGCAGTCCCAAAACATACAAATTGAGTGTTGATTTAAATTGTTGATGCTCATCTCAGTGGACTGTAGAACTCTCTCAAAAATCATCACAATTATAGTGCTTTTAACTATTTATTACGAACTCTAAGAGCCGCTACAATTTCTCACATCTGCACCCTGCGGCAACTCCGAACACAGACTCTTTGTTTACAGGTGGCGCTGCTGCATCAGCACTTGTGGTTTGGTACTGAACACAAATATTATTTTGTTTTATCCCTTCCCATGTGGGTATCAAGGCAAACGAAACTATTGATAGTGGTGTTAAATCTGCCTCAGGTGAAATCTTTGCAAACATTCCATACTGTGATGCCAAAAAACAAATTACACCAGAAATTTATCATCACTGGCAGGATCAATGGGATCTGGAAATAAACTCTATCATATAAAACCCATTGCATCTCATTGGAACTCATTTTCATGTAGAAGACATGACGTCATTTTGATGCGACTACGCATTGGACACACGAGATTGACTCACAAATACCTTTTCCTGAGAGAAATACCTCCTATGTGTAACCATTGTATTTATCCTTTGACTGTGCGACACATTTTGATAGAATACCCTGCTTTTAGCTCTGTTCGTTTTAAACATTTTAAGTCATGCACTCTTTCTTTAATTGACTTGGTTGGGGAAAATCCTCAACCAAAAATATTTAACTTTTTAAATGACATTTGTTTTACTCCCTTAATATAGTTTTATTACTTTTTATCGTATCTTTTACCATGCTGCACGTCAATTTTAAAACATTTTAGCTAAAAAATAGTTTAATATCCTAATCTTGTGTTTGGCACAATATATCCCTAGAGAATTCAGTGCCATAAATTCAACCGACCAACCAACCAACCATCCGTGTTTCTACACCTTTTAAAATTTATCTGTTTTAAGGCTCCCGTCTACCCGCCATTTTGATTTCGTGGATGTAATGTTAATCCTATGGAATTTCGACTTTAATTCTCACATCTTTATTATTTGATCTATTTCAATGCAATAAAGTGCATCTGAAAGAGCAAAAAGTGATGAATGCTTCTGTGGAATTACTTTTTCCCTCTGATTTTCAAAAATATTTGAAAATATTCTTTAAAGACTGGAAAAAACAAAAACGAATAATTTAAATAAGAATAAAAATATTTTTAAAAATCTTAGGAAAAAAGTAATTCCAGAGAAGCGTTGATTATTTTTTGCTCTTTCAAATGCACTTTATTGCATTCAAATAGTTCAAATAATAAAGATGTGAGAATTAAAGTCGTAATTCCATAGGATTAACATTACATCCACGAAATCAAAATGCCGGGTAGACGGGAGCCTTAAGCTTGTCTGACTCGATTGAAGAAACTCCCAACGAAATTTGGGAGCGTTTTTATATAAAATTAATTTTTTATGTCATATTAAAAATTTTAAACCTGAAATTCTTAATTTAATAATAATTAATGCATTTAATTATTAATTTAAATAATTAATGTATTTAATTATTATTTTCTATTCTCGTGGCTTAAAAAACTTTTGTAAAATTTAAGCAAATGTTTGGCGCAGCTTAGCCAAATTTGCTTTTTGCGCTATGAACTCTTATAAAGATTCAGTCACTGAAGTTTATTGCTTTATTTTCCGTTTTGTTAATTAAAGCGTTAAATATTTATCATGCATTCTCGGAAAGCAGGCTGTCACTTACACAATCAGATGATATAAAAGTAAACATTTTATTGTTTTTCAGGCGAGCTCACACCTTAATTCTATTTTCACATCTTGCCTTATGAGAATTTAAACCTTGTTCATTTTGCACTCAGGCCTTATTTTATGTGATGGTTGTTGGTGGATTCGAAAACCGAACAGCATCAACAGCGAAATTCGTACTTTTAATCACTTGGCAATAATGGCCTGGTTAAAAGTTGGATAATAAGGGCAAAGTTCGATTGTTGCTTTAACTGACTTAGGTTTAAAATTATGGGTTTTGTTGCCAAACACTTGTTTGGTGCAGCTTAGCCAAATTTAACTTTGTGTCATCAGTCATTCACTCATTTGTAAAAAATAACTCTTGTGTAATTCCATTGTGACATTAATTGAAAAAAACTAAAACAAACAAAATCTTTAGTAAGTAGCAAAATGAGTTCTAATACTATTTCAAGTGTGATGTGTATAAAACTGGTATAAATTCTCTAATATTGCACTGAAAGCTGGATTTTTCTGATTATTTATCGTGCAAGTATTTATCAGCATACATTTTGTTCATGTTAAAGAACCTCGAGGGGGGAGAAACTAAATTTTAGACTAAGTCTGGGTTTTACTAATTTTACCGGACTTAACCTTTTAAAAACGCCATTTCTGAAAATAACTAACGACACGCGCATCGCAACTATTTTAAGATGACGAGAATTTCACTAAGAAAAAAAAATAGAGAAATTTTCATCCATGGTCTTACAATTCTTTGAATTAATTTGAAAAAAAAAAAAAAAAAAATGAAAAACAAGTATCGGAGTTTTAAGGGTTGATTGGATTGTAAATATCTATTTCGATTTTTTTTCAAAATTGTTTTACATTAAAAAGCGTTACAATTATGCTTTAGTTTTAGGAGTGATTGTAGTAAAATTATACTTCGAATATAATAACAATAACCACACCAATAAAAAAAATCTAAAACACATGAAGACGCATGTTTCTTTTTTCATAAATGCTTTAATAAATATTCAAATTGACAAGATACACTCATTGAATAAAAAGAAAGACAATATCAGTTCCGAAGTGGCAAAAGAGAGATTTGGGCTTGCTAAGATCAGGAAAGCATTTGTAGGAGGCGGTTTTTTTTTTACCAGAGTTCGACAATGCACTGTGGTTTGAAGAAAAAATGGCGCAACGACACACAAAAGAAGTTCTGTGAAACAAATGAATCATCAAGCCGGTGGAGAAACGCTAAGAGGATAACTCTTTATTTTATTCTTTAAGGCAGGTGTTTGGAAGTTTATCAAAAAAGCGTGGAATATCATTGACTTCCTTTATTTCGCTTAACTGGTAGTTAGAAGCTTTGACACATCACGGCATAAGAAAATATAGACTTTAAAAAAACTCGAAACTACATAGAAAACTATCTTTAGAGGGTTCCCAGACTTTTCGGATTTTTCGTAGTTGTTCTAAAAAAGAAACTTTTCCTGTGTTCTGCTTGAGAGATCACGGGATGTCCCAGTTTCAGAGCTTTCCTAAAAACCGAAAAGCTTATCCGATTAGCAAGAATGTCATGTGTTTTTCCTTTTCATCCTTTCTGAGTCACTGCGAATTTTAATTTTTATTTCTTATGCACCAATGATATTATTCTATAAATATTAAGAAAAACGAAGTTTCAATAGTTATAAGTATTTAAAAAATAGCCGTTTCCTTTAAAAAAAACTAAATCGGTAGATTGGAACGGAGCATAAGAATGGAACGAAAGATTAGTAAACTTTGCTATTCCATTTTCCAGAATTTTACTCAGTTTCGATAAGCAAACTAAACCTTATCTAAAATCTTTTAATAAACAGACTAAAACCTTAATGTGTGTTACTTACTTTTACATGCTTAAATACAGTTAAAATTTTTATTTGGATGAAATAGTTGAATTCAGAGATGTGAATAATCTTAGCATAATTTTTTGTAACTAAGCGGAATAAAACCTTGAATATATTTGTCCCAAATTTTTTTTAGATATTGAATTTTGATTCATTCATCAAAACTTTTTAACATACTTTACAAAACCCTTTATCCATAATGAACTCCCAAAGGATGCGTATAAAGACTGAAAAATATACCAAACGTCTCCACCGGCATGATGATAATAAATAGTATAAAATAAATTCTTATTTTGTTCCAAGGGAACGACACTTTATTGTCCTTTCAGGCGACTAAATACTATGAAAGCTAAGTCGAAAAGTTATAAATTACGAGTAGAAAGCGATGTTTTAGTCATAAGGACACACGACAACAATTTCTATAAGTCAACTACGAAGATCCAGAAAACTTTTCTTTGTTTCAGACGGTATTAGAATACCGAATGCTTCTACAGCGTAGAAATTTTGAAGTTTATCACTTATTTAATTCAAATAATTTTTCCTCAGACTAAATGAAGTGAAGCGTCTACTTTGTATTTTATGTAGCATCATTTTGGCGAAATCTCAGCAAAATGGATGAATGCTTTTAAGAGGAATCTATATTTAAATTAAAATCTGCTGAATTATTCTATTTCTAAAACTGATGATTTCGAAAAAATCATTAAATTAGAAATATCTGTATATTTTCATCATGAATCATTCTTCATTAATATATTCTTTAAACATCAGTCACAAAGATGAAAGGAAGAATTTTTTACTGTAATACATAGAGCAATTAATTAAGCATATTAATATCATTTATGGATTCATTTAATTATTGTAAAACAATTTTCACGGTAATAAAAATGATTTAAATTTGTTGCTTATAGATGGGAAGTGTGAAAATTTTCCACGAAATTTTTTAAAAAAGTTATACTTCTTTCGATTCGTTTATTTAAATTAAAAAAAAAAAAAAAAAAATTCTTTTATTTCCATTAAGTTCAATTACTTTTCAAAACATTTAACTTCATATTTTAGAAATAAGCATATTTTGGAAAGAATAATTCACTTAATTAAAAAATTCCCGAATATTTAAGCTTTTACGTTATAATTATAATTCGAAATAAGAACTTTTTTACTCTGTGATAAATTAAGCTTTTAAAATAATGCTTATCCACTACCTAGCAAAACATATTTACAAAAAAAAAAAAAAAAAAAAAAGATTTTAAAAAAAAACTTAAAAATTACCAAACAAAAAATATTTAAAAAAAAAAAAAAAAAAAAAAAGGTAGGATGGATGAACCTGACAAGTTTTCATACTTTGATGATTTAATAATACAGTCTGAGAATACTTACTGAAGTATTATTATTTCATAATCATTAAAACAGGTAAGGTAATTCCTGAGCAAACATTTACATTTCAGACATCGAAAGCAATATCAATATTTTCCTACTTTGATCCTTATGGTGTTATTTTATGCATCACCAGTGACGTAATTTACGCACTGCTGTCTCAGAATGAAATGAATTTGCTTTACAATGAAATGAACTTGATCGATGGAACACAAGAACGAAGAATTACTATTTGTACATAAAAACACAACATCCTAATTTGAATCACATTTTCATGACGTCTTTCAAAATTCGAAATGACTCTTTGAGAACCAAATAACGCCAAGTCTTAATAAAGAGCATGACCAGAATAAATACAACCGTTTACAATGAGTTGAATAATTTCATAGAGGATAGACTCTTTATTTTTACCAGGCTTTCGAAACGATTTGTACTTGAGATTCTGCAGCTGAAATCAAACGCAGAACACAAAGCGTAGATAGAAATAACTTCCAACATCCAGCAATATTCACCAAAGATTGTTTAGGTACACCAGTAACTTACTTCTTCACTACAACTATCTATATCTCGTCTCAACAGGGTCGGCATTCCAGAAACGTTACTACATTCTCCTTCGAATGCTTTCGTCAGACAAGTGATTCTATGACCTCCAATGGAAGTTTCTCCGCGGGCTCTGACTGTGACAGTTCCGTCGTTGAGGTCTTGTCTGTTGTTTCATAACAACCAGCGACTGCCTTTGGTCTCTGTGGAAACAACAAGCTGCAGTTGGTGCAGTTAATGCAGTCACTGCCGCCTCGTTCCTTTTCCACCAGTTTCTCGATTTCCGGTCGAATCGCCTTGTCCAGTTCTTCCTCTAAGTTTACCACATCTTCTTCCTCCATTAAGTCGTCGTCTTCCTCTCGGCTGGAGGAACTGGCCTCCTGACAGTTCCTCCTGTGAGTGTCCGAGGAGGAGGATCTGTGACTGTGACTAGATTCGTGTTGCTGGGACGAAATCGGTGGAGATATGGTCAGAGTTGGGCCATATTTACGTCCAGCACCTGTCGGGGTCCATACCTGTGTGAAGATTAATATCAAATGTTGCAATTTATCGACAGTATTTCAGTAACGAAATTGTTTCACCTAAAACTTATGACGTTTAATCAAAAGATAGATAATATTTTACTATATTATGTGGAATAGAACATCTCATATAATACAAGTATTTAAAAAAACATGTTTGGGAAGCTGTTAACTTTGTATTAAATTTTGCTGAAAAATAGTCTTTCCTCTGACGTTATTTGTATGTTACATTAAATTCACTTTGTTAATGGTAGGCACTTTTTATTATTTTTATTATTTATATATCACTGATACATTTTTAATTTTTTATTTATAAAAAATTGCTATTTTGAAGAATGAAAGTTATTTAACTTTCGGTTTAAATCTCAAGTCTTTATCAGAAAATTTTCGAAATCACATTTCGCATAGTTTGACTACAAGCCAATTTTACCTAATTTTCATTTAAAATACCTGATTGATGCTTTTAAAATATGTAATATTAATTATGTATGTTATAGTTTTGCAACTTGAATCTTTTATGCGCATAATAGAATAAAGTCCTTGCTGATCTTATGATAAAAATATAGTATCTTTGTAAGATTTCAACTAAAAGAAATTACATTCCATAAAATTAACTGTAAGGGAACTAATACACATAAGATGAATCAATTAGTAATTTTTAGAAAAACCTTAAAGCTTCCATTTACCATCCATTTTGAATAATGTTAGTCTTATATTTCTACTTTTCTGTTAAGCTTTCGGATTCTATTTTTTTTTTCATTGAGAAAAAAAAAAAAAAAGGAATGAGCTCCAGTAGATAGCTAATGATAACAAAATTTTTCTACTCAACATTTTTCCAAAGTTTTCACCCCAAATGATAAATAATGTTCTAATCCTAAAATATAAAAGAAAAAGTTGAAAAAAAATAATTTGAAAAATATTAAATTATGAAATATAATTAAGTGAAATATGAGTAGTAACATTACTAAATTTTTACATATAAAAATTCTCTAAGTATCAAACCCCTTGTCCCAAAATTTCAGGCAACTCCCTCCCGTAGTTCAAAAGATAATTAGTTGCAAATTTACGATTGGAAATCATGGAGATTTAAGGGGCCGTATAATAATTTACAAGCCTTAATTAACAGTCTAATAATCATGTGGTGGTGTTAATAATTATTAATAAAAATACATTTTTATTTCAAGCTCTCATTTAAAAGATGTTCTGAAATGTATAAATTTTTTTAATGTGTAAAATAATATATAATTTATAAAAGCTTCAGAGAGGCGCTTAACTAAGATATTGGGGCTACTATCGATAAATCAAGAACAATAGCTACTAACTTACGTATGTGATCAAAAGAGGTATTCATGCCTAAAATGTTTATAAATTATATACCATTTTACATTATAAATTATTTTATACATTTTACCTCCATCGTTAAATAAAAGCTTTATTTAAAAATGCTCTTTTACTTATATTTAAACGAGAATAAGCAAAGATAGTCAAATAATTCTTTTCAGTTTGGAAATAAGACCAAAAAAGCAATTATGAGAGCAATACGTGTGTGCAAAGATTTAACTCAATTGGATGTTGTTAAATGCTAAGTTTCCCTTTCCCCATAGGGGAAAAAGTTCCTAAAATACCAAAACAATACAATGCTAAGCTCCTTGATAGCTAGAGCATAATGCAGTATAGTTTTAGCATTGGAGCGATACATGTATGCAAAATTTAAGCTCGATCGGATGGAAGGAAGGATGTTGAAAATAGAGAACAAATTTTGAACTGGAAAGACATAATATATATATATATATATATATATATGTGTGTGTGTAAATATATATATATAAACATAGCAAGTTCAATAAAAGCTTGTAAAAAGATGGAAATATTACCAATGGTGTGCGAGAGTTTACGAAAAGTAATCTTATGATAACCACCAAATAGCTTTTCTGGAACATCTGATGAACTAATGACTGGACTTGAATGAAATTTAGAACGTAAGCTATTTAGGCAACTTTATTTAAGGTATCAGTACACCTTTAAAATACCATTTTTGTCAAAATTTTCTATTTTCTAATTTTAATGTCAGTTTAAAATTTAAACTTTTTCTTTCTAATAGTGTTTGAATTTTGCTTATACCTTATTTAGAACTGAAGTTACAATAATTTGAATTTTACTCGGTAGCTAATTTTTAATTGCATTTGAAAGTTTGTTTTTGATTTTTTTCAAAACGAGTTTTCTCGACATATTCATATATGGCAACGTAGATATCAGAAAAAGGTATGAACCAAATTCATTTAAATTTTGTAAGTATCTTCCTTATATAGTTTTTAAGAACTCCTACTACTTTCATGGTTGTAAAATTGATATGTGTTTAGTAACAAAGGTGTAAATCATGTATTGTTATAACTTTTTATTTTTCAATGTTATCTGACTCGAAACACAATAAAAATTGTAGTTATATGAATTTCATCATGAAAGTAGTACCAGCCCCAAAATAAGTTATGAAGAATAAGGTAAAATATACAGAATAATGATATTTCTGTTTACTTTTGAGCTATGTGCGTCATTCTGATAGTCAATTTATGTACTATTTTCACCATGTTTTCCTCTCCAAATTTCTTTTTTTGAATTAAATGCAGATTATTAAATGTTTTTTTTTTAAAATAGTTTTAGCAGTTTTTAGTTTTTATATTTTAGTATTAAAAATATTTTGATAGCAAATATCAATGTATTTCAAAAAACTTTCTCCGAAGGTGTACGAATACCTTAATTCTGCATACCATTAGAATCCGTTATAAAAATTATTTTCAAAAATTAATTACCTATGTTTAATATTTGCCCAGTGACGATGAAAATTGTGTAACTTATTAAACGTGTCTCATTTTTTTATGCGACTATACATTCATAAGAACACATTTCGTAAGTTTATTTCCCATGACCATTGAGTAACATTATTTGTCCATAACTTAAAGACAATACAGCTTTAGTGTCATCCCCTGGTCTATTAAGTTTATTTCCCTTGATCATTGAGTAACATTATTTGTCCATAACTTAAAGACAATACAGCTTTAGTGTCCTCACCTGGTCTCTGTGGACGCAGGAAAGAGTGACTCCCAGCTTCTGGTTGTAGTCCACAGCGAGGGTGCGCGGTCTGTTGTTGTTGGTGATGAGTCCCGTCTTGTGGTAGCTGACGCACGACCTGACGGAACTGTGAGAGTTGGAGTTCCTGCAGAAGACGGGAGTCTGTTGGCTCCGCTTCTCGAAGTCCTTCACACAACAAAAGCAGCAACAGCAGATGCACCACAGGGAAGGGGGACCCGCGCACAACTTCTCGCGGAATGCCACGCGGAAGCGGTTAGACATCACGCTGTACAAAATGGGGTTGATGGTGGAATTGAAGTAGTAAAAACAACCTGAAGGAGAGAGAGAAGAAAAAGATATACTTTTTAAGAATATGAAATCATGTTTGGTCTCTTTTCTTTTTATTTTCTGTTGCTTATGTGGTGCTTCAAGAGTATTAGGACATGAAAGAGTTAGTAAAATACGAATCAAGACTTTGTTTTTGTGACGTATATCTTTTAAAACCATTAGTAGAGCTTAGATTCCTTTGAGTGCTCAGTAATCATACTTTAATCATACTATAGAACTTGTAGTGTCTGTGACATATTCACATTCCTGGTTTCTATTACTTAATTCGGCCTTCTTAAATGTTTGTTGGTTGATCTGCCAACATTGACACTCATGCATCTGGACTACCCGAGCCACATGTGATCTCTAAGATGTTCACAGTTTGAGATCGTAAATATTTCGGTTGGGTGTGAAGGGATTCGCAGACGACAAGTCGATGGAGGAACCTGTGTGGTTCTCACTCGAGTAGGTTGCCTTGATACCTCCTGTCACAAAATTCTGTAAATAGCTGTACATAACCGTATTAAATATTTTAAACTTAAAATAAGAATTTTCCTATTTCTTACTAATATCTTCAATTATCTTCAAACGGTATAAAATATCAAAAAGATTTATCTTCTCAGTTGAATATGGACACGATTTTCGAGATCTCGTAATACATACTATGTACATTTAAAAAATTATGTACATTTAAAAAACTGTTTTATTAAACATTATTACAGCAGTTATGTACATTTAAAAAATGTTACACTATAGGGTTTCTAAATTTCATGTTTCTAAAAAGGATATCTGTGCATATAGTGAACCAAAAAAAATTTCCTCTCCCCTCAAATAATCTCTAAATTTTAAAGAATAATTTTATATATGCAAGAAAAATTAAAATGTCTAAAATTACGAAGTTCAAAAATTGTTTGAAAGACATTATACATTGGTATCATTAAAAAAATTGGTTCACTATGTTCTGTGTAATACTTTATATATAAGATGAAAAATATATTGAGTATTAAAAGGAGCACTCTTTTTTAAAATGGTACCTAAATTCAAATATGTCTCAAATATCCTGTCCATATTCAATCGAGAAGAAAACAAAAACAATAACTTTTTATATAAAAAATTACATTTATAATTTTATACTATGAATAAAGTAATATCATTAGGTGCGAAAAAAATCTTGCTCTAGTAATAATTTTAAAAGAAATACATCACAAATACAAGGAATCTTAAATTTGATGATTTACTATTCCTTACATGTCCTTACTCTCAAGGCAGTCTTCGTCTAACAACAAAGAACCTGATCGAAACTTCGAACACATTTACTGTCAGAAAATTGTTCCAATTTTCATATATGTTCGTGACATTGTAACCCATACATCCCTTTATGATGTAGCATTCTTAATATTTAGGTGCATTCTAAAAGTACGCCATTTTTCCCGCGAATCAAAGTTTAATTAGTTGCCGTTTAGCGTTACAGTTCAGAAATCGAAACATGCATCACATATTATAACAGAAAAAAAGAATTGATTCAAAAAGAAATGAGTAGTATTATAAAATATGTTGTTCCTCAAAATTTAGTGAAGTTCGAATATAAAATTAATGTTTGAGCGTTGTTTGATTAGTAAAAGTATTCCAATTTCGGGTTCTATTAAGTGAAGACAGCCTTAGTTTAAATCATCACTAACAGTTCAGTATTAATGTTAAAAATCAAAATGTCTCACTTTCCTTTCACCACTTAGCAGTTTATTGTATGCGTCATTCTAGCATATGTCCTTTAGAATTGTTTGATTCTAGCATCCACGTGTAGTGGAGTGGCTAGAGAGGGGTAAAGGGGAACATCTGTCCCCAGGCACCTAAGTGATGTGGCGAAACCTTAGAGAGAAACGTTTTCTATTTTTAAATGTACTAAAAAGTAAATAAAAGCATTCGTATATTCAGTTTTACTTATTGTTAGAACTTCCATCTCTCTCGCCAATTGTTAAAGGTCTCTCACTAAATTAAAATTTATCTTGCCCTTGATCCGAAATCATCCATGGCGTGGGAAATATTGTCAGCCTTGTCTTTTCTCAGAATTGAGTGAGAGATTACACACGGCATACATTCTGTTAAAGTGAGCGATAAATTTGCAGCAGCAAAGGCTAGGAAATGTTCACTTTGAAGTTAATTTAAAAGCATTATACATAAAACAGCTTTTTAAATATTTTATACTAACTTCATTTTCAGGTTATTATATTATTATATCCAATAAAATAATTCAGCTTTCGCAATGCTATATTTGAATTATATTTTAGAATAATTATGTTTTCGAGCTGCCACTATTGTCTTAATTATTTTACTTCGTTCTACCTCCGTATAAATTTAGCAAAATCTTGAAAACACACGCATAAAAGTACTTCAAAAATTAAAAATATTAAAAACTATTCAAAATAAAAATAAACGTGATTTTTTTTTCTCAGAACATCATGATTTTAAATTCATTTTAAAGAAATTCATTTCCCTTTCCCTCTGCATTTTGGTGATCAGGAAGGGACAGGAAATCTTCAGTTGCCTCAGGGTCCTGAAAACTCTAATACACCTGGGGCCTCGACATCATAATCTTCATTGTATTGCCTAGTATTGGCTGTTGACGAGTGTTTCACATACAATTCTCGTAATAAACTTCCTTTTTTGTGCGATTTTTGCGTATTTTATTTGTGAACACAGTTATTGACCAAATGTATGAATCGGGGGAGGATGACAATGAGAGAAGAACTCTTGATTAGAGAAACAATTAATGCTAGAGAACTAGAAGTGACTTGTTTAAATTTTTGAAAGACGATTCTCATTCTGAGAGAGAAGATTTCTGGCCATTTAGAGAATTTGTTGGAGTAAATTTGGAAAGCCCAACGCACACACGCTCCTCCAAATGTTTCGTCCATTAATTCATTTGGAGCAAATTTACCGAATGGACAATGCGTTTTATAATATTATAGTGCAAAAATTCAACATTTCGATTAAAAAAAAGAACAGGAAAACTTTTTATGTTTAGGAATGCGGCAATAACTTTAATGCTAGTTAAATATAAAATACTTATTCCCTTAAAAGAGAGATAATTTTGTCTTTATTAAGCAAATATGCAGAAAATCTGAATACAATAACAAACTCATCAATACTCAACGATGGATTAAAGATTTTTTTGATAGACATTCACTTTTATGAAATTACTTGCGTTGAAAGTAAGGTAAGTCCAATGGAAATGCTTCTTCATCGGAATGATGCAGAGGTATCATTCCCAGAGGATACAATGTATCCTTGAAGAAAATGAAGGTCAGAATAGCAGCCTAATGAAATCAACCAATACTATCCCGAAAGGACGGCCAAAGGCATCAGATCCAATGGAATTCCTGATAAGTAGCGAGGATCTTACCATCATCGTTTGATCATCGATATCTCGATTCGTTTGAAATCAGGATATATTATTCCTTATACTTGTTTCGAAACAAACGGTATGTTCACGCCATTAATTTCGTTACTTTTATTTAAAACAGATACATCTATATTAAAAATATGATTATTTCTTATTCCAAATACTTTACATCCTTTTTGATGATTATGTTATATAACATTTATTATTGAGAATTGCGAAATTGTGAGAAGTTTCTTGTTTTAATCTTAAAAAAGGATATCGGGTAAGTACTTATTCCAATTTCTCAATGCGGAAAAAGAAGAATTATTAACGATCCGTTGAAAAAATTTAAGGAAAACACACACACAAAATTCAGGATAAAATTAATTTGCTTTGAGAAACTAGTAAGTAAAAATTAATCTAAAGATTTGAGATACTAAATACACAAACTCTCTCTCTGCTGCAATAAATGTCTAGAATCTCAAAATAAATGAAATATAATTAATTTAAGTATAAGTTACATTCCCTCATGTACTTAAATTTTTTCTTCTTCAAAAACTGCATTTATTTTTGATAAATGATATTCTTAGTATCAAGTAAATATTCAATTCAAATCTAGGTATGAGAAATTCCATGAGCAAATTTATTTGCTATAGTTTATAAATTGTTTTTACCGTTACCTTTTTTTTTAAAATTTAATGCTAATAACGAGTAATAAAAATTATCTTATGATTAACTTTTTCTTTCTCAATGGCATAAATTCTTCGCGAGCAGATAATTTTTTCCTACGCAATATTATTTTTTATTGAACAGAGCCTTTTAAGAAGATAGAGTTATTAAAATATTTCTCGCATAAAAGAAACTTTTTGTAATAAATTTTATTGATTCTTAGCTTACATAATATTGAAAAAGTGACAAGATAAACAAAACATTCTAATGAAATAAGTCGAAAATTTACTTAAACACACCATTTTGCATAATAATATTAATTCAATATAGATAAGGGCCATTAATTAAAATTATAACCATTGTAGAAACCAAACAATTTTAAACATTCTAACAAAAATCATTAGAAAAGAATAATTGAATAGATCAAGTAAACAAATAAGAAGACAAATAAGTCGAAAAAAAGGAGATAAAGTTATTTAAGATACTATTTCTAGTTTTGGACAGAAATACGTTGTAAACATGATTTCTGGATCAAAATAATCCCATTCAACCCATTGAAAAAAAATTGGAAAAACTGTAATTTAAAAGAACAAGGTCACACTACCCAAAACTTGGATACTACAATCCAAATAAGTATACTAAAAGAATATTATCTAAATAAAATCTTAATCATAATTTAATTAAATTAGTCTACCACGCAGCAAATATTCTAAATTTCAATTATAGAGAGATATAAATTATTAATGTCAATTTATATCTGATCAG
>BMAW01110465.1:193257-234158 GCA_019974015.1 Nephila pilipes | reverse complement strand
GTGTGTGTGTGTGTGTGTGTGTGTGTGTGTGTGTGTGTGTGTGTGTGTGTGTGTGTGTGTGTGTGTTATTATTATTGTGTGTGTGTGTGTGTGTGGTAAGTAATGTAGCTCTGATCAGATATAAATTGACATTAAACTAATTTATATCTCTCTATATAGAATGAGAGGAAATTTAGAATATTTGCTGCGTGGTAAGACTAATTTAATTAAATTATATGAGACGATTTTATTTAGATAATATTCTTTTGAGCACTTTACTTATAATTTAGTTTGTTGTGATGAAGACTATTTTAATTAAATTATGATTAAGATTTTATTTAGATAATATTGTCTTTTTAGTATACTTATTTGGATTGTAATACCAAGTTTTTGGAGTAGTGTATTGCTAATTCTTTTAAATTACAGTTTTGCCAATTTTTCAATGTGAGCCCAGGGTAGATAGTTATTTTGATCCAGAAATCCATACTTACAACCTATTTCTATTCCAACTAAAAATATTATCTTAAATAACTTTATCTCTTTTACACACACACACACACACACACACACACACGTAGTGTAGTAAAAGTAAACGTAGTAAAGTTTTAATAATTACTAAGAAAAATAGCCGAGACATGTAGATAAAATTTATTCAGTATTTTAATTGATCCATCTGTACATAACATTATAAATTACATAATTAGAGTAACCAGCAGTATGTAGAAGATAGAGCTCAATCTGCGTAATTCTAGAGTATATTAGATTCTATTTTATATTCTTTATATATTCGATTTTTCTTAAAACTAATATTAAAAACTTTACGATACTAACACTGTTTTGGTCTTCGGCTTCCTGAAACCAATAAAATCAACATGAATAGCTGTAATTTGCAACATAATGAACACAATGATCAATTAATATGCACAATGAATTTTATTCAGATATTTTGGTTATTTCTTTGTAATAGTTGACACATTACGGTACTCCCTCGAGCATATGTGTATAATTTCCAAGGCAACTTCCCTCGTTCTGTTTCTCACTGTCATAGGTTTCAACTGAGTTATCCTTATCACATTTATTTTACATTATTATTCGAATAGTGAACTTATTTTTAAATGCAATCGAATAAAAATTCTTTGGAGCCAGATATAGGCCCTCTTACCTGCTAAAGTGAAAAGATTTTGGTTAATGTGCTTCAAAGTGTCTGTCCACTCTCCGTAAAGAGTGACGTAGAGGAAGAGCAACCTTTGAGCATGGAATGGAGCCCAGCACACGAAGAAGGCGATCACTACAGCAGCTGAAACAAATATAAGGACGATTAGATATATAAAGATTTAAAATTCTCCACTTACCTTGATGTTTGGATCAATTTGTATCGATAAGGCATTGAAAATTTATTACATTAAAAAAAATTTAACATCATTGTACGAGTTGCAAATTAACATCATTAACATCATCGTAACTGAAAATTAAAAAAATGTCTTTTCTGTATGTTACATGTAATGACACTTGTGACCACCCTGCTTTTAAGCGCGCCATCTAGCGGCCGCCGGAGGAGTGATGACACCTGGAGCGTTAATAACCAGCAGTCCAGACGGAAGAACTAACCAGTAAACATTGTATTTAACACCCAGAATTATGTAAATATGTAATATTTTTGTTAATCCTTGATAATTTGTCCTTAAATTGTTATGTCTTTGAGTATAACGTCTAAATAAAAGTAATTAAATCTAGAAAGGCATTCGTTTAGATAGTTTTCACTTACAGAATCTCTGTTAATCCTAATATAATTCAAAATATAGCCCCCATGGCTTAACACTAAAATTAAAACACTTTTTAAAAGGTCTTAGAAGTATGTATGCATTGTAATTTTTCTAGTTCAATGAAAGACTTGTAGCGGGACTCTACAAGTCTTTCATTGAACTAGAAAATTCCCTTTTCCTCTTTTCCCTTCAATTTATCATTGGGGACTTTTATGTGAGGTTGTTAGAATTGAGAACTCTCTCTCAGTAATTGAGACGTAACTAATGTATATTACTATAGAATTACTGGAGTATACTGAATAGAATTGAGGAGATGCATATATAAGTAGGGAAGTGTTCAATACGTGAGGCTGATGGCAAAGATAGTGAGTTAAAGTTATTAATGTGAGAATTTGTATCATTCCTTAAGAAGGAATAGGAAAAGATTCACAAAGGGTCAATGAGTAATACTCTCATGCAATGTTCTTCTAAAAACTCGAACCCGATTGGTCAGGTGTATGTAAATAATTAGTCATTATATTAAGAGTTAAATTCTGCTAAGAGTCGGGAGGAATTCCGCAGTCTTAATTGAATATTTCTCTTAGGTTTTGATTATTTTGATAGCATAATAAACTCAATTTGAGTTATTGACTGATCAGAATTGTTTAATGACCATACTGACCCTCTAAATAATATTAGTAATGGCAGGAGAAAGAAGTAACATTGGAGTGTTACAAACTAACAATTGAATCTCTATAAGGGGGCCATTCAAGTTACTAGATCAAACTGTGAAATTGAAGCTTGTACATGTATTTACTTTTATGAACAGTATACAAAAAATCCAAGTTTTAAGCATTAAATAATAAAAATCACAATTAAACAACATGCTATAAAACTATAAATATAATACTAGTCAGAATAAACATATTCATAATTTTCTTCCAGTTTTAATATTTTTTCTGAAAAAGGAATTAAAAACACACATACACACACATGTTATTCCTTATTAAAAAGTTAAGTGGAAATGATTTTACCCCATATTTGGTGAGGCATCTTGTGTGTGTGTGTGTTTTTTTTAATAATTGACTTAAATCATCAGACGCGCGACATTTTAATTCAGTTTATTTTATTTTCAGAAATTTTCTAGCATGAGCTTGAATGAATTAACTGTTTTCAATTTTCATATTTTAATCGTACAAATTTTCGGAAAGTGTGTTTGAAATTTAATGAAGTCCTTCATACTGAATTAATTCTTAAGTCTGTGAAAATCAGTAAGATGGAAAACTTAGTATGTCATGCATCAAAACAAAAACGCTATAAATTAATTTTAATACAAGTATAATTATATAATCAAAGAGCTAAATTTCCTCTCCGTTGCTTATTTACAGTTAGAATACATACAATTGGTCAATATACAAAGGATCAATTAACATTGTTTACCACAATCCGGATTGTCAACAAGCAGCTTACAGAGACGGCGAATTTTGGAGGTTTAGTTACTTTACACAATGACTTAGTAAAATAAAGCAGTCGCTCTCTATTTTTTGATGTAGAATATATTCATTTAGTCAACATATAGAGATTAAGTAAACATTGTTTGTCACAAATCGGGTAATCAAATAAGTAGCTTACAGAGAGGGTAAGTTTTGGAGGTTCTGTTACTTTACACAATGACTTAAGCTTATTCTCTCTATTTTTGGTGTAGAATAAATTCAATTGGTCAACATATTAAGGTTAAATTAACAATCCAGGTAGCCAACAAGAAGCTTACATAGATGGGGTAGATTTTGAAAATTGTGTTACTTTACGTATTAACTTAGTAAAATAAGGTTCTCGATAGAGAAAGATTCAAAAAGTACACGAGGCACCTTAATACAAAATATAATTGAGTCATGCAATCGCAAGTTTACTTTTATTATATTGTATTCTACTTTTTCGGTTGATAGATGTATAAAACAGAATGACAAGGTCTTTTTTTCCTGAAAAAGTCTACGGAATTACAAGATTTTGGATGAGCGCTTTCTTTCGTAGTATGAATTAAAATGCTTAGATGAGAATGGAAATCATTCAGAAATGAAAAATAAAGGAAATAAGAAACTGTTTTCATATTGAAGAAATGTTTACAAAAGTTAAGTTCTACAGGCAATATTTTTGTTTTATTATTTTTTTAGTTGGCTAAAATTGAGGATCTTCAGAAAAATATCCAAAATATAAATAAACAGCAACGTAATAATAGTAGGACACATCCCTACGATGCAAATTTTGCATTTATAACATGTCAACTCGCGTTTTTTTTTTTTCTTTAAAAGAGATCCTTTTTTTGCACACAACATATTGTTCTCCTTGCCTTTTCGCTAAGATATTTCAATCTTTTCTCCATGATAACTGTATTGTATTGCAGACTATTAATAAAGATGACTTGTTTTCAGAACATCACATTTATTTGCGCACATCTTTTCAAACATAAATTATATTCACAATTTTCACAAGCACAATTTTTCAACATTCGTTTTTACATCTTGGAGCCAAACTAAGTTCTATTTTTTTTTGTTCGTTGCCAGAAAATTTTCTAAAAACAAAAATATGATCTGGTGTTGCCAATAGCATAATTTTATTTCTTTGTAACAACATTAATTTAAAAAAATATATAGCTTAATAAAGAATATTGACAAAAAGTATTACTTAAAAAACACACACACACAGGAACAAAAGCGGGAATTGAAGGTCAACACTGTGTGGGATGATATTTGAAAATATAACGGACTTCAATCGCCAACTAATAGCCGTTAAAATTCAAAAAAAAAAAAAAAAAAAAACGTTCCAATTTGAAATCACACCAGTGTGATCATGGGCCCGGGAGCACGCAAACACCCGTCACAAATACGATACTGTGAGCCGTGAAGGGAGAATAGCGCAACCACGTATACGTCACGGTCCTAAATGGGTTAAAAATGAACCTGCGATGATGAACTGACACCTTAAGGTGAAATCCGGTTTTCCTCTTTTGACTGACTTGCTTTTTCATATAAATCAATTATTCAAATTAAAATCTTTGATCAAATTAATGACAGTTAAAATAAATTGTGTTCTTATATTATAAGAGAAATAACAAATGACGCATTATATAAATTTATGGGCATATTTCCTGACGAATTCCGAAAGATGTTGCAGACTTTCATCAATACGGCAATTGCCGCCTTCAAAATTTTATTGATTATTATCCTGTTACCGTGTTGAAAACTATGTTTCTATTCTAGTTTATTTTCGTGTTAAATAAAAGCGCTGACGTCATATATTTTCCCCAAACAAGCATTTGTTCAAACGCATTAATGAGGTTAGAAGTCTATTTTGAGGCAATAGATAAATGACGCTGTAGATTACAGGAAATCGGCAATCGATGCGAGAACCGCTAATAGTTGAGTGGATCATGAATAATTCCAGTCTGCACGGAAGACTGATGTTCTTAATAGAAGTGCTGCCTGAAAAGTTAGTCTAATTACAATTCAAAAGGAAAAGATAGTCATGTCTTTTTATTCTTCAATTTGGCTTGATTAAATGATGTGTGCTCTCATTACGAAAGCCATTTTCCTAGAATTGTCTAACATAGCCAATTAGTATTTTTAATTCGAACTACTATTTACTCGGAGAATCTCAGTATTCGAGTGTTTGGTATACTGTTGATAGAAGTGTGGATTATTTTCATTTCTGATCATTATTATCTGCACCTATTGCAATCTTATTCAAATAGAAAAGAAAAAAAAAGAAACTTGAAAGAACTTTGGTGGCCTCTGAAAGGCCATTAATTGCTGATTGGTTTAATATCGATTGAATATTTCAGGAAGATTTATTTTTTAAAAAACACCTTTTTCATTGGAGATTAGATATTTCGATAACAGTTAATTTTAAATACAAGTGGTCTAAAAATAAACTCAAGTATAACACGCATCTTGCAAATATTTCTTAAATGCTTCTTTTGGAGCATTTTATATCGTCACGTTTTACACCTAAAAAGTAATCAAATTTGTTATTATTATCGATAGAGCGCCATATTTTAACCTACATGTTTCCCTCTGGAGCTTACTTTCTTTGGAAAACCAGAATGGCATCTTGATCATCCAGGTAACCTAATGATCAATGTTTTTTTCCTAGGGGTTTACTGTCTTTGGTAAACATGGATGACGCGTTTCCAGGTTACCTATGGATTCTTCTCTATTTTAGACTCTTTTGTCAATCAATTCTTATCCTTTTTTCATTTTTTCCCCAAACATCTAGACCACAGATTAACAGTGCATTGGTAGATTGGGCTCTTATACCATAAACCTCAAATTTCACTCAGTTAATTTCTTTGTCCTACTCAAAGAAGCAAATGTTTTCTACGTAATTTATTTTTGAAAGATCCCTCCTTTCCTTCATGAAATCGTTAGTATGTAAGTAGAGGACAAAACTTTCCTAAAACACGAAAGTTCAGTCTCAACTGAAATATCAGAGTCAAGTAAAAATTCCGTTTTATCCTCTTTCGTGATATATAATCCAATGATTAGAGTTGAAAGAAAATAAACGACGTTAAAGCATTTATATTTTGATGTTTGATATGGTCTAGATAACTATACGGGATTATTAATAGACTTAAAATTTTTAAATTACGGTGAACAGGGGTAAGTTAAGTTGACGGAATTTTACAGGGTTCCTCATTTTCCTAAATTTCACTCCAGGTTATGAGAGGACTTAGAGGCCTAATTATACAAATTTATAGCTCAACACCCCATTATTTTATACGATCTTTCCTAAATTATTTATTTTGAAAAAAATAAAAATTATTACAATCGATCATCTTTCATTTTGTTGTTGTTGAATGTCATTAAGTCATCATTAATATCCTAAATGTGCCACTTGATTACTGACTTATGAACTTCAATGATATTTTGACATTCGATGCACATTAAATGACAAAAGCAGCGTTGTTTATTAAAGGTATGCCAACAATTCGATGTGTTTGTAAAAACACGGAGAGACCGACTTACCTAGCATCCTGATGACCACTCTTCTCGACTGTGTCTTGGACCTTTCCCTCTCGGCCCTGCACTGCGCGCTTTCCGACGTCGACCTGTGCAAGTTCCGCGAATGGTGCAGGGCCAGGGCGATACGCACATACAGGGCAGTGATCACGGACACGGGGATGACGAAGAACACCAAGGTGGACAGCACCATCAGCAACTCCCACTGCCTTTCGGGCTTGTTGAAAGGGAAGCCGCACCACTTGGACTGCGGCAGGGGCTCGTCTGTCAGGGGCGAGGTTAGTTGGTTCACCTGCGTGAAGAAGGCATAGGGGAGGGCGCAGAGGGCGGAGAAGAGCCAGATGGCAGCAATGTTGCGGACGGCGTAGGACAACCTGGATCTCGTCTGCTGGTGCAAAGGGTGGCAAATCGCGACGTACCTCTCCGAACTGAACGTGACGATGGTCAAGATAGACGCGTAGGCGGTGGCTTCTGGTACCATGCCGCGAAGCCAACATCCCACTGTGCCCAGCTGCCAGGGGTATTGGTGCCACAAGGTGTACAGCTCGGGAGGCATGGCTGAAAGAGGAGGGAAAAGAAAAGGTATTATCAATTGTTTATAAATTTAGAAACATGTAACACAGTATTGTAAATCAGTAAAAATCCAAGTTTTTAAAAAGCTTTTATGCAGAGAGATTAAAATGCCCCTAATTCGAACAGTTGATTAGTAAAAAAACCTACTAGCGATATATTGCAATATTAGGCACAATTGGCTGCTAAATTCTTAGATTTCGGTGGCAATCTTTGTTATCGCCTTTGACGCACGTGGTTTTCTTGGGAGTCGACAAACTGAAAAAGCGTCACCTCAAGAAAAGGCACAAATTCTCTGGTATTTCAAATCCTTGATAACACTGTAAAGAATGTTTTGAACAATTTATGAGAGAAAGCTATCCGATGCTATGAGCAATAAAAAATGGCAAAAACATTTCTCGAAACTGGAAGTGTACGGAACGGCGTTCACTTTCTGATATTAGTGGGGAGGCGGTTCAGTAAATTTTCGTTCGGAGCCCTCTGGAAGGCAGTTTTTGGATTATCTATACCATGATCAACAATATTCATAATGGGCTTCGAAACTGAGGCTGTCTGCGTAAGAAATTCAAATTGTGCAGAAATTGCAACCAAATAATAGCGACCAAAATCTCCAGACGTCACCCATTGGACTTTTTTTGAGGCTACATAAAAGACAAAGTCCACTTAAGGGGGATTCGAAGTGTAGAAGACCTTCGTGTTTCAACAATTGCTTCTATTGCTACTACGACTACAAAAATGTTAAAGTGAACACGCCTGGAGTTAGACTACAGGCTGGATATACTCAGAGCTACAAAAGAAGCCAACGTGGAAGTGCTCTGATTTTTAAATTCCTACTATTAACTCACACTCTCCTATATACGTATATATATCTTATTCAAATTTTCAATTGTTAATAATATACCGTTTTTTCATCCACTCAAGTTCAAATACATTTTTTTGAACTTGTAGTGGATGACACTCGATGCTAATACAGTTTTTTTTTCAAATATTAATTCATTAATTAAATTTAATGGGTGAAAATGCAGTTTAGCTCAACCATTTGGCGCGATTTTAAGAATTGCCAAACTTGGCGATTTTTTTTGGCTGAATGTTAAGTCCGCGAAGCGCACCTGGGTAGCCACATTTGGCAAAATACCTCCAAATAATTTCTATCATCAAGGCAGGTTGGGCTAAACTGCATTCCAAGCATTTAATTTACCGGATGAATTCAGAAGCAAGCCTATGCTTCTATTATGTCATTTGTCTTGTAATGTAATGTGTCTTGTAATGGCAAAGTTGGTAGAGCGTCGGCGTAAAATCTTCGAATCGAATCTCGTCGAAGCATAACATTTTTTTTACTTGATTTTCAAATAATTAATTTTAGTTATATATGGGAGAAAAAAAAATTCTCTAAAAAGATTTTTAGCCAGATATAAATTTAGAAATAAATACCGTCGGTGACGAAGTGTGTAGATTCCTGGAAAAAAATTTCTTTTGTCACTTAATATTGTGATTCTGTCATATGTATATACATATTTATATTAATTGTAATTATTTAATAAGAAGTAACTGAAATAATTTTTTTTTGTTGATCTAAGTAGGAATTGACTTAATTTTTTTTATATTACTTGTTTAACAAAAACCTTTCCCGTATACTATTATCTAATTAATTTCTGTTATCTGTAATGTTATCTAATTAATTTCTGTTGTCCGTATACTGTTATCTGTAAAATTTCTTACGCTTTTTAATTTTCTGTTAAGTATAGCGACCTCTTCAAATTAAGGACATTTAATTCGGATTCCCTATAATATGTTTTTTTAGCCTTAAAGATTTTTGTTCATTCTTGTATTCTGAATGGCTAAATAAACTGATTTTAAATCATAGTATTTCTCAAGGTATTTTGAATACAGTAAATATGCCTCTCATTAAATGAATTGGAAAATATATTCAAGCTGAATCTCTACAATAATTTGCACGCTGATATTATTCATACGCATAAAATTTGTTCTGTAATAAAGTATAATACTCGTACGTACATTCAGCCTTTCTCCGTTTATGATTATAAAAGCAAATATCTAATTAAAACTTATCTTACCAAAGCGGAAAGCTAATTCAGAATTTTATGAATAAGTGGAAGAAAATAGCCACATTCTTGAAACAAAAGAAAAACAATGTGATAAATAGAAAAGACGAAATGTGCATTTTATCAGTATCAATTTACCCCTATTTCCTTTCCTAATCCATATGTATGAAGTTCATCTTTCTATTTATGACACAGTTTAGTGGATGTATCAGATACCGCATCTTGATGAGGTTCGGAATATTTGAAGATAGCAATCAACTGTAAGAAGCAATACTTTATTGATTTTTTTTCTTTTTTTCTTTTGTATTACTTTTGTTCATTACTACATAATGTATAATAACTATTAATTAGTACTTTTAAGACTTCAAAAAAAATTCTGTTTTTCAAATTTCTTTGTTTTTCATATACATTTAAACATCTAACCCAGAAAAATATAAATGCAGCAAACTATCTTTAGCCCAGTACATTCTGGACTGATTATAAGGCACGATTCATTTGGGACCACGGTTCTGTTGGATAAGCTATTTTGCTAGGTTATTAAGTGCCAATAGAATTTTAGTAAGGATACCAAACAAATAAATCTCTCTAGATAAAAGTAGATGATATAAGCGTCCGATAAAGTATTTCGTTTCATTCTAGCAGCTACATAACTAACACATGGATCAATAAGTCCCGAGACTAACATTGAAAACAACATTTTTTTTTGCAAATTTTTTTTTTATTCATCAACATAATCACCTTTTAGGGTGATAAAATCGTTCCAACGCTTTTCCAATTTTTCAATACCATGTTTATAAAAAAAATTATCTTTCGCTTCAAAATAAGCTTCAGTTTCAGCGATGACCTCCTCATTTGAGCCAAATCTTTTTCCCTGGAGCATTTTTTTAAGATCAGCAAAGAGCCAGTAGTCACTGGGGCTAAATCTGGCGGTATGGAAGTGAGAGCAGATCAAAGCCCAATTCGTTCAATTTGCCATTGTTTCCATCTCGACTTGTGGCAAGGTGCATTGTCTTGGTAGAAAAGTTTTCTCTGCATGTGCAGTCGTTTTTTTGCGATTTCCTCCTTCAAACGCACCAGCAAGTCAATATAATAATCACTGTTGATCGATTTACCTTTTTCGAGGTAGTCAATGAAAATCACGCCATGCGTATCCCAAAAAACTGACGCCATGACTTTGCCAGCTGACTGCTGCGTTTTCGGACGCTTCGGACGGCTTTCGCCAGCTGTGCGCCACTGCCGCTTCGACTCTGGAGTGTAGTGATGTATCCATGTTTCGTCCATGGTCACGTAACGACGCAAGAAATCTTTTTTGTTGCGAGTAAATAGCGATAAACAGCTTTCTGAATCATCGACTCGTTGCTGTTTTTGTTCCATCGAAAGCAATCGCGGCACCCACTTGGAAAAAACCTTTTTCATGCTCAATTTTTCATGAAGGATAGTAAATACACTTCCATATGATATCTGTGTCATCTCAGCAATCTCACGGAGCTTCACTTTACGATCTTTCATTATAATTTTTGTTACTTCCCTCACATTTTCCGGTGTAACGGCTTCCACAGGTCTACCCGAGCGTTCCGCGTCATTTGTGTCGGTACGACCACGTTTAAACTCTGCAAACCACCGACAAATCGTTGCTTTTGATGGACAAGAGTCCGGGTAACATTTTTCAATCCATTGTTTTGCTTGCACGGTGTTTTTACCCATTAAAAAACAATGTTTTATCAGAACACGAAACTCGGTTTTTTCCATTTTTTAAACAAACTGCAAAACGACTTTACTCCAATCTCGATAACTCAGCTGTTTCTGGCCCGATCGACTTAAAATTTTGACACGTTTCAAGCAAAGGTTAGTACTCTAGAAAGATTTGGTTACTGGTTTACTACGAGCGCCATCTCTGGGTTAGTCTCGGAACTTATTGATCCATGTGTTACTAGTGGAGTACAATGATAGCTAAACACAAGTTGTGTCGAACGATTTTGGTCATATATTTACGCGTATTAGCACTTGAAGAATACCTGCTGGGCTTCGAGAACATTTTACAGAACAATAAACTGTATGTATACATAACTATAATGTGGCTGCAGTAGCCAGCCAAGTGTTCATGGTCACGGATTTGAGGCCGGCGTTGTTTTTGTGGAATCACGTATTCGAGTCCTTATGCTGCTAAGGGCCCGCCATGTAGCCGAACTGAGGCATGTTAAATCTGGTCGAAGCTTCTAGTTCTTCCATTGTCAAGATGTGGAAGTTTGGAGAGTGGAGGGTACCAGTTCAAGTGTCATCTTCGTTACTTGAGCAAGTTCAAAATTAAGAGGTGTTAACTTTTTGTAAGCGAAACTCCCGATATTAATTTGTAATTCATACGGCTAATATTTCTTTTTCAAGTCTCTGTAGCCAAAGTTTCACTTCTACAGAGTCTAAGAGACAAAGTACTGAAATTTAGTAAATTTATTAATAAATTCTGTAAATTCGAGAGAGAAAAGAACAATTGAACAAATAGAATACTTTATTATAATTTTGTAATTTATATACTTTTTAAACTTCATGACATTATAAATTAATACATTTCTCTTTCATTTCTTAGGAGGAATTAGGAGTATAACTTGACTCAGAATAAAAATTAAAAGATACATGATTAGCATAGTGGAGACAGACAAAAAGTCCAAGTTTGTTGTATTTGAATATTTTTTTAAATTACATATATACTTTTCCTTTCAAGATGAATAAAAATACTATTTACAGAAAAGAAAGTGAGCTTAGAAATATATTTTCTATTATTTGGTTGTTAGCTGAACCGACAAATTCTAAAAATTATAATCAAAAAATGTTTTTTTTCCTTCGTTTTCCGTTGTGCAAAATGAAATTAAAAGGATTAAATTGTTTTAATTTTTGGTCTCTGTGCATAAATTCTGATCCATTTCATAATTGTGTAACATAATTGTAGACTCTTTTACTTGTCTAATCTCTTTTGCAACATTATATTAGTGATTTCCATTACTTTTTTATGACGATCGTTAATAATGAAATCGAATAATTATCTGATTTGAGCATCATTACTAGTAAAAATAATTGGAGATAATTGTTCTATGTCAAACAATAAGAAACATATTTATTTAGATATAAAGTATAAACTTCGCCATTCGACTTTTGTTTGAAATACTAATTTTACCAGATGTGAATGAACCTTAGAGCAGGAAGAAACAAAAGTTTGGAAGCGATCCAAATTAAATAATCAATGCTGTGCCTTGTATAAATACAAAAAAAAGTTTGGGATACAACTTCTTTACTATTTATATTAGAAAACAATATAGATGCTTTAACCATTATTACTCTTTAAAAAAAATTTCAAAAAAATATTTCATCAGTAGTAATATAAGTAATGTATTTCTTTTAACCTTCAAATAAACATCAATGTTTATCCTTTGACAATTTGATTAGAAATGCTTAATATGTATAATAGGTTTTTTTCCTTTCTGGCTAGAAAATAAATGTAATTAAATTTTAAGAGTAATAACACCTATATGTGATACGTCGTAATTTATATTAATACGATACACATGTCATATAAGCTATAAAAACTCGAAACATTTTTTAAAAGTTGGTGAAAATCTTTGCTTAACAAAAATTTCCAAAGCGTTTTATGTAAATTAAATTTTTGTCATTATAAGAAAGTATTTTACTTTTATCACAGTTAATTTTTCAAGACACATTAATTCCCCCCCTCTTTTAATAGGATTATGTATTTAGAAAGCTAGTTTATGTTCATTAAAGGCTTAACATAACACTGCTGAATAATAGACAGTAAATCTTGTCCAATGTATCAAAGTGTTAATTTTTACGAGTTCCATTAATTTGGCAATAGATCCATAAGTCTATACAATTCATCATAAAACCCATTCATAAATCATTAACAAATATTGACCAATCTCTCAGCTATTTTGTTTTAAAAATCCACCGCGACTATATTCAGTTAAAAAACAAACAAACATAATATTTTTTGTCCAGTCATAAAAATTTGAGAATATTTGTTTATTTTTTACACAGTTGCTCGTTACATTATTCATGTTCCATTTTACAACTCTAATTTATATTCAGAGAAGCAAAAAAATGCATAACAAAAGAAATTTTCCGGTTTAAATTAGATAGCTTTGGTGATTTGTTTTGCATAATAAAAGTGTTTCACTGAATGCATATTAGCAGAAGAACAACTGAAGCATCAGCGTTATCGAATTTTACCAAAAGCTAAATAAAAGAATTTATGCTTCGGTGGATGCTACACTTAGCATTTTAGGTATTAAAATAACAATAGAAAACAACGGAGTTATACCGTACATAGTTTTGTCAAAACAGGAGGAACTTTTGTTTTCTTTTTATAAGAAAACGAACTTTTATTCAACACGCAGCGCTCGACAGGGCATTTATGTTCTTGAAAACTTTTTGAGAATTTGGAAGAACGGATTTGGAATGGGTTTTTACAGTAAAAATGTGAAAAAAGACTTTCATGATAACAAACATTTGTCAAATGTGACAATAATGTAGAAATCAACGTTTCTGATGTATATATTTTGCATAGTTATACTAGAAAATTACATACAAATATAGTAACATTTTATGATAATTCCATTGTTATGCAAATTGAAACAATCATTAAAGATAAATAAATAGCAAAACCACGCAACTCAAAGAAAAAGTCATGGATTTAGATATATTTGGACAAAACTGAATTTATGGCATCCATTAGGGGAAAGAAAAAAAGACCCTGGAAAAGTGCTATGTATCATGTCACAGGCAGGTGACAGATTGGCTTTTAAGCGATTACCAAGAAAACGGAAGCATACATATAAACATAAACGAGATACGTATCTCAAGAAACTATGCTTTGGAATAGAATGAAATTTTCTTACAAATCTAAGGGGATAAAGAAAATAATTTTACCAGCAAACTAATGCATAGAGTATGAAATTTGCATGAATTTTGCTTTTATAGTACTCAAAATATGGATAAATATTGCAGGTAAAAATATATTACGGTGTACAAAGCATTTTCTCTTAAATGGTAGCAAAACTTTTACTTAATTATCGTTTAGGTTTAAGAAAAGCAAACAGTTTTGAGAAATTCCTTACTTTATTCCCCCCCAAAAAAAATGTATTTTGCAACAATTTGTATACATTTGAGAATCTCAGAAACAATACTTCAGATTTAAATGTTCATGATTATCTGAGGGAAATTTTGTCAACGAATTAATGCAAAGAATATCCAGTTTGAGTTTTGCTTTTATAGTAATCAAAATATGGATAAAAATTGTTCCAAGTAAAGTTTTGAAAAGAACAGATTTAGCCACCAAGGATGCTAACATTTTAAAACTAAGTTTTAATTTATTCAATTAAGTCTTAGAATGAAAGCAAACTATAATATGATAATGGAATGGAAATTTGATCAAGCTATTGATGGATTCATTCATTCACTTCTTCACTTACTCATTTACTCAGTCTTTCATTCATTCTTTTATCCATTTACTCATTCATTCACTTATTGATTTACTCATTCATTCACTGCCTCCTTCTCTCAATAATTCATCCATTCATTCATCCATTCAATCACTCACCAATTCACTCACTCACGCACTCACTCATTCTATCAATCATTCATTCATTAGATAAAATATTCAGAAAACACATTATTTTGAAAAGGTCTTGGTGGATTATTTTATCTGTGACTGAAAAAATAACCTTTGAAGTGGCTAATAACGAAGTTAAAAAATGTGATGAAGTATTACGCATTTTTTCTATAGGTGATAACATTTTTTACTTCATTATTATTTTGGCTTAAAAAAAATGGAAAAAAAAAAAAAAAATTGTATAAAATTCTTTATTTTAAGCCAAGAAGAATACTATTCCACTAAGGCGTACCCAGAAATTAATTTTTTTGAGTTGGGTGAGAAGGGATACGTATTGTCATTGCCATGCACGAAGCGACTATCTAGTTTAGAATTACCACTGGGTAAAAAGTAAATAATACGCTCTATCAGTTTTATTTTTCCTATTTAGAACTGTTCAAGTCCTGATATAATTTTATCAAGAAATAAAAATTACAAAAATGAAGATTTAAGAAAAATAATTTCTATACCATAAAAATAAAATTTGCAATTTTTGAAGGGGGGGCGCATTTTCTATAAGGATTTATTCATCCTCTCCTCTCTTCATCTACAAACAATGACCCAGAGGCACTCATTTGAGAAAGTGAAGACTTTTCTATTCTTTTCTCAGAAATCGACTTAACTGGGATCCTTTCTCTTCGTGATGAAAAAAATTTAAGCATGACGAGAAAAAAATTCTTACTTTAAGATTTCAAACATCTGTAAAAAAGTATAATAAAACAACTATCCTGAAATATTTAAATTTCGAAAAAAAAATTTGGAGGAGGGTGTATATGTGCCTTCGCACCCTCCTCCCCCGATTACGTCAAAATAATTTGTATCTTTATAGTAAATTTAAGATTTTTCTTCTATCAGCTTTTTCATTTTTGCTCAAAATGGAGATTTTTCCCCAACTAAATTAATTTTTTAGTTTGGTTTAGTTTAAATAAATGCCACTCTCTACAGCTGTACGATAGTGGAGACGAACCTCGATGTTCTGAACTACGGTCAAGTGACGAAGAAGACGTCTGAGCTGTCGCTAGCTTTGCTAACCCCCGCAACCTACAATATTAAGAGATGACCTTAAGGTTCCGTTTAACAAGCGGAATTTTTTATTCTTCCTCTCACTGGATCGTCGCAGACATCAAAATTCAAACCTGGACCCTCTTAAACATTTCTGTCCTCAAAGAAACTAAATCTTTCGCTGGAATACCACAACCCATTTAATGTATTACATAAAATGAATGATAACAAACTGTAGCATTATTTTTTAAAGTTAAAATTTTACATAAAATATGACAAAACAAAAAAAGTTGTGACATGGATATTCGCGATACTTCTTTCTGACCAACATATGAGGTTCCTTTATGATTTTATATTTATGAGGTTCCAGCTTCTTCCCAATCAAATGGAACGTCATGCAAATTAACTAAACTTCAGAAATGGCGTGAATAGATATAATAAAGTCGTATAAAAGCGACAGAAAACTGAATTGAAGGGAATTAAGGCTACTGTAATAAGAATATTGATGTGATGTGCGCAGAAGCATTTTCGAGTGTTTAATTGGTTTGCTGAGATTAGGACTCGGCGTTGTTGGAGCAATTGCAGAAGGTTCTCGCTATTTTATTCCGGTCAGCATATTATTTGATAGATTATAAAAATAATTAGCGTTCGCAGAGAGGAACTTAACTGTGGAGAGCATTCTCTTTATTTGAGGCTCAGATAATGATATTTTGAATATAACTGATTATTTTAATTACTTGGTCTGTGCTTGAACTTATGCAGCAATTTAGATCTTTAGAACAGGACTGACCAAAGCCCTTCTTATTCATAAAAGTAGCTAAGAACATTCCACCATAAGTCATTTGTATCATATCTTATAACTATCGGAATATCTCAGTACACATTGACACAACTATCGTCATTTATCATTTATGTTCTTGTTAAGAAACAAGTATTATAAAAAAAAAATTTAAAGTCAATTCCTACTTAGGTCAACAAAGAAATTTTTTATTTTAGTTAATTTTTACAACGTTTTTCTGAATTTCACTTGGTGTGTGTGTGTGAGTGTGTGTGTCATCAAATTTTCGATCGTTAATTTAACCAACTTCCCATCAAGCTAGAGCTTTGAAATTTTGGGAATCATTCGTACTCGCCTAACAATGCAATATTTAGACGTTTGCGACAAGTTTTAACTCATATTTTTTTAAATAATGCAGTTTAGCCCAATCACTTGGCGCAATTTGAATAATTGCCAAACTTGGCGAATTTTTTTTTTTTGGCTGAATGTTAAGTCCGCTTCGCGGACCAATTTAGCAACATTTGGCAAAATACCGCCAAATAATTCCTGTCTCCAAGAGTGGTTTGACTAAACTGTATTCCAACCATTTAATTTACTGGATTAATTAATTTTAATTAGTTTTAACGTTTTTATGTATTTCACTTGGTGTATGTGTATCAGTGTGTCATCAAATTGTCTATTGTTAATTTAACCAACTTCCCATCAAGCTAGAGCTCTGAAATTTTGGGAACCGTTCTTATTTGCCTAACAATGCAATATTTAGATATTTGCTACCAGTTTTAACTAATATTTTAATAATTTTTTTAATAAACTTTGCCACCATATAAAAACGTTGTTTTTAAAAACGTTGGTTTTTATTTCGAATTATTATTAAATAATTACAATTAATATTGAGATGTATATGTATATGACAGAATCACAATATTAAATGTCAAAAGAAAATTTTTTCCAGCGATCTACACGCTTCGTCACTGACGGTATTTATTCCTAAATCTATATCCCGCTAAATATTTCACATAAAGGAAAGTTTTTTTTTCTCCCATATAAAACTGAAATTAATTATTTGAAAATAAAATAAAAAAAAAAATATGCTTTGATCACATTCGATCCGAAGAATCTGCGCCGACTCTCTACCAACTTAGCCATTGCAAGACAAATGACACAGTAGAAGCATTGGCTTGTTTTTTTTAATTCATGTGGTAAATTAAATGGTTGGAATGCAGATTATCCCAACCACCCTTGGCGACAGGAATTATTTGACGGTATTTTGCCAAATGTGGCTACCCTGGTCAGCTTAGCGGACTTAACGTTCAGCCAAAAAAAAAATCGCCACGTTTAGCAATTTTTGAAATCTCGCCAAGCGGTTGGGCTAAACTGCATTTTTACCAATTGAGTTTAATGAATTAATTAATACTTGAAAGAACTGTATTAACATCGAGTGTCATCCACTACAAGTTTAAAAGAAATATATTTGAACTTGAGTGGATGAATAAAAAGTATTTTATGAACGAATGAAAATTTTAACAAGATATGTATATATATATATATATATATATTACAAAGTCGAATCCATCTAAAACATATATACATATTACAAAGTCGCGCGAATCCATCTAAAACATATATACAAATTACAAAGTCGCGCCCGCGCGAATCCATCTAAAACATATATACAAATTACAAAGTCGAGTCCATCTAAAAAAAGCACGCTGGCAGTCTTGCGAGAGTGGACGATACACAATGTATACCTAATCAGAAAACCTACAGGAGGGCGCGAGGTTGTATTACCAGAAGCAGGAAAAGAGTGCTATGCTCGGATCACATCAAATAGACGCAGCCAGTATGTCTGAAATAAGTCTAATATATTTGATTCAGAAGCGTATGGTTCCAAACAGACTGCTCAGTGTCTTTTGATCGCTAATAATTTAGTACCTGAATTGTGTTGAAACTACAGGACAGTTTTTAAATTATATTTCTGACAAATACATTTAATTCAATAAGGTATTATATCCCTTAGGTAAAAGTAGTAGTAATTTTTAAAGTGAGAATTTGAACTGGCGTTAAAGGAGGCGACATTAAAAAACTGATAAATCGAATCCGTTACGCGCACATACTAATAACAGGTCAATTGAAAGGTCCCCAGCCTGACACATAGATGGCGCTACTAGAATTAAATTCATATGTTTTTTAGTTAGCCCTAACCCTCAAAAGATGCGTGTATAAATTTGATAGCTGTCGGATCATTAGTTTGTGAATTAAAGCATTTTGAGTGAAGCAACTTTTGTTATTGGGAAAAAAATGGATAAAAAGGAATTTCGCGTGTTGATAAAATATTGCTTTATGAAGGGAAAAAATACAGTTGAAGCAAAAACTTGGCTTGATGCCGAGTTTCCGGACACTGCCTCAGGAAAATCAGCCATCAAGGATTGGTATGCTAAGTTTAGACGTGGTGAAATGAGCACCGAAGACGGTGAACGCAGTGGACACCCAAAAGATGTTGTTACCGATGAAAACATTAAAAAAATCCACAAAATGATTTTGAATGACCGTCAATTGAAATTGAATGAAATAGCAGACACTCTAAAGATATCAACTGAACGTGTACATCATATCATTCACGAATATTTGGGTATGAGAAAGCTCTGTGCAAAGTGGGTGCCACGCGAGCTCACTTTTGACCAAAAACAACGACGAGTTGATGATTCGGAGCAGTGTTTGAAGATGATCAAGCGTAATAAACCCGAGTTTTTGCGTCGATATGTGACAATGGATGAAACATGGCTCCATCCTTTCACTCCGAAGTCCAATCTACAGTCATCCGAGTGGACTGCACACGATGAACCCGCTCCAAAACGTGGGAAAACGCAACAGTCGGCTGGCAAGGTTATGGCGTCTGTATTTTGTTATGTGCATGGAATAATTTTCATTGACTACCTTGAAAAAGGAAGGACCATCAACAGCGAATATTACATAGCGTTATTGGACCGTTAGAAGGACGAAATCGCCGAAAAATGGCCGCATTTGAAGAAAAAGAAAGTGCTGCTTCACCAAGACAATGCACCGTGTCACAAGTCAGTGAAAACGATGGCAAAAATCCATGAATTGGGCTTCGAATCGCTTCCTCGCTCACCGTATTCTCCAGATCTGGCCCCCAGCGACTATTTCCTGTTCTCAGATCTAAAAAAAATGCTCGCTGGGAAGAAATGTTCGTCGAATGAAGAGGTGATCGCCGAAATTGAGGCCTATTTTGAAGCAAAGGACAAATCGTATTACAAAAATGGTATCGAAAAGTTGGAGGGTCGCTATAATCAGTGCATCACCCTTGTATGGAATTATGTTGAATAAAAAAAACTAATTTTGCCAAAAAAATGTGTTTTACTGTGGTAGGCGGGGACTTTTCAATTGACCTGTTATGTGCACATGCATCCAATGCAGCCCTCCGAAATAAAAAAAATGCGTTTTGAAAGCTGCCCGCGAAGCTTTCTAGGTTGGACAGGCCCGAATTAGAATAACATTTTAAGATGACAGTCGAAACGGATTATAGATGTTATCACAAAATCATACCTTAAATATGGAAGAAACAAGACTTATTTAGTTGAGATTTATTTATTTATATTAATTTTAAGGTACCCGTACATCTTCGGAGAAAATTTTCTGAAATACATTGATATTTGCTATCAAAATATATTTAATGCTAAAATACAACCTAAAACTATGAAAAACACATTTAATAATCTGCTTTTAATTGAAAAAGAATTTTGGAGTGGAAAACACGGTGAAAATAGTACATAAATTGATTATCAGAATAACGCTCATAACTCAAAAATAAACAAAAATATCATTATTCTGTAAATTTTATCTTATTCATCATAACATGTTTTGGGGGTTGTACTACTTTCATGATGAAAATTATATCACTACCTTTTTATTGTGTTTCGAGTCAAATAACAATGAAAAATCAAAAAGAAGTTATAATGATACATGATTTACACCTTTGTTACTAAAGTCATATCAATTTTACAACCATGAAAGTAGTAGGGGTTCTTAAAAACTATGTAAGGAAGATACTTGCGAAATTTAAATTAATTTGGTTCGTAACTTTTTCTGATATCTACGTTGCCGTATGTGAATATGTCGAGAAAACTCATTTTGAGAAAAATCAAAAACAAACTTTCAAATGCAAATAAAAATTAGCTACCGAATAAAATTCAAATCCCTGTAACTTAAGTTCTAAATAAGGTATAAGCAAAATTCAAGCACTATTAGAAATAAAAAAAAGTTTAAATTTTAAGCTGATGTTACAATTAGAAAATCAAAAATTTTGACAAAAATGACGTTTTAAAGATGTACGGATACGTTAAATCGTCTCAGTCCATAAGTTTTTTTTCTTTTTTTTTTCTTCTCAGCGTCAGAAATCATAAAAATATCATCAATTTTATTTAACTACATCTTTTCTCAATATTCTTGATGTTCTTTTAATTGCAAGCTTCACATCAGAACAGATAAAATAAAAGCAATACAATAAGTCTTTATTACTTTTGTCCTGGTCGATTTAATGTAGACAGATTTCTGCAGTTTTAGGATCAATCTACTGTGTATTATTATAGTCTCAAGCATTTTTTCAAGCTCCCATAATTTACAGGGCACCGAACTTCTTATTTATATTGATTCTGAAGTAAGATGACTGTTCAAAGTAAATATTGTTAAAAGTCTTAACAATAAAAAATAACAGGAATGATATACCAGGAAGAAATAATATTAGTGAATGTATTTTCAGTACATATATATTTCGATTAATATACTTCCAGATATGTTTTACAGAATTGTGAAGTGAATTGGGTTATATTAAATGAACATTTGAACCGGGCAAAAATTGATTAGCCATAAAATGTTCAATAAAAAATACAATTTTTATTGAAAATAAGACTGGGTATTATATCAATCTTTTCCTTAAATGACTCGAATAAGACATTATTTTAAAAGAACAAATTTTATTTTTCATGTATAACACATTAAATATCCATTCACGCATTGCACCAATGTATACTTTTCTTATATTTATCTAGGATTCATGAATTATGGACTGTTCAGTTATTCATACATTTATTTAATTAATATGATTATTTTATGATTATGTACATTTGCTCTATCTATACGCTTCGGGCTGACGGGATGAACCTAACAAGATATTACTTTTGCGAAGGAATTTTTTCTGTTTCCGAGATTATTCCGTGAAGCTAGGCTGCGCCGCTTTTTCCCGGGATATTTATCATTTTCAGGGAATTGTGTTAATCCAGTTATGCTTAGCTCTTTTTGCGTTGCGACAGAGTTTATTCCAATTAATTTTCATCAAATCGAAATTGCTAATCTCGTTTAGAAACTGCTATCGATCATAACTCTTCCGATCAATTGTGTGTGACCGTGTCATTGTATTGTGTACTTAAGAGTGATTTTTATATGATCGTCTGCTATTTCACAAAACTGGAATTTAGAAATTATATATGCATGCTATAGCCAACTCGAAATGTACTTTTTATCCCAAAAAAAGCAAATGAAAAAATGAAATGATAGAATAAAATTTAACTTAAAATGAAATACAAGGTAAGGTCTTTTTAAAAAAGTCAATTCCTACTTAAGTCAACTAAGAAATTTTTTATTTTAGTTACTTTTTATCAAATAATTACAATTAATATAAATATACAACATAATCACTATATTAAGTGGTTAATGGTAATTAATCACTATATAATGTAATTACATACAACAGAATCTCTATATTAAGTGGCAAAAGAAATTTTTTTCCAGCTATCTGCACGCTTCATCACTGACGGTATTTATTCCTAAATTTATATCCTACTAAATATAAGAGAAATTTTTTTTTCTCGCATACAAAACTAAAATTAATTATTTGAAAATCAAATAAAAACATTTTATGCTCCGACGAGATTCGATTCGAAGGCACGCTCTATCAACTTTGCCATTTCAAAACGCCGACGCTCTATCAACTTTGCCATTTCAAAACAAATGACGCAGTAGAAGCATTGGCTTATTTCTTAATTCATCCGGTAAATTAAATGGTTGGAATGCAGTTTAGCCCAACCACCCTTGGCGACAGGAATTATTTGGCGGTATTTTGCTAATGTGGCTACCCTGATCCGCTCCGGGGACTTAACTTTCAGCAAAGAAAAAAAAAAAAATCTCCAAGTTTGGCAATATTTGAAATCGCGCCAAGTGGTTCTGCTGAACTGTATTTTCACCAATTAAATTTAATTAGTGAATTAATATTTGAAAAAACTATATTAACATCAAGTGTCATCCACTACAAGTTTTAAAAAAACGTATTTGAACTTGAGTGGATGAATAAAAAGTATTTTATTAAATATTGAAAATTTGAACACGATATTTAAATAAATATATATAGGGAGAGCGTGAACTAATAGTAGGAATTTATTAAGGTAGTCAAGCTATCTTAAAGATGACCGAAAAGAAAAAAGTTTGTATTAGTAAAATTTGTATCGAAAATCAAAAAGGATAGCGAAATTTGGCGTTCGAGCTCCTACAGAATTAATGTGTATCGGTCCCCCTATACTACGGGATTTCAGAGGAATCAGAATTCGAAACTGTTTCTCTTGATTGTCATGGTCAAGAGCTGCCATGTCAATGACGTGCCACAGATCTGAGTCCTGATTCCATTAAAAACCTATCTTGTAGTATAATGAGGAGCGACTATACATTAAATAGAATTGGTCTTTTAAGTCAGGCGAGTGAGATATCATTTGGGGGAGGAGCTTAAGTTATTTCAATGAAATTAAGTAGTATGAGAGTCACCGTCAACAGCCCTCACGTAGCGATGTTAAGGCTGATTTCACGTAATGTTAAGGAATAGGGCCCGAAATTGGAACACTTTTTCCAATAAAAAAGTGCTAGGCCATTGATTTGATATTCTGACAATTCTATCTTTTAGATAGTGGCATACTTTATAATGGAAAGGATTTCTATTCGAATCAGTCCCTTTCTTCTGGTGTTCTATTCTTCTGGTTAATGCATTCTATGCTTCGTCTCGTGTACTATAAAGCTAAATGACCTTTAAATGTTACGTACTCACGTGAAAAATGACGTATTTCTTAATGCTCCTAAATTTTAAAAATACTGCATCATAAACGGACGGACGTGTTACAATGTCGCAATCTTATATGAATGAAATTTCGAACAATTTTATGCCTGGAGATGTGTTCGAAGTTCTAATTAGGTTCTTTAACATTAGGCGAAGACAACCTTGACAAAACCAAACTATATAGGTTGTTCTCTGTAGTAAGCATGTGACGTTGGACGATTCGCGGTTTTCTCTTCACTGACCTTGGGAACCACCTCTAGTTGAGATTGATTGCTGCAAATAACAATTTCTTCCCAACCAAGATGAAACGGAATCAAGCAAATTAGATGCAGGAAGAAATAAAGTGAAATGAGTTAGATAGGAGAGTATACAAGCAAAGCGAAAGTTAGACGATAGAGGTCGAGTGGCACTAGCGTTGAGTATATGCCTTATAGGCGGTAGACGAGATCAAGAGTGGCTACGGGCGATAGTGATCGTAATGAAGTCAAGAAATCAAGTCAATCTCAGCTGGGGAGATTTTGGTAAGACACTCTTAATTCGGTATTAGTTGAACGGGTGAATCTATCTAGGGTGTTATCCTGGAGAGCAGGCATCTATCAAATATTATTGCAAGGTTATTGAATAAATAATTATGTGAGATTTGTCTACTGTCTGTCCTTGTAAGTTATTGACTTTTTAGTGTTAGTTACATTTGATTGAGTTATGGTACAAGAGTCGAATAGAAATACTCATTAGCCACAAACAGACTTGTAATTTGTATTTGTAAGACACTTGCATTTGCCGAACAAACTCCAACGCGAAGAATAGGTTTTACTAAAGGAGGAAATTGATGCACAAAACTCTTCATCAAAAGCAGAATTGCTCGTTGCGTTGTTATTATGTTCCCGTTTTTTCCCGCCTATGTCTGCAATAGTGTGGTGATCGATTATATATAACACTAAAAAAAATCTCATCTATTGGTCCACAACTCGAGAAAAATTGGTATTGGTATATTGTTTCGCTTTATAAATGTCACGTCTTGTTAAATTATATTTAAATTTACAAAGATTGACTGGTTGATTATTTGATGGAACTGAATTATTATGAGAACTTATTGTGCTAACTACAAGAATTTAAATAAAGTTCATTTTATAAAATAGAGCAATTTTTCGAATTCTGATATCACAAAGATAAAAATAAATAAATCACATGTATTCGCTTATAAAATGGAATGTTTAAAAGAAAATAAATATCGTATAAAACGCTGAAACTTTGCACTTGTGATTTCTTCCCATTCAAGTCTACTGAATTTAAATTGGATGTCTTAAGGCTCCCGTCTACCCACCATTTTGATTTCGTTAGCTTAATGTTAATCCTATGGAATTCTGACTTTAATTCTGATATCTTTACTATTTGATCTATTTGAATGCAATAAAATGCATCTGAAAGAGCAAAAAATAATGAATGCTTCTGTGGAATTACATTTTCCCTAAGATTTTTAAAAATATTTTTATTCTTATTTTAATGATTCGTTTTTGAGTTTTCCGGTCTTTAAAGAATATTTTCAAATATTTTTAAAAATCGGAGGAAAAAAGTAATTCCACAGAAGCATTCATTATTTTTTGCTCTTTTAGATGCATTTTATTGCATTCAAATAGATCAAATAGTAAAGATGTGAGAATTAAAGTTGAAATTCCATAGGATTAACATTAAGCTGATGAAATCAAAATGGTGGGTAGACGGGCGCCTTAAATCAATGTAAGTTCACGCGACTTAGTATGTATAATTAATACATATACTTTCCTGGTAATATAAAACATTATTATTAAGCATAGGCATAAAGGCAAATTAAATTAACTCCTAAGTTTTCTGGATCAAATTGTCAGATACAATGGACAAAATATTTAATGTTTTCATTTAAATACAGATTTTTAAATATCATTTAGAAAAAAATATTTAATTAGTATTTAAAGAAAATAATATATACTATAGAAAATTTTTTTAATTAATTAATCATTAAAATAATTACTTGTATAATCACTATTTATTACATATTTAATTTTAATTTTTATTATTCAAAGTCCTCTTTATACAATTTAAAATATTATTAATAAGATGACTAAACAATTAAAAGTGCGAGGGTGGCTCAAAAAGTGGTATTTGTAGACAGATGGTATCATTAAGGGAAATTGGTGCCATTAGGGGCTGTCATCTGTTGAACGGAGTTGAAAAGAACTTGACAATGATTTATAAATTAGTTTTGATTTGGTAGTCATTTGCTCCCAAAGCAAAATTTAATTGCTTCCGCGTCGAGTTGTTATCGTCTATGGTAAATTGATTCATCGTTACACATCAGAAATCAAACAACAATCAAAACGTTGTGTTGCTTCAGGTGAATCTTTTCCAAAGAAGGCAAGGACTTCTCATCAGCTGGAAAAGTTATGAAGAAGAATTTTTGAGATGCGAAAGGCGTCATGATCACGAATACGAGTAACTGAGACTTAGACAGTTGTCTAGTGAGTCATGATGCTTACAAAAAACAAACCATTTCCGATGCTTCGAGCGCCATCTCTCGGAAATTCTGAGGACTTTTTTAACGTCCCTAGTAATTAAATTAGATTATTGAGTGGGAATTAGTTATATTAGTAAGTACTCTTAAATTTACTATTTCGCTTCATGACTTTTAATAATTTACGTAATGAAATTATACAGATATAAAAAAAAATAAGTCGAATGATAATTATTTTCATGCTTTATCAGAAAGAAATCTACATAAAAATATTCCATGTTATGCGTAAGAATTCTCCTATAAAATGATAAAACATACACTTTCTCAGAGGTAGAAGATAATACATACATAATTTATAAAGTTGCATTCCCTAGAAAATAGGGATTGTTTGCTCAGCAAAAATGCAAACACTGACGTAGTGTCGTTGTTAATATCGCATAACATACACGAAAGGCACTTAACCAATAAAATACCCATAAATATTTATAGAAAAGAAGGTTACAGCTAAATATTTCATGAATATTTTATTCCATATATTTCTCTATAAACATGTCTTACAAACATTCGATATGATGCGTCAGTATATGCCGTAAATGCAAAAGGTAAAAAGGGCGATACTTGTTTCAATTTCTCGTAAAGACTCCATACGTTTATTTGAAAAAAAAATTAAACGTTTAATCAATATTTAACGCGTTTCTATAATATTTCTGGGAAGCTAGCCAGAATGCCATGTTTTCCGAAGTGCTGTGAAATGTTCAGCAAATGTGTCCTTCTGTCTCATTAAATTTTAACCTATACAACAAAATTACAAAAATATTCTATGTTTCAGAAAATGTATTTTTCGTAACCATCGAAATTTTGAAATCTAAGGGGGTATTTTAAACAAAATAAACGCCTAAAACATTTTAACAAAAAAACATTCAGATTGAAAATAAAACTTTCAAATGCTGCAACAAAATTCTGCATTAGCATAATTTTTTGTAAATGATGCAAATTTTAAACGTAAGTAGAGTATTCTTTTATTGAAGTACGATATTCGCTTGTTTATTGATGAATCCATGAATTATTTATTTTTAACAGTTTTTTTAGTAGATAAAGCGTATTACGATCTACAAGACTCAATTTAATTTCATGATACGAGGGTTATTCAAAAAATACTTGTATTTGAACATAGATAGCAACATTAAGGCAAATTGTTGTTATCATTGGGTGCTGCCATCTGTCAAATGGAGTCGAAACAAATCTGACCTGATTCATAAGTTAGTTTTGTTTGATTGTCATTTACTGTATGTTTATGCAGCTGTGGACAAGAGGTGGAAAACCTTGCTCAACAAAAATAACAAAATCCCTAGTTCCCTGCCTAGGGCTATTGGAGTCGCTTGTTTTCTAATGACAACTGGGCACGATTACCTACAAAAACATTTACAACGGATAGGAGTCAAGGATTCGTCTTGTTGCCCTCTATGCCATCATGGTGATATGGATGGTGACCACCTCAAGAACTGCCCTGAAGTTTTAAAGTTTTTGGCTGACAACTCTTTTGAGGCTAATGAAGGACTTTACTCTTGTTTCATATTTATTCATCGTAAAATTGGGCTGCTCATCGAATGATGGCAGAAATGCCGCAGACGGGTGTAGGATATAAAAAAAATTACTTTCAAATCAAAAATTTATTGCTGCCGCTTCGAATTGCTACTATCGGCGAGATCTGGATTCAACGTTATGCACCGGAAATCAAGAAAAAATCAAAACATTGGGTTGCTTCCGGTGAATATTCTCCAAAAAAAGGCGAAGAGGGTCTCATCAGCCGGAAAAGTTCTGACGAAGAATTTTTGAGGGGAGAAAGGGGTAATAATCACGAATAACTGAGACTTAAACATCTGTCTTGTGATTTATATGATGCAAACGAAAAACAAACCATTTTCGAAGCTACGAACACCATCTCTTAGAATTTCTAAGAATCTATTGACTGACCCTTGTATAATCTTGTTTATTTTTATCCAAATTATACCTCTTTTAATGAAAAAAAAAAGTATTGATAAGTTTAATCGTAATTAATCAATTTAATCACATGTTACACGAATTCTCTTGAAGATATTTTATGTGCAAAATAAAGTGAAACATTTTAATTAATGATTTGATTTTTTTTCTTTTTATGAGAGAGATCTCAATTTTAATTTTATCATCACAGGCGAAAGAAGGAAACAAAAATTAATTTCATTTCCTGCACATGAAAAAAAAAACCATTTTTAAAAACAAAGCTCCAGAATAAAAATTTGTGATTAAACCTCATAAAAGCTCAGTTATTTGAGTATTAAAGATACAAAAATACGCAAGCGATGCTTATTTCCGAGATAAATATTTTTTTCTAAGAAATTAATTAATTAAGAAATCAATTAACGACTTGAATTAATTGAAAAATAGCGACCTAAAACACGTGCAACATCTATTTTTGAATTTAATTTTCAATAAATAAAAATAATTTCCAAATTTTTAAGAAATAAAGAATTAATAACATTTATTATTAATGGTCCGAATATTAGAAAACGATTGAGTTTTTTTTATGAATATCATGAATGGTTTTAATTCTTCTGTTTTTAATGTTTATGCTGGATATATTGATCCAAAACTAAAAGCCACATGAGAATCGATATCGTAATTATTATCTGTTAGAAAATAAGTTTCTGTTAATAGTTAGTAGATAATGAAATAAAAAAGGGAAGTTGTTTTGCTATTAGGATTTTGATTCTTCTGTAACCCTATAGTCAGAGTAAATGAATTAAATAGATCGTATTTAGGGAACAATAGAGTGAATAAGCATTTATATTTTTTTGATTTTTTATTATGTTCCTCTAAGGAGTTTCTTATTTCTTTCGTGTTACATAAATTAGATTACTAAAAAACGAATGTAATCCAGTAATTTGATTTTAGAAATTAGAGTCTTAAATATAAGTGCTTTTATACCGTGAATTTTGCAAGAATTTTCAAATATAGATTCAAATTCGTCAAATGAAAATGGTTACTAACAAATAAAAGAAGTATTATTCAACACTGGAATGAGTTAAACAATTTAAAGTACTTTTCTAAACGTCAATTAAAACGCGTCATTTAGGGATTGGAATATATCAAATTATAAATGTGACAATATAAAGGAATTTATTCTCAGATGTAATGTTAGAATTTTTTCAAAATTATGAATTTTCTATGAGGAAACACTTAAAAAAATCTGAGTCTTAATAGTCCATTTAAATCGTTAGTTACAGGCCCTTTGCCAGAGGAAGGCCAAGTCGAGTATTCCCCGTACTGGAAAAATGTCTGTCCGTACAGATAGATTACCTTTTTTACCCTTTATAAATAATCATTTTTAAGAACCTTTTTTTATAATAAATATAAGAGAAACAGTTCAAAAGCACAGATTATCATAGCGTATTTCTTGAAGTTTTTTTTTTAAAAAAATCATCTTGTGTGCAATATTTCAAAATAATAGTATTATTTTTTATAATTTTACTATATCAGTATTATTATTTAGCATAATTACCGTCCTCTTCACTTGACCGTGGTTCAAAATTACGAGGTCCGTCGCCAATAGCCCTCGTGTTGCTTCTAGTGCGACGTTAATAAAAACTAAACTAAACTAAGCATAATTACATTAATAATTAATTATAGTTTATTAATATAACCGTATAAAATAATTATATATAATAAAAAATCAGCTATAAGATGAATAAAGGTAGATTTATAGTAATTTTCGAATAGATGAGAAAGCAAACTGCAGATAATATGACCTCAGTGAATAAGAATGTATGAATAACTCCTTCAGATTAGAAATTTCATTTTAAATAATACGTAGGGCCATCATACGAAGTATGATGATAAATCTGTTTTATTTCAGGATTCTTTAAAAGAAGGAGAAAACTTGTCAGACTTTTTCGACACGTTTCAAACATTAGAAAAGATTATGAGATAGACTAAGTCGTTTCTTCTATATACAACTAATGTATTATTATCTATCTCATATTTTATATATTACAGCTCTACTTCTCAACCTTACAAAAATATAACGATTGGTGATTTAAAAATAAAACCAAGTGAACTGGTTTCGTACGTGCTCGAAGAAGATTAACTATTTAGATAGAGAATAATAACTACTTTACTTGAAAATATATATACTAATATTTGAAAATATGATCGAGGCAATTTGAAATCTCTATGTATTCAGGATTAAATATATTGTAATGCCAAGATTCTTTCGAAAGAAATCAAAATCCAATTTCTATCCTCAATATCTTATCATTAGATAAGAGGATTTTCTGCAATGATAGGCAATCAAATTAAGATTATACAGAAGGTTAGATATATCGTGAAATCTAGATTCGATTTTAGAAAGATAGGCGATTAGATATTTCACCTATCTTTTCTAAAACAAAAAAAAAATGTTTTAAATTTGGGAAAGGCTTATAATCGAGATCAAGCGCATATTTTTAATATCTATTATCCTAAAGTCTTGAAAAGTTGCATCGCTTAAAAAGATAAAATAGATAAATCTAAAAAAATATATTTTATTTTAAATTTAACCTTATTAGGTAAATAGGTTTTATATTAAATAAATAATTGATGGAATGTAAAAGGAGAAGAATTACAGGAAGAAACTTGATTGACATGAAAATCCTGTTTAGGTATAATTGTTAACGTAAAATCTAGAAAATACACCACCACCTAAAACAGAAAAAAAAGTTATTTTAAGGGAAAGTTTGAAAAATTGATATTGAAACCAAACTTACCTTAAAGACTTATCATATAAATATGTACGTTCTGATTGAAACAAATTATCAATATAAAATAATAGTAAATGACATATAAAAATATAACGAAAGGGGTGGGGGTGGGTTTTTAAGAAATAGCCTGAATGATTAGGCAAGTCAAACTAATTTAAAATCTAGAATGATGATTATTTTCAAAGCGTATTGAAAAGATTTCACAATAAGCAATACCGAGGGGGAGAGGGGGAGTGACTATCACCAATCATCTACAGTTTGGATAGTTTAATTGCAATAAAATTAACACAAGTTTTTGTTTGGATTTCGATTGTAAAATATTCAAGAAAAATGTTTCATTTTGTAACATAATATATTGGTAAGAGAAATAAACCGCATTGGTTAAAATACTGATAATTTATTTTTCTCCATTTCGTGAAGAAAAGTTACTGTGTGCAAAACTATTGATTAACCTTTCTACCTTGTTGAAAAAAAGTTATGCTTCACCTGACGAACCTATTTAACCCAGTTTGGCTTATAATCATTCCAGGCTAAAACAAATATTTTATATGATTAATTTTTATGTTTATAATTACAATTTTATAAAACCATCATTTTTTTTCCTTTCATCTCGCTCTCTCTTTCTCCCTGTCCAATCTCTTACACGTATCAGTGAAGTTAAATATTTAAAAGCTTTGTGACGCTTTTCTTCATTAATTAACTCCACAGCCATCTTAAAGTCGAATTAAATGGTCAATAGGTTCAAAACTCCAATTGAAAGTACGTAAGAGAAGGATAACACACTTTATTTCTTATCAAAGATTATGTTAGATCGCTCTCTCGAAGCCCTCTTATCTCAGATAATCCTAGTTTATGTTCAAATAATAAGGTTTCATGTTATCAAAGCACTCGTTCTGATTCAAGATCTTCTCAATAATAGCAGATTCTATTCCTATTATTCTGATCAGGAGTCACATCTAACTACTTTAAATATAAACGATTAATTACGATGATTCACTCCCATCTACAATACAAATCCGCTTTTCGTTATATTTCTATCTCCTCTTTCTTTCAAAATTCTATTTCGTTTAAATGTCACTATCTCTCATTCAATACACTATACTTCTTATCTGTTTCTAGTTTACCTAAGTCCGTTACATTTGGTTGGTAAGGAGTTGTAATTGTATGCAATTAACATGACAAAAAGTCTCCGGGGTTAGTGAAGAGAAAACCGCAAGCAGCCCTACGTCACAACTTGAGAGTAAGAAATTTTTTTAATTACCAATTTATTATTGTGCCTTGCATCCATTATAATGAATGTATTTTATAAAGTGAAAAATAAGACTTACAGTACATATTTATATATAAAATATAAGGGCAAATAAAAACTAATCATGAACACATGGGGTTTCGTTTTCCAATTTCTCTTTGATCTCTCGATCTCACTTTTCTCTTTATGATACTTTCTGAGATTGAACCTGCTGAAATTACCAATTTCTTCTTTTGTGTTACTATTATCATCCACATGTAATTAAAATTAAAGCAAACGATAAATTATTAAATTGAATATTATATCAGCTACATGTAATTACATTTGAAGCAAGCGATAAAAAATTGAAAAGCGATCTGGTACGCCAATAGTGATTCAACTAAAGCAATAACCCCTTTGGTGGCTAAAAATATGTGCAGCATATATTTACTCGAGAAGGTCCCGCATATAATTACACACTATTCATAGATATTCAATACGCCTACAATGTGTATTTTAGAACACCATTTACTTCTAATGGATATCTTACGCATACTGTGGACTTTCCGTGGGAAGCATATAATTGCGTGGGTCATACAGTTATTTGCAGAAATTCTGTTGACTTAAAGATAATATTAAGTTATATAAATAGTCAAAATACATCTAAATGCTGAAACTGCATGACTGATATATGTATGAATATTAATCATGCTTGTTCATATACTAACTCATCGTTAAAAAATTTCAAGCAAAATGGCTTTTTTTTTTGTTTTAACTCAAAAGTTAATTAGCAATTCCTGAAGTTAAGAATGCTAAAATGAAAGCACAGAAAATAAAGTCAATATGACTTTCTGTCTCATTAATAAATAAACACTTAAACGTTATTTTAAATTAAAATATTAACTTCTCTTACATTATATTCTTTTATTTTCTAATGAGAGCTTCTTTCGAAAGCAGCCACTTGCAATTTTTTAAGCTTATAAAATATGAATCTAAGTAATTAGTGTCGGAAATAATTAAATTTGAAGGTTGCTGTGTTAAGTTACACAAAACAAACATTTTTTTTAAAAGTTTTTTTTGGAGACCACGTTGACATTCCCCCCCAATCCTGTTTGTTCATTTTCGGAAGGGAAATTTTTAATTGATGCCATAAAATAATTAACAGTCAAAAATAAAATGATTCGCTAATGAATAGGTTCAGTTAAAAACAGCCCTTTTATCCATTATCCTATTAAACGAATATTTGAGGATATTCCGAGCTTTGTAATAAATAATCGTTTCCTTCTTTTTTGGTGTAAAAACAAACTTAAAGTGAAATAAAGCTTCTTTTTGAGACATACAAGCATTTTAGTCAATTTTTTACCGGAATTTCTATTCAGCTAAATTGAGTTATAAAAGTTTTATGACCCTCGGGGATTTACAATTCTTTCAAGATAAAGTTCTTGGAAATAAATCTAAGATATAGTTTCTTTCTGTCGAAAGTATTATCCATAGGCAGTGATTCGAAGTTCCGATAATTCTCTCATGTGTCAACATTTTAAGTACTGACAAAAAGATATGTTTGGATTTATTTTAGTTCATTATTAATCCATATATATTGGTTATCGTGATATTTTACTGAACTGTTTCAGCTAATTTTGTTGTATCTGCATTTCGTGGTTTTAACTAATTTTTTTTAAAATTTGGTTTTTATTGGTTACGATTTGTAATTTTTAGTTCGATTTTCAAATAATTTAACATTATATATATTAGGGTTGTCGACGATTTGTGCGCTTGTACTCCTCCACGACATTTGCCATGTGAGTTGAGTAAATTTTTCTAGGTACTAGGTATCATGTAAAAGGAATAACCATCAACGTATGGATGATGGAAAGAGATGGAGAATTTTTAATTGGTTAGAAATAGGCCAATCACAAGCACAGGTGGCTACAGAGCTCAATGTAACCCCCAGTGTAATTTGTAATTTGTAAAAACAGATACAGGATACTGGATCCATATCGAGAATACCTGGACAAGGTCGACCAAGAGCCACAACGACGAAGTAGGATCATTACTTGACACTTTCACAGAGGCGAAACAGGACTGTTACAGCTTCATAGCTCTAACATGAGCTATATGGTGCCACTGGAACCTGAGTTTCACGGTCAACAGTTTTTCGAAGGCTGAATGAGGCAGGGCAATTACTCTAGAAAACCGTTGTTTGCGTCCCACGGACAACAGCAGATAAGAGAGAGAGTTTAGCATGGTGCAAACACCCTTTGCCATGCACCAGATTTATCAAAGCCTCGTGCATTTTAGAGAAGAGTCGAGATTCAACCTAGATACTGATTCTCAGCATAACTGTATCTGGAAAGAGCCTGAGATACGATAACATCCCTTTCTCATCAGGGAAAAGGGTCATTATGGAGAAGAAGGTGTAATGATTTGAGCAAGCATTAATATGGAAGTTCACTCACTCTGCATGTATTTGACAAAGGCTTCCCGATTGCTATAAGGTATACAGATGAGATCCTGTTGGTCCCCTACTATTCAGGAAGGTAGAGGTGTCTAAAATTTCATTTGTGGATTTTCAAGAGGAAACACACTTGTTGGAAATAAATTATTTGGATACCGCCAGGAGGCGCCTTGTCTCGTGTAAGTGAGAGCGCACGGGTTCATGGATAATATTTCTGAGTACATTTGGATTTTGACCGCGTAGTTAAGGCGGGTTATTTCTTGTATTGTCGTAATTTATCCTGACAGCAAAAGCGGGTTAAGTTAAAATATGGGCTGCTTGGAAGCCTTGTATAATTTGTAAATAGTATATTTATTTATTTATGTGTGATTGGCGCTTAGAGACTGTAAATAAATATGTTTTTAAAATAATTGCGCTCCCTATTTGGCTCGGTGGATCATTGTTCTCGAATAATACTAAACCGTATTTTGTAAATGAGTTTTTGAAGAATGTTTTAATTTCGTAAACTTGGATTGCCTTTGACTAGATCATGTGGAATACGTCACAACAAGAAGATAAAAATACGGATTGTAAAATTAGTCTTTTAAAAATTCGAATGAAAAAAAAGTTTCCATCGCAGTTAAAAATAAATTCGAATAGTTCGATATTTCAAATCTACTACAAACGTTGTCTGTCAAAACTCGAATAAATTTTATTGATTTTTCTATCCATTATAAATATTATAACTGTTTCAAATTAAAATTCATGATCGATGATTTAATTTGCCATCACTAATGTGTTTAACCGACTATGTGCTTTTCAATAATTAATCTCGCCACTTATTTCATTAAAGATGCCGGAATTGGCTGATTTCATAATTTGATAACTCCCTACTTAGGTAAAGTTAATTTTCCGCTATAATTAGATTCATCATCGAGGAATTCTCTCAGCGATATACAAGAATTTAAGCACCAGTAAATATGGTGTGTATTGTATCGAAAAATATGCTTTAATTACAACACGTCTACATAAATTATTTCATATGTTAATAATTTATCAGGATGTATGTGTATTTGTGAATTCCTTAAGAACTTTTATGAGAATCAAATTATTTACCATCGATATAAATTATTTGCTGTCACATATAACTACGTATTTAGTTTTAATATAATCCATCGTCTGTAAAGTCTTTTATGTCAAGTTAATTTGCGAAGCAGACTGAAATATTAATAAAAAATTAAATCAAATAAGTAAAATAAGGAAACCAGTTTTATAGAGTGTTATGAAAAGGTTGCTTTTTATGAAGAAATGAAAGTATATATATATATATATATATATATATATATATATATATATAATTTAACAATTTTTTGGAAAAGTAAGAGAAGTTAAATTCAATATAAATATAATGATGATGAAATACGAAAAGGAATATATTGTTTTCACTTTTATAAGTTTCTATTTAAGGGTACCAGAACATGCAAGGAAATGTTAAGTATTATACCTGAGATTCATTATTTTTGTAAAGTACACTCTGTAACATAAGAACTACGCACCAAGAAGGAGTTGTCCGATGGAGACAAAAATTGATGGATAGGAAAATTATATACAGAACAAAAAGTGATTAAAATTTCAGAAAAATTGAATGAATTATTTCAGAGTTACATAGTTGCAAAGTAACGAGCTCAATAAGGTGTTGACCCACCTCTAGCCTGGATGCAAGCTGACACAACGACGTAGATAGAGTGATAACGCTCCCTGATGGTCTCTTGCGGTATTTCTTCCATAATTTACTCCAATTGTCGGGCTAGGTCATCAACATTCTCTGGTAGATGCTGTCGCCTTCCCTTCATATCCCAGACATGCTCAATTAGCGAGATCTAGCTAGCCAAATAAGAGTTTAACAAGCTGCAAGACAGTTCAAAGTAACACGTGCCGTATGTGGTCTTGCTAAAAAGTAAGTCCAAGGTTCTGCAAAAAGAACGGTTGCAAAACAGGTCTCAGAATGTCGTCGACGTACCGCTGTGCTGTAAGTGTGCCTCTAATGACGACCTAAGAGATCCGGCTATCAAGGGAAATGCCCCCCCCAGACCATAACTCCTGGTTGAGGGCCTGTAACAATAATGAAAGCAGAATCGGCACCCTGTCCTGGTCGTCTCCGGACACGTTTTGATGATCGTCAGGACACAGTTGGAAGCGGGATTCGACGCTAAACACTATACGTCCTCAGTCAGCATCATTCTAACCTGATCTATCCATGCACAGCTGAATCTGGCTCGAGAGTGTGCAGGCGTGAGTGGTAGGGGGCATAGCCGTGTATATTTCGCTCTATCAGCCGTCTGTGAATGATCATGGTGGTCACTGGTCGCTCGCTTGTCTGATGGTTGATAACGATGTATCTGGCTGTATGACAGCTGACCTGATAATCACTCTGTCCTCTCGATCTGCTGCGGCCTTAGGTCGACAGCCACCCTCATGACGCTGAAATCTGCCATTGTTGACCCATACTTGCCAGCATCTTCTAATCGACGCATCGCTTCGCTTATATGACGAGCGATTCTCCGATTTGCCCATCCTGCCTCTTTCAATCCGATGATACGACCTCTTTCAAACTCTGACAGTTGCTCGTAATGAGCTCGAATCCTTCAGCGAGAAATTTTTTCAGTCGTTGAAAAGTACCCTAAATCGTAATGCAACAGAAAATTTGATCATTTGATTGAGAATCGCTTCTTATATACACCTGCTGAGTGCGTAGTTCTGATGCGCTGTAGCTCTCGCTTTACATTCATCGGACACCAAATTTTAATCATTTGCACGTTCGGTCCGAATGTCTTTGCATACGAAATTTCATTACAATCGGGCAACTTCTTCTAGGTGCGTCATTTTTTTTTTTTGTTATAGGTACCATTTCAAACGTTTTCGTTCATCAAAACTATTACACAATATGGTTCCAAATTTCTTATGCTTCTATAAGTGGTACTTATGCATATACTAAACCAAAAATATTTTTTCTTTTTGTTATATCTAAATTTTAAGAAATAATTTCTAAATGAAAAAAAAAATTAAAATTTCTCAAATTAAAAATTTTTACAGTTTTTTCGAAGAAAATATACAGTATTATCATTAAAAAAAGTTTGTTTACTATATCTTGCGTATTATTTAATATAAAAGGGTAAAATATTTTGTACATTTATGGATTATTATTTTTGAAAATGATTCAAATATAATTGAAAAATCACGTTTATATTCAAGTCTAAGGGAAAGAAAAACTTTTTGACTAAAATAGTGCTTTTATAGTTCTATAACACGAACAAAATATCATTATTAGGCAAGCAAGAAACCCAAGCTCTACAAATAATTTTATAGCATAAATTATCCAAAATGAAAGAATCTTAAATTCGATATTTTATTTTCTTCTGCTCGTCCTGGTACTATTAATTGTTTGCAACTATTAATATAGATTTTGTATCTGATTAATATAGATTTGTGGATATAAAACGACGAAGACTGTCCCCGCAGTAGCCGACTAGACATGGTCACCATTTCGAGGAATGTGTTGTTTATCGGTGAGTCGTGGGTTCGAGTCCTCGACTACTAAAGTTCCCCAGAGTAGCTGGGCGGATGTATGCGTAATCCATCGGTTGATTGTTTATTAATGTTTATTATTATTTGTATTGTTGATTGATTGCTTATTAACTTCCACTCCGTGACAACAGCGCTTGGTGGTCGTGGTAGTCTAGAGGTTATGGTCGTAGACTCGCGGTCAATTGTTTTTTGTCGAGTCATGGATTCGAGCCTTGTTACCATGATTTTCGAACTTTATTTTGATCTGGAGAAATTATCGCATATAAATTGCAAGCAAGGTAAATTCCCTTATCTTCCGCTGTATCCACAAAGGCTGAACGACGTATCTGGCATTAGCCACTCTCGCGATGTATCTAATGTGAAATAATAGCTATTGAACAGCGAATTGCGGTTTAATTTCAATTCCACACACACACACACACACACACACACTATACTAAGAAAAATAGCCGAGACATGTAGATAAAATTTATTCGGTATATTAATTGATCCATCTGTACAAAACATTATAAATTACATAATTAGAGTAACCAGCAGTATGGAGAAGATAGAGCTCAATCTGCGTAATTCTAGAGTATAGTTATTAGATTCTATTTTATATTCTTTATATATTCGATTATTCTTAAAACTAATATTAAAAACTACGATACTAACACTGTTTTGGTCTGAAACCAATAAAATCAACATGGATAGCTGTAATTTGCAACATAATGAACACAATGATCAATTAAAATGCAGGATAAATTTTATTCAGATATTTTGATTATTTCTTTGTAATAATTGAAACATTACGGTACTCCCTCGAGCATATATGTATATATTCCAAAGCAATTTCCCTCGTTCTGTTTCCCACTGTCATAGTATTCAACTGAGTTATCCTTATCACATTTATTTTACATTATTATTAGAATAGTGAACTTATTTCTAAATGCAATCGAATAAAAATTCTTTGGAGCCAGATATAGGCTACCTGTAAGACCTGCTAAAGTGAAAAGGTGCTAAAGTGCTCTTACCTGCTAAAGTGAAAAGGTTTTGGTTAATGTGCTTCAAAGTGTCTGTCCACTCTCCGTAAAGCGTGACGTAGAGGAAGAGCAACCTTTGAGCATGGAATGGAGCCCAGCACACGAAGAAGGCGATCACTACAGCAGCTGAAACAAATATAAGGACGATTAGATATATAAAGATTTAAAATTCTCCACTTACCTTGATGTTTGGATCAATTTGTATCGATAAGGCATTGAAAATTTATTACATTAAAAAAAATTTAACATCATTGTACGAGTTGCAAATTAACATCATCGTAACTGAAAATTAAAAAATTTCTTTTCTGTATGTTACATGTAATGACACTTCTAACCACCCTGCTTTTAAGCGCGCCATCTAGCGGCCGTCGGAGGAGTGATGACAACTGGAGCGTTAATAACCAGCAGACCAGACGGAAGAACTAACCAGTAAACATTGTATTCCACACCCAGAATTATGTAAATATGTAATATTTTTGTTAATCCTTGATAATTTGTCCTTAAATTGTTATGTCTTTGAGTATAACGTCTAAATAAAAGTAGTTAAATCTAGAAAGGTATTCGTTTAGATAGTTTTCACTTACAGAATCTCTGTTAATCCTAACATAACTCAAAATATAGCCCCCATGGTTTTACACTAAAATTAAAACACTTTTTAAAAGGTCTTAGAGGTATGTATGCATTGTAATTTTTTAAGTTCAATGAAAAACTTGTAGCGGGACTCTACCGCTCTTTTTCCTTCAATTTATCATTGGGAACTTTTATGTGAGGTTGTTAGAATTGAGAACTTTCTCTCTCAATAACTGAAACGTAACTAATGTATATTACTATAGAATTACTGGAGTATACTGAATAGAATTGCGGAGATGCATATATAAGTAGGGAAGTGTTCAATACGTGAGGCTGATGGCAGAGATAGTGAGTTAAAGTTATTAATGTAAACATTTGTATCATTCCTTAAGAAGGAATCGGAAAAGATTCACAAAGGGTCAATGAGTAATACTCTCATGCAATGTTCTTCTAAGAACTCGAACCCGATTGGTCAGGTGTATGTAAATAATTAGTCATTATATTAAGAGTTAAATTCTGCTGAGAGTCGGGAGGAATTCCGCAGTCTTAATTGAATATTTCTCTTGGATTTTGATTATTTTGATATCATAATAAACTCAATTTGAATTACTGACTGATTAAAATTGTTTAATGACCGTTCTGACCCTCTAAATAATATTAGTAATGACAGGAGAAGGAAGTAACATTGGAGTGTAACAAACTAACAATTGAACCTCTATAAGGTGGCCATTCAAGTTACTAGTTCCAACTGTGAAACTGAAGCTTGTACATGTATTTACTTTTATGAACAGTATACAAAAAAATCCAAGTTCTTAGCATTAAATAATAAAAATAATAATTAAACAACATGCTATAAAACTATAAATATAATACTAGTCAGAAT
>BMAW01110465.1:172795-188257 GCA_019974015.1 Nephila pilipes | reverse complement strand
GAATAAATCTCGACATTTTTCTTACAGCGAATTTATATCACTATTTTTTCTTTACTCAGTCCTCCATCATTCTAGTTTACAAAGTGAAAAGAAGTGCACCAGGGCATTTCATTCGTCAGACCATGCGACCGATCAATGCAGGGGCTGAATGGCCTTTTTAGGGCGGCGTCAGAGGGGCGCCCTTTCGTTCTCAACCCACCAGCGATGCGGATGCATTAGTACAGAATTAGGGCTACCATCACGTGGACTTCTGTAGCTGGTTTGGTGAATGGCAAAGGATCATTAAGAGTGGTGAGTGGGGTGCTGAATGGAACTTGCGCGTTCATTAATTTCATTCATGTTCAGAAGGTAATCGTATTGGATTTCGATTGCCATTCGTTTGGAAAAGGAATCACGTAGGGATTAGAAAGATACTGTGAGCTCTTGTTGCGTTAATTTAACAGAGGAAATGGATTTCCGTTCGATACATTGAAACGTCGTTATCAGCTAAGGGTTCTATTTCCTGGCGGAAGCATCTTTGGATTCGTAAATCAATCCTGCTTTAATGAGATATTATCCTTTTTTAATTAGAATAATTAAAGAAATAATTATATTTAAGAAACATTATATAAGTTATACAGTATGATGGCTAATTTAATTTGATTTCTTTTTTTCAGATTACTTCATTTAGTATTAATATATTCAAAGAATCTGTTAATAAGTTCGCGATAAAAATACTACATTTTGATTACAACAATATAATAAAAACTATTAAAATTTTAATTTAGAAAATTAAGTGAATATATTATTTTAAGGGGAAGGGATTGGATTTCCATTCCATACTACAGAATGTCGTTATCATATAAGGGCTTTATTTCTACGTGGATAGGCCTTTGGATTAGTAAATCAACAGATTTAAAGTAAATGAGAATTAAATTTAAAGTGTGTGAGAGTTTTATTCTTCCAAACGGGTATTTGACGATTGAATTTTATTATAATTTGTATCTTAATTTGAATAGATTGTTTCTGTGTGCGTGTATTGTAGTCTTTACAAGTGGGAAACGTAAAGTTTTAATTATTAGTGGGAAATAACCAAGATACGGGTTCAAAAATTATTCTGCATATTAATTAATCTTTATGTATATAATGTTGTAAATTACTGCTATTGATGTAGACGTTTTTGGTAAGTAGCCCGCAGTACGGAGAAGATGGAGTTCACTTTCAGCTGAGTACTTCAATGATGGTTTTTGAAAGGTCTAGTAACGCTGGGAGAATGTATAACTTTAACCTCCTCAGTCCCAGCGTCGTCTGTAGGAGACACTAAACATCACTTTAAAAAATGCTGCCAAGTTAAATAAAAGGCGTCATTGGTACCCAGAATTACTTAATTGTCTTGTTAATAGATGGTAGTTCTGAAAAAAAAAATGATTTTAGTGAGCATTTTGCTTTCTTAGTTTATTTATGATAAAATGAAAATGGTGTTTTCCCAAAGAATGAAAATTATACGCTTTCGCATCGCTAAGTGTTCATAGTTTTTATTATTTGTGTAATAAAAAATTATTAAACACATTGTTGAATGCCTTAAGCTTGCTGTTTATATATTACATTATTAATTTCTTACTCAAATCTTCCCACTTCTGATTTAGAACGCAGTGTCGCCTGTAGGAGACATTGGGTCATTGGCTACGAAAATCACTCAATTTGAAACTATAATTATATCATATATTTCGGCCCGGAATGATATTCTTTAATCGCTAACTGAACTCACCCAATATAGATATTTAAAGGATATAGGAAGAAATATTAAAGGATATAGGTGTCTGTCAGAAAATGAAATGAAAGATAATTAGTGTTCACTGTAATTATGTCTAATTTAAAATTTTTCAGAATTCTAATGTATTGGGCAGAAAAAACTAGAACTCTCGTACTCGCTGACAACATTTTTTAAAAATTACGAGTTTTCAATAAGAAACAACTTAAAATTGAGAAAATATTTAATAGTATAAGATAAAGATGGAGAGAGAGAGAATAAAACGAATGATAAGTTTTGGAAATTAGGATTCTTCTGCAAACAGTTCGGACAGGAATATTTTGTGATTCAAATTTTACACTATGCTCATTATTATGAATTACTCATTAAATTAAGATGAAAGAAATATTTTAAATTAACATTATGATGTCACTTTGTCCCAATGTCTCCTCCGGGAGATACTTAATTTCTCAGAAATAAAAATAAATTTTTTTTTTAACATTTTTTCAATACTTTTTTTATGTATTTAGAACCGATTGATATAATTTATTCTAAATTTTATGGTTTGAAATTGAGCTTGGGTTTGAGGAGGAATATATGGTGGCTATGTAGAGAAATCTCAATAGTAATAAATAAAAATTAAGTTTCTATATCGATTATTTCTTAGTAATAATAAAAATTTTGCGATACTCTGGTATAATAAAAAACGTTGTACGATACTGCTGGTTATTTCAATCTTCGACTCTCCGAAACCAAAGAAATTAACATATATAGCTGTAATTTACAACATTATGCACAAAAAGATAAATTAATACGCGGAATAAATTTTAACTAGATATCCCTGGGTTATTTCTTCGTATAATAATTAAAACTTTATGATACTCCCAAGTAAAGATAACACGCTTTTATAGGATTCAAATCTGAACATCTTCATACATAAATTATCAGTGACATTTATTAGTTAAAAAATTATGTCTTAAAATTTTGTCTTTATCTGACTAAGTATATATTTTCAAGATATAGTATCATAAGATATCTCGATTGACATTATATTTCATTATTTTAAAGATATTACATTTTTCCGTATTTGTAATAAAGAAAAGTAACGAAACTTCTATGAGTGATCTTAATTTTACATGGAATGGAAATGAACTATTTCAAACAATACGTTCGCAGATAGAAGGAATTCGTTGCAACTCAGCTCTTTTTACTATTCTTAGTTCAGATTCCAGCAAAAAGTCCTAAAACGAAAAATTTCAAATTGCAGTGATATAAAAGAAATACTATAAATCTATAGAATGATTTATGAAACTAGACATAGTAGGCTCGCCATGTATCTGAATCCATATGTTTTCGTTATCTTTCTACGCTATAACCCAACACGATATATACTTTCGCAGTGAAATGGTCCGGAACATTATCTTCGATCCGGCTTAACCGAGCGTGGGATGTGGGCTAGAGCGAAAGAGAGATTTTAAAAATAGAATCAGGAGAAAAAAAAAATGGTAACTTGATTCAGTGGTGTTCCTTCTGGGTCACTTGGAAAAGAGAACGTTGAACAAAGAAGAAGGAAGATTCTAAACTTTCTAACGAAAAATTTAAATCTTTTTATCATGTATAACAAATCTTCTCTCTTAAATCATATCCAAAATGAGACGGTAGTGAAATTGGAATTAATCTTTTCTTCTTTTGTTCTATATTTATTGACTGTCCCAGTTTAAAAAGTATTCCTAAAGAAGTAGACAAGTTAATTTAGAGCTAGCGGCGTATTGAAAGGGGTCGGGTGGAGGGGATCGGGTCAACATTGGCCTTTAATTGGAGGGGGGCGAGTGCTCCAAAGAATAAAACTTCTTTCGAAGTTTCTTTTGATGAGATAGAAGAAAATGAAATCATACCAAAAATTAAACGGTTAAGACGTCATCTTCAAGCAGCAAAAGTTGAAAACGAGCAAGCTAAAAAGTGGTTCACATTGAGCATATTAAATTTATCTTAGAAATGGACTTCCAAGGACGGATTGCATAACTTATATTTGGCTCTAGACTTTTACGAGCTTCTTCAGAGGGAGACTTTTTAAAGTTGAAGTTGATTAAAATATATCTTCAGTCAACATCGGATCAAATAAGACCTAACGATTCTGCAATTCTTACAATTTCAAATTGCAGTAGTTAGAAACGTGAATTCTTTTTGAAACTACAAAAACATTTCAGAAGTTAAATATCTCCAAGAACAGTTTTAGTATTTTTTCTTGATAACAGGAAAGTTAAAAACATTTTTTTGAAAGCATCAGAAAAAAAAAAAAGATAAATTAATAAGATTTTTAAAATATAAGTTTATTTGCTTGATGTAAGTTGTTTTTCTTTAGTCTTAAGAGTTTTGTTTTCAAAATCATTTTGACTATTTAATTTAATTTCAATAAATAATGAATATATACATATTTGAACAGATATTTTGTATGGGGATTATTCCTATCAGGGTGTGACGTTGGGAAGTTCGCGATTTTCTCTTCACCAACCTTAGAGACTTTAATTGAGATTGATTGCATGAAATATCAATTTCTTCCCAACCAAAATGAAACGTGATTATGTTCATTAGATTACGGTATGATAGTATATAAATAGTGAGAAATTTAGAGGACTGAGGAAGAGTGTGTTTAACTCTGAGAATATATATCTAGCAAGAGACCGATAATATCAAGAGTTGTTACTTGCGATAGCTGTCGCAGAGGATTTGTCAAAACAAAGCAGTTTAGTTTAGTTTTCATTAACGTCGAAATTGAAGCAACACGAGGGCTAGTGGAGACAAACCTCGTCATTTTGAACCTCGGTCAAGTGACGAGGACTACATATGAATTGGCACCCCCTCTTCTAACTTCCACATCACGCCAACGGGAGGACTTTGGTTCCCAACAGATTTAACGTGCCCCAGCCTCAGCTACATGGCAGATCCTTAGTGGCCTAGGATCGATCCCACGACTGAACGAAAACGCCGGCCACGAATTCGAAACCATGACCACTAGGCTACCGCGGCCGCACAAATCAAAGCAACCTCAACTGGAAAAGTTTTGGTAAAAGCATATTATTTCAATAATATTTGAGTATGTGGATTAATCTCAAGGTCCAGAGAGAGCTAAAACTCTTTTAATATTATATTACGCAATTGATAAATAAATAGTTGAATTGGAACTGACTTGCTTGTCTTTGCCTCTGTTGACTTTAAGAGTTAGTTATATTTACTTATACTATGGCCCAAGAGTCGAGTAGAAGTAATGCAACGCCACAGTGGCACCCAACGTTACAAGGGAACCTCAGGGAGATTTTCACATTAGGCTTCTATAGTTGTTGGTTCGTGACAACATAAAATTTCTAAAGATGATTTCATTTCCATTGAAGCTTAAAAGATACGAACGATACTTTCTAAAATACAATTTTAAAAAGCTATTTATAATGATGTTCATAGTAGCAAATTACAATATAACTGCTTGTAACTTAATAAACTTTCAGTCCATTATTTTTCTAAATTCCTACTATTAGCTCACACTCTCAATATATATATATATATATATATATATATATATATATATATATCGTTCAAATTTTCAATCGTTAATAAAATACTTTTTATTCATCCACTCAAGTTCAAATACATTTTTTTAAACTTGTAGTGGATGACACTCGATGTTAACACAGTTTTTTAAAATATTAATTCATTAATTAAATTAAAATTGGTGAAAATGTTGTTTAGCCCGACCACTTGGGGCAATTTTAAAAATTGCCAAACTTGGCGATTTTTTTTGGCCGAACATTAAGTACGATAAGCGAATCATGGTAGCCACATTTGGTGAAATAACGCCAAATAATTCCTGTCGCCAAGGGTGGTTGGGCCAAACTGCATTTGAACCATTTAATTTACCGGATGTATTAAGAAATAAGCAAGTGCTTCTACTATGTCATTTGTCTTGCAATGGCAAAGTTGGTTGAGCATCGGAGTAGAATCTTCTTGCCTTCGGATCGAATCTCGTTGAAGAATAAAAATTTTTTTATTTGATTTTCAAATATTTTATTTTAGTCTTATATGGGAGAAAAAAAATTATCTTATATAATATATTGAGAATGATATAAATTTAGGAATAAATACCGTCAGTGACGAAGAGTGTAGATCGCTGGAAAAAAATTTCTTTTGCCACTTAATATTGTGATTCTGTCACATGTCACATGTATACTTATATTAATTGTAATTTTTTAATAAAAAATAACTAAAATAACATTTTTCTTTATTGACCTATGCAGGAATTGACTTAAATTTTTTTTATATTACTTATTCACACATGTTTTAGCTATTCTTAATAGTTTACTTTAGTAGTAGTGTATTCGTGATAGTTCTCATTATCATTCATGGATCAATCAATAGATTACTCAAACGATATAGGCTAACAGATAGTATTACTCACACCTTCAAAAATGCTCAGTGGACATTCTTACTACAATTTTCATGAATAAGTCAACAGAACACACGGAATATACCCGTCAACAGATGAAACTGCTTGCACTCCTCAAAAATGCTCATTGGGCATTGTTCTTACAACCACTTTCATGAATTAGTTTATAGATTACACAGATGCAGTGAGCATAATTGATGCTAGTAGATTACATAAGGATTAAAAGGAGATTGGATTTTTATATTCTAAGTAATTAAAAAAGATTATTCGTAATCTAAAGACTCGAAAGAGCTTCATCCAATGCATTCATGATAATGTCCAATATAAGGTTATAAATGACGTGCGGTAAGTATTGCTTTTTCCTTGTACGTCCACTAGAGTATATGATATTTGATGTCGGATTATTAGACTTGATTCAAAAAGTGAAAAAACTGGACTTTTGTACCATTGCACTCCACGTCATTGCTTTGGAAACTATTCATACTCGCTTTCTTCCAAACAAGTGGCGGGCCGCGGTAGCCTAGTGGTCAAGGTTATGGACTAGCGGCCGGCGGTTTTCGTTCAGTCGCGGGTTCGATCCTTGGCCGCCAAAGACCCACTGTGTAGCCGGGGCTGATGCACGTTAAATCTGTTCGGGGCCCAAAGTCCTCCCGTTGGCGTGGTGTGGATGTTAGGAGAGGGGGTGCCAGCTCAGGTGTCGTCCTCGTCACTTGACCGTGGTTCAAAATTACGAGGTCCGTCGCCAATAGCCCTCGTATTGCTTCTAGTGCGACGTTAATAGAAAAAAACTAAATCCAAACGAGTGGCTTCATATCTATACTGATGGGTCCCTTCTGGACTTCTCTCAAGATTCTGGCGCAGGTGTTTTTAGTGACACCTTTTCATTCTACCTTCATGTTGGAACATTTACCACTTTCTTCGATGGAGAGCGCGAAGCTATCCATGTGGCCTTTCAACAACTCGCTGTTCATTTCGACACGTTCGAGAGAGTTGTAATGTTTTCAAATTCCGTCTCTGCCCTTCAGGCTCTGTCCAGCAACCTGGAAAGTCTCCGTGTACTGAGATGCAGGGTTCTCCTGAAGGAATTTAAAGGAAAATTGTCTTTCCAATGGGTCCAATTCCATTGTGGTCTTCGGGGCAATGAAACAGTTGATTTTTTAGCAAAAAAGGGAACTGCTATTCTCCAAAAGTCTTGTCGACATCTGCCCTTACATTCTGCTAAATTGGAGATCAAGAGAATTTTTAAGCAATCATTTCATCGCACGACTTCTCTTGCTGCTGCTAATAAGTCTTGGAGTGTGCTCCGTGGATTCCACTGTGTCCCGGATTCACCCAGTGTTGTTGTTACGGCTATGTTTAGACTTTTGACCGGACACGATTGTCTTAGTGCCTATTTGTTTCGTTTTAACATTATTAATTCACCTACATGTGTTTTATGTGATTTCGGACAAGCCATGACTGCTGCACATCTGGACGAATGTTCATCTTTAAATCATTTAAATTGCATTGTAAAAAATATTGGAGAGCTCGTTGCCTAATGACATAATGATCAATGGCGGGACATTTGTTTAGTAATAATTAAAAAAGAAATTTCGAACTAGCAGTCTTTCCCCAAGGACCTGAAAAAAAAAGTCATTGATGACGATCTTAGATAATTTGTTTGACTATATTACAAGTAATAATAACATCAAAAACCAGTTATTGAAGGTAGCATATAAAGATTCACTGTATTAGTGTTCTCTGTTATTCTATTCTCTGTATTTTATCTGTGACGTGGCAGACTGCTCAAAGAAGATGCGGAATAGTTCTTCGATTTGATTATCGTTGTGCGAAAATTTGAACTTGTTGTTTTCAAAGTGGAACAACTATAACGATAGAAAAGACAATTTTACAGACAAGGTAAGAACATGCGCGTAAGTAATTTTTATAGATAGGGGTGTTAACCTCAGCGACAAACTTGGCGATCAATTTGGTAGTCAAATGTCGCCAAATATGACGACAAATCTAGATGGCCTTAGATCAGTCAGGAGACTTCTAGGACATTCTTTAAAGAGTAAAAATTTCAGTCATTGCATGTATCATGTAGAGAGAGCATTTAATACATGCAGTCTATATGTATTAATGTGATATTGTGGTTGCCGTTTTTTGTGATGAAGCAAACTTTGAATTTGAGCTATTATATATTTTTTATAGTCGTGTGCTCATAGCTCCTATAAAAAGGAAATATATAAATTATTTGCTAGAGATTCTGGGAATAAATTTAGATTTGTTTGGAAAGAACCTGTTTTTTAATTGCGTGGACCTTTCTCTTGCTTTCGAAAAACGATCAACCACCTAACGGTATTACGTTTTATAGTTTCTCATTGGATACACCCATTGAGAGACTAAAAATCATCAACTGAAATACCAATGGTAAATGACAATTCGAAAAAGATCATAGACAACTGGCATTTTCGGAAAACATTTGATGTCGTTATTTCACTCAGAAAGATATGGAAGACATTATCATAAATTTGTATAAGGTCTGGAATATTTGGATGATAAATATAACATTAGAATGAGCATGGTTATAATTCAAAGTTATCTCAAGAGGAAAATAGAAGATTCTTTTTGCGTTCTTCTTTCATTTAATTTTACATAGAAGTACCCTTTACTAAAGATTGTACTGAAACCTAATCTGCAATTTTGAATTAAAGAGGATTATATGTTTGTTCACTTGAGGGACTAAAATAACCCGGAGGAGCAAGAAAGTAAGTAAAACTAGAAGATTGGTTTGGTTTTTATTAAATGTCGCACGAGATGTAACACGAGGGCTATTGGTGACGGACCTCGTAAGTTTGAACCTCGGTCAACTGACGAGGACGACACCTGAGCTGACACCCCTCTCCTAACTTCCACGCCTCGCTTTCGGGAGGACTTAAAGCCCCAACAGGTGTAATGTGCATCAGCACCGGCTACACGGTGGGTCTTTAGTGGCATCAAGGCTCAAACACCTTCGACTCGACGAAAACCGTCGGTTCGAGGGTGGGCGAGCCGTGATGTCGAAAACCGTCGGCCGCTAGTTCGTGATCTTGACCAACTATGCTACCACACCGCAAAATAATAAATAAATAAATAAAAAAAACCCCCAGAACCGAGATATGCTTCGAAACTGTAATCGTAAATAATAACCTTACACTTTCTCAATTGCAGTAATAAGCATTTATAATTTTAACGCATTTAAGATGAAATAAATTTTCATCTTCTTTTACGGTTTTTTATTGTTCTGCGTTGAAAAGTTTCTGCTTTTTGTATTTGTTTTAGGATAAAATTAAATTAAAATTATAATTTATTATAATTAATATAATCTATCGGTTCAAATGATTGGTTCACATTTATTGTGTGAGGAAAAATATACATGGTCTCTTTTAAACACATATTTTAAATGAGAGGCCTCACTTCTAAACTCAGATTAGTTACTTGTATATGTCAAAAATAACCATCAAATATCAAATTGTCAAAATGACAGAGATAGCATTTAATTACTGTTTTGATTAAATATTTTATATGATAAACAATACATTGGTACTTTTAAATTAGAAAAGTTCATTAACTTTGCAACATATAGTGAAAATACATTGGTTTTTTTATTGTTTATTTGAAATGTATAAATTAAATTCTTAATTGAAGAGCTTTTTGAGGTCATTTTTAATGTGCCAGGTTGTTTCAATAACATAAGTTGAACCATAAGTCAGGTACAACTCTCATGACATTTCATTTTTTTCAGAGTTGATGATACAATACATTCGCAGAATATTGCAGTCATATATTGCTGAAAAGCACGCACTTTTCTCATCTGTCCACAAGTCGAAGTAACATTAATAATGAACAATAAACAGTACCTTCTTTTTGTGATAGTTTCCCTACTGGTAAAAGAAAATGAGATTCTAGAGTAGTTTGATTGAAAATGACAATTTCATTGAACATTCGAATAAAAATAGCAAGTCTCAATTTATTTCCATCCTCGTCATTTCTGTAATATTTAAATTAACCATTATTTTTCTAAAGTTTCAGTGAAAGTTAAAAGATTTTTAACATGAATTTTTTTTATTTATGACTTAAGATTTACGGTTTGGATTAATGTTTCGATTAACTATATTAATATATCAATTAATTTATACAGCTATCCAAAAGGATTTATTTCAGCTTTAATCAAATGAAGAATCATTTAAAACAAATAAAAATACTACAGATAACTAGGAAATTCTTAAAATAATTCTATGAAAATGAAATTCAATTTTTGGAAAAAAAAATCTTACATTTTTTTTTCATTTATCATTTTATTGTTAAAGCCTTTCACCTAATGTTTTGCCTTAAATAAGACTCATGGAAAAATAATTTAAGACAAATTGATTGAAAAAGTTTCATTTCTTTAAAAACATAATAATATGGATATAAATATAGACTGTTTTTACTATATATTTTATAATTAAAAATGCATTTAAATATAATCATTTATATATTTAATAATATAACTAGATTTCTTTTATTTGTATTTACATTTATAAACTAAACTTTAGAAGAACATTTGAAAAGACTTAAAGTGATGTTCTTTTCTAAAATTTTTCTAGGCATCTTTATATTTGATTTCATTCTGATACACATCATGAATGAAAAGAAACCCAATCGCAAACATTTTAGAGACGGAAATTGTTATTACAGTCTACTTTTTTTCTAAAAAAAAATTTTACGATTTAAATGAATGAAATTTGAAGGTTTTCCTTTAACGCATTCCTTTTACTAAATGAGATGTAGATATTAGACCCAGAATAAATTTTATATGAAATGTAACTCTAGAAAAAATTCATTGACGCTCATTTCTTTGTTCTGAATAATAATTCCATTTCTGCTTCAGAACTAAATTTAGAATAAAAAGGAAGTTATGAAAATTTAAATGGACAAAATTATTGAATATAAAGTCTACTCAGATCACAGAATCTTTTAACAACCAATTAAATGCCCTTTTGAACACTGTTGCGGTAAAATGGCAAAAAAATTTACAATAAGTACTGAGACTTTTTGTTTGGGTTACAAGAATTCAAAAAACTAATTATTACATTACTTTATTTTACAACAACATATTAGATTGGTCTTTGATATTAAATTACTGGAATATAACATCTCACACATCCTCTATTATTGTAAGATATAGTTCATTATCTTAGAACTTCATTACAAGGAGTTACAATGTCGATGGGTTGCAGAAAAAATAAAGATACTATTATTTGGAAAATGGAAGGAACTATTTGTAGGAGCTTTGATAAGATGTAATACACAAATAACAAGATTATAGATAAAACAATTGTTCTATTATACAGGAAAAGAGAGCATATTAGCAAAAATTTTGATAAAAATGTCCTTTAAAAAGAACAAAAATTAAAGTGATAATTTTTTTAGATTTCATCGGTTATTAAGTTTTAGAATATGACTCTTTTAGGGCAACAATATTTCAAAAAATAATCATATTCTGAAAACTTTTAAAATGGAAATTATTTAGATAATTCTTTAATTAAAACTTTATGTATTTAAACCCTGTTTGTGTTATGCAATTATCTCGGGTAATAAATTATTGTATTTAATATTTAAATTATAACGTATCAAATCGAGAAGCATTAATGCAGGTGTATGAATCGAATTTATTCACATTGCTATTTACGGTAACCTGTACTTTTATAGGAGATCGAAATTTATTCACTACAGGTATATATATATATATATATATATATATATATATATATATATATATATATATATATATATATTGAAGCTTTCTGTGTTTGAAGTTTTAAAGTATGCCAAAATATTTTCGATTAACAAGAAAGGAATCAATTACTCTAACTCTCTCTCCAATTTAACTGTCACTTCCAAACATTTCGAAATACCCCCTGGAAAGTTCTTCGATTTCAGTTGATTTCTACACCCCTCCAGGCCCCAAGAAAAAGGTTCTTTAGAAAATGAAGGTTTGGCTTAGGATTGTTCGAGAAGGACTATCGATCCTTGGCATCGTTTGCGTCACCCCCTCAGTTCTTCTTCATTGCACTCGGACAGGAGGGAGGGGTATACCACCTGCAAATTCCCTCGTAAAAGATGAGGGAGGAGAAATTCCAAAGGAGAATTTCTCATCGTTCGATGAACTCGATGGGCCGTAGGGTGGAAAAGTGATGTTCCCGGAAATCTTTTTGCTGCATTTATTCGAAAAATTCTCAACTGTCTTGTTAGTCAGATATGGAACGCTACAGAAGTAATGGTTGAATGATTTTTACGGTGGTTTTCATTCTTTTGTTTAAAGTCGGTTAACTTTTGAATAGTTTTGTGATGGATGTGAGAGGCTTTCCGATGGGGATGAAGTTGTTTGTTTGTGTTGAGGTTGGAAAGGTTCCATTTTAATAGAGTCTTGGCATGTAATTTATATCCCAGGGCGTTGGCAAATTTTTGAAATGGCACTTTCTGTCATGTGTTAATCCACCGAATATAAAATTCATCTTAAAGAAGGAATTTAAATTATTCTTTTGTATAACGCTAAGGATTAATCTTAGCGAAATAGATGTAACTATTATTTTGAGTGAAATTTTGGAACAATTCTAATCTGTGACATTGGGTTTTATCGCGATTTTCCCTTCGACTAACAATTTGGGTTTCTTTCTGATTGTGTTTGAATTCAAAATTCCTTCCAATGAATGAAACGTGATTTATGTAGATTGTATTAAAATTATGAAATATAGTGAAATGATTGGATGAATCACATTTACAATCAGCGAAGAATTGAATGTAGAAACTCGGAAGCTAGTTAGTTGGAGAAATAGTTAGTAACTGAAGTAATCAAAGGAAGATATCTGGACCAGCCGTACTAAGCCCAAGGAATTTCTGGATCATAGGTATGACTGTTCAATTTAGTGTTAAGGATTCGAATCCTCAATTCTAGTTATTCTATTCACTCGAATCGGAGGGAGTTGGTAAGAGATAGATTAAATTAGTGTTCTAAACTAATCTATCTCAGATGCGTTTAGGTGGTTTAACCCCAGAGAAAGTAAAATAAGTGATAAAAATTGAATATACTTAAAATAAAAATTGAAATATACACAAATTTACGCACTTTACAAAAAAAATGTAGCATATTATTTGAGTTTTTTTTAAAAATCTTTTAAAAATAAATCGAAGAGATAATAAATTATAAAGTAAACAAAATAATAAGATTTTAATGCAACTCACATTATTCCAGTCAATGAACATTAAAGCAAAATTTTCTGTTGTCAATTACGTTTTTCATGATGTAACAGGTCAATTGAAAAGTCCCCGGCCTACCATAATAAAACACATTTTTTTGGCAAATTTAGTTTTTTTATTCAACATAATTCCCTTCAAGGGTGATACACTGATTATAGCAACCCTCCAACTTTTCGATACCATTTTTGTAGTACGATTTGTCCTTTGCTTCAAAATAGGCCTCAGTTTCGGCGATCACCTCTTCCTTCGACGAAAATTTCTTCCCAGCGAGCATTCTTTTGAGATCTGAGAACAGGAAATAGTCGCTGGGGGACAGATCTGGAGAATACGGTGGATGAGGAAGCAATTCGAAGCCAATTAATGGATTTTTGCCATCGTTTTCACTGACTTGTGATACAGTGCATTGTCTTGGTGAAGCAGCACTTTCTTTTTCTTCCAATGCGGCCGTTTTTCGGCGATTTCGTCCTTCAAACGGTCCAATAACGCTATGTAATAGTCGCTGTTGATGGTCCTTCCTTTTTCAAGGTAGTCAATGAAAATTAGTCCATGCGCATCCCAAAATACAGACGCCATAACCTTGCCAGCCGACTGTTGCGTTTTCCCACGCTTTGGAGCGGGTTCATCGTGTGCAGTCCACTCGGATGACTGTCCATTGGACTTTGGAGTGAAATGATGGAGCCATGTTTCATCCATTGTCACATATCGACGCAAAAACTCGGGTTTATTACGCTTGATCATCCTCAAACACTGCTCCGAATCATCAACTCGTCGTTGTTTTTGGTCAAAAGTGAGCTCGAGCGGCACCCACTTTGCACAGAGCTTTCTCATACCCAAATATTCGTGAATAATATGATGTACACTTTCAGTTGATATCTTTAGAGTGTCTGCTATTTCATTTAATTTCAGTTTACAGTCATTCAAAATCATTTTGTGGATTTTTTTAATGTTTTCTTCGGTAACAAACTCTTTTGGGCGTCCACCGTCTTCGATGCTCATTTCACCACGTCTAAACTTAGGATACCAATCCTTGATGGTTGAATTTCCTAGGGCAGTGTCCGGAAACTCGGCATCAAGCCAAGTTTATGCTTCAACTGTATTTTTTCCCTTCAAAAAGCAATATTTTATCAACACGCGAAATTCCTTTTTATCCATTTTTTTCGCAGTAACAAAAGTTGCTTCACTCAAAATGCTATAATTCACAAACTAATGATCCGACAGCTGTCAAATTTATACACGCATCTTTTGAGGGTTAGGGCTAACTAAAAAATATATGGATTTAATTCTAGTAGCATCATCTATGTGTCAGGCCGGGGACTTTTCAATTGACCTGTTACTTCAGCAATTTTTAATGTATAAATATTATTATTAATATAAAAACATTTATATAAATGGTATTATTAAAAAAAAAGCAATATGGATTTTTTTAATATAAAGCTTCAATTACACCTATCCAATTTTTATTGTGCTATAAAACATTCAAGTATTGAAAGGGAATCAGTTCAGAGAGTACTACAATTGTTACTCAAAACTGACAATTAGGTCAATATCCAACAACACTATGGCAAAGGGAGACATTGCAATACTCAGCAATTAATGATACAAGCAAATAATTTTTAGCAATAGTTACGAATTGTTAGAGAACATCCACATTCTTTGAATTTATATGGAAGATATTTTTATATATTTTTCCAATATAATTAATGGAGCAATGAAAACAATATTAAGTGACTCACAAAATAAAAATTTGTAAAGTTTATTAACTCTTTCTAAAGCCACATGTATATACATAGGGTAAGTATAAGGTTATATGTTTACTGGTATATACTTTTTAACGGGGTACGGGTATATACTTATATAAGTAAGTATACTTGCCACCAACTACGATACCTAAACAAGATACGTTATAATAAGAGAGCGAGCTAAGTTTGCACATCTTGCACTGTCGCATGGAGTGTTGATCAGTGGTTTTTAAAATTTCATAAAAAATAATATGAGCTACTTGAACAAACTCTTAATTTTTTTCAACGTCTATGAC
>BMAW01110465.1:143440-172785 GCA_019974015.1 Nephila pilipes | reverse complement strand
ATTAATTAGGGTAAAGTAAATAATGAATCAAAATGAATATTAATTAGCACAGTTTGGAATTGCTTGATAGTAATTGCCCGAAATAATTTGCATAAGTGATTGACTTAGGGCAAACGTTTTTTTTTTTTCTCTTTAATTGGAAACTCTTTGGAGGTTTGTGTGAATGCTCTTATTTTCCATGGGAAATGTAGCTTCATTCCATTACTGGTAAGAATTATCTTCGGGTTGATTGTAACAATGGTTGAACGTACAGCTAATCTCACTGACCGCAAAATCTTAAAAATAATTTTTGCGAAAAAAATAATCCAAACTGAAACATTTCAATTTCCGTGATATGGTGATTTATGTTCATAAAATAAAAATGTGTTAATGTTGGCTCTTTACAGGAAATTGTGACGTCATCCAAACAAAATATTAATCTGAATTTCATAAAAGAAGAATAAGAATTATGACACCATAGTGTCTAGGAGTGATATCACAAGTAATTGCTTATCGAAGGAACCCGTGTTAAGCAGTCCCGAACCGCATGTTAACAGGGTACGAATGTATTTAATATGTTTATCAGTTTGAATAAATTATTGTGAAGGTATAAATACAAAAACGTTTCACAAATTGTATAGAGTACAGAAAATAACGATGAATGCTGTATGAAGCGAAGAAGATTATTTAAAATTAATCATTCATTCTTTAAATTAAAAATGCAAGTATTTTTATGACCTTGTTTGACTAATGTAATACTTTGTATAATTTCTCCCACACCAGGTATAATATGTTCCGTCTCCAAAATTTCCCTATTATTTAGATACTACAATATTTACTCGAATTAGCTACTAAATTGAAATTAAACTGATTTTAACTATCGTACAAATCAATAAATAAATTTATATAAATAACATTATATTCATATATAATTATTTAATCAATTAGGTAAAATTTTTCAATGCGAAATGAGGCAAATTGTTTTGAAAATATGCACGTGTCGCTTCAAATAATTTGATCAACTTAAGTAGTTTTTGAAGCAAATTCAATTAAGACATCTTTGGAGGTAAACATTTATGATTAGCTCTTCCAGGAAAAGAGAAAATTCAATTCTCCATCAAACAATCCTCATTTATTATTCCATTTATGGCTTTTTCTTTTTCTCTTTGATCCATCTCCCGAAATAGCATTTGTAGAAACAACGTCAACTTCGACGACTCAATCAATCAAATGCAAACATTGAAGCAGCTGCAATTATTTCTATCTTCTATGGAAAGAAAAATTAAACGTGAATCTCTTGGGACATGTTTAAGGTTATTCAAAATAGTCTTTATTTGTTTTTACTTTTCCTGGAGAGAGAGAACTTTCTCCCTTTTGGGTAATCTATTGATTCAAGAAAGTTGGAGAAAAGGGCAAAGAACTGATGGCGGAAAAAAAATGCAGCTACCTTCCGATGATGCGATTTCTTCCCCTCGGAGCCTTTACCCCTGTGAGGTAACTTCACTGCATTATTTCTCTGTTGGCAGGGAAAATAGATTGCCAGTGAAAAAAAATAAAAGAAACTAGCAAAAAAAACCCCACCCTCCCTTCCGTTTTTTCCGCTCATGTTTGGAAAATCGACCGATTTTCTTTCCATTTATCTCTAGTTTTTTTCCCCCTCATCTCTGTCTTGGTTTTTTTTTTCAGATCACGTTGTATTCTTCCCTAAAATGTCTTCTATACTGACTTTATGTTTCTTTCTTTCTTTTTTTGTTTTTGAGTGTTTGCTTCTCAAATCTCACTCCAGAAGGTAACCCGTGTTATTTTTAATCCCAAGGGATCCCTTTCTGTTTCGACGCAGGATCAGTTACCTTTTGTGTCTGAAAGTTGTCGAACGTGACTCTCGAAATCTCCGAGGCGAATGTTTTCTTTTCTTTTCTTTCTTTCTTTTTTTTTTTTTTTAAATACGAGTGATTCTGGACTGGAACTTTTGCCACAAATTTTTGTTTTGCTTTCTTTTTTATAAGAATTGGTCGAGTGGGAGTGATCTCATTAATAATAAAAATAGCCCATAAAATCTTTTTAGGATGCTAAAAAGAATTCCGAGGCGTAGAAATTTAGATTTAATTATTTTAGTACAATACACTTGTGCTACAAAATCTTATTGGGATTTAGATAATAGCATAAAAGGCTAAAGGTCTAAAAAAACTTTCCTAGTGTAGTATTTCAGAAATACATTCTCAACGTTATTGCAGTAATTTATTTGTTTGATTTTTCATTTAATTAATTTTGACAGCAATAGTACTCAGTGAAGATGCTTAGAGAATGATAAAATTTACATTATTTCATAATATACTTTATTACATTAGCCATTGGTAATTATTTTGTAACAAAAATTCAGTTGTGGGTGCAGAGTGAAAACAGCCCAGCAAGGAGGGTAATGGAAAATGACGCTTTATTCACAAATATTCAGGAGATGGAGAAACAGGTTGCAAAAACTTCAGTATATTCAGGAAAAAAACACAGCACTTATGATCAGCAATACAAACATATACAAAACAGCACTTATAAAAAAAGTGATAGCACTTTCTCTAACGTTTAGCTCAGCAGCATACACGGAACTTCTATAGCTTTCGGCAGTCCCGGCAGATGAAGTTCACTTCCTGACAGATTCGCTTGGCCAATTCCTACAGATCGCTTGGCAGATTTCTTTGTCTCATTACCTCACACTTGGTGCATCTCTCCGTATTTATAGCCGTTCCAGACTGCTGTGATATCACAGAAAAAAAATCTATAACTTTCCTCTGAATCGAGATATCGACAAGATTCTAGCTTTTTCGAAACTCACTTTGTTGGCAAAGTTGCCAAAATGATCGCCAAATTCGTCTTCAAGGTTGGGGGAGGGGTCATTGCATAAGCTTTCCTTTTTTGAACGACGAAATCTCTGTAAATGGTTTTTTCCCTTTATGAAATAACTTTACAGGGAAACGTCATCGCAGATTCATAACAATATCTAGTTCTCTAATTTAATTCTAACCGTGAAATTATAGTAATTTGGAATATTGATCTGGTGCAGCATTTCAGAATTATAATTCTAATGTTATTAGAATAGTTTTTTTCTTTCCGAGTTTCATTATATTTAACCATTACCACGTAATGTTGCTCTGATGATGCATAGCGAATGATAAAATTTACATTAATTTAAGCTATACTTTATTGTATTACGTCTAGTTCTCTAATTTAATTTTAGCCATCTGCATGAAGTTAGTAATTTGGAATACTAGTATAATTAAAACTAAATTGAATTTGATTACACTAATGAAGTTATTTTGCAACGAAATTTTACAAAGCACAGAAGCTACTAAAAGTTAATACTTTAAAATGACATCACATGGGTGCATTCGCAATTTTCAGAAAGTTGCATTTATTATTTAATATTAAATACAAAAAATTTAATATTTTATGGCTAAAATCACCCCTCCCCCCAAAAAATGTACCTCGTTCTCTTTCATTCATTTATTCCAGGTTTAACCAATTCAAAAATATTATTTTTCAAATTAATCATGTTTAATAATAGCTTCTTAGCTTTGGTAAGAAAGCATTTTTATAACTAAAATGATTAAAATAACATAAATTAATTTGTATTTTATACTCGTTAGAAAAGGTATGTTTCAATTTGAAAATTATTAAAATAAAAGAAATGAATGAGTTTCATGCTTAAAAAGGGTTAAAGTAATGGGAAAAAAAAAAGGGACTGAAATAATACAGAAATGAATATGTTTTGTATATTGAGAATGATTAAAGTAATAGTAACGAATATGTTTCATATTTGAAAATGATCAAAATACTAGAATTAAATATGTTTTATAATTGAAAAATGATTAAAATAATAGAAATAAATGTATTTTACATTCGAAATGATTAAAATAATAGAGATAGAGGAAGTGAGAGATAAATGAATATGTCTCTTATATTTCAAATAGTTAAAATAATAAAATTGAATATGCTTTATATTTGAAATTTTTTAAAAAAACGTTGTAAATTAGCATAAACGAATATGTTTTGTATTCGAAAATATTTAAAATAATAGAAATAAATATATTAATAATCAGGCCAAGTTATTTCATTTTTTTTTTCTTTTTTTCATATTCTTTTTTCTTCTTTTTTTAAATATTTTCTTTTTTCGTTATCTGGTACGTAGGATTAATTTTGATCAGAATCAAATCATCAACCAGAATAGAATAGATAAGAACTAGATATGTAATAGACAATAAAAAGTTTCGGAATTACAAAAAGAAAAAAATATAGGCTTAATACTAGCCCAGTAAACGTTGATCCAGCAACAGAGGTTTTATCATTAATTATTTCCTCAAAGGCTGAAAGAATTTTTCTTAACACTATAAATGAAACGTATTTCTCAATTAATACTTATACAAACTTTCAATCACTGATTTTGTTTAAATTTAGTCGTGAAATGTAAAAAAAAAAGTTTTTTCTTTTATTTATGTTTTCTGTTTATCGAATTAAAGCGAGGTCAAAACAAAGATCTTTACAAAAAAGATCTTTACAAAGATATTTAAACAAAACATGTACTCAAACAAGTCTTTTTCTCAAAATTCAAAAATTAATTTTTATAACTAATTTTCTTAAAAAAAGTTGCAGACGAAAGAGTATCAGTAGAATCCTTATTTAGAAGAAGAATTTCAACTGCAGACAAAAAATGACAAGAGGAGTTTTTAAAGTTATAACTTAATGGTACTCCAGCATGCGATAATAGTTTCAAGGAGCGAAAGAAAGCACAAAGCTCAACAATTCCGAACAACAAAGGATGAAATGAAGCATATACTGGGGAAGAAAAAATGTACATTTGCAGCAAACTGTTCTTTTACACTCGAATCAGAAAATGATGATAAATCGAATGTTTGCGTAACGTTTTAATGCAAAGGTAGAAGATACTTGAGATAAATATATGCTCCACAGACATTCAGGGCGCGTTCATAAATGTGAGGTTACAACTATTAGGTTTAGACAAAAATGGCAAACAACCTATACTCCTTCCTGAAAGACAGACAAAATTTCACTTAACTTACAGCTGGTATTAACTACATTTTGAATATTACTATTTTATACTTTTCCTAGCAATGGTGCACAACTTAATATATATATCTGAAAAATTCTCCTCAAAAATCAAGGTGATACTTAAGAACTCGGTACGAAAATATCGTCAAATTGGCATAAAATTGATCAAAGATGCACTGGGGGAAGTGACGAAGTAGCAAAATTCCTTCAATTCGGTGTCTTTATCATTTTGACAAAATGAGTAATGTTTAAGGGCACTTATAAAAATTTATAACATTATGAAGGTTTGAATAAATCTACTGAAGAAAATAAAATAATTCAGCATATAACGACATTTTTTGAGAAGGAATAAAGATTAGTTTTTGAAAGAGATGTTTACTAAATTGAACTTCTTTTCGAATTAGTAAATTTATATCTCTATATACTAGTAAATAATTTTCTTTCTTTAAAGTTTCATTTTAAAGCAGCCTGATTATATACTACGGTTATAATTTGTGGAAATTTATATTCAAAACCTTTAACACGTAACCATTAGATTTCCACTGTAGTTTTGTGAAGAGCAAAATACAACACGATTATATCTTACAAAACCATTGTCACAGAACACTGAAGTTATGCTACTGTATTATGACAAAATTTATTCCATTTTATGCCAATATTGAAAATGGGATCAATATTCTGGAGCCTATTCTGCATTTCGAATCGAAAAATTCTTATTTATAAACGCTATACTTGAGTTGGATCAGTGCCAGAACTGTCTTCAATTTTATGAAGCTTGAAAATCGTGTCTGTAAAATACTTTTATTCTCATTTTTTTGCATTGCTTCGATTACATCAGATTATTATTTTTTTTCAAATTCAATATTTCATGGTTAGAATATAAGCCAATAATCAAAGCTAAGTATAAAAAAGAAAATCTCATGTTATTTTCAGGAATTCGATATTCTCGTTGTTATTTTTTAAATATATTATAAGGTATATTCATCCGAATGTAAATATTTTCCTTCAACATTGTGTATCGCATTGTGTTTATCGCAGAGCAGATATCTTTGTGGGTAAACAATACGGTTTCAATCAAAATGAAAAGGTAATATTCGTTGAGAAAAGGCGTAACTGATTGAATATTTTTGTTCCTTGAAAGGAAGCGAATAAAACTTTTTGATTGGTCTGTTTCCAAGTGAGTGTTGTTTACATGAATTTCTGAGGCAAATTTGTATGTTTTTCCAATATAGATACAAAGTTTCATGTTTCCATTTTGTGGAAAACTTTAAACTGAAATGTTTTGAATTTTATCTAGAATAATAAAGAAGAATAGGAAATAAAGTCCTAGAAAGTCAATGGTTATGTCGGAAGGAATTTGAGGAATATTTCTATGACATTTTTATTCCCAAAACCAACTTAAATGTTATCAATAAAATTACACATCTGGACATTTAAAAATTCCTAACACTAATAAAAAAAGAATCAAAAATAGTAAAGTTTCTTAGCAGTTAACAAGCCAAACAATCGCAAAACTAAAAAATGTATTGATTTTCTTAAAATTAGAGTAAGAAACTTACAATACATACGTTTTTGTTTCTTAAATTTTTTAGTTTATATATATAATTTTTCTCTAAATAATAGGTTTTATTAACATTTCTTTTAAATAAATGTGTTAAATTATTTCTCTAAAGTACACTAATTGATACCAAAATATAGAGTTGTAAATTCAAATTAATAATTGTTTTCAAACTATTGTTTGTCAGTTAAATTATATATTTTTCATTTAATAGTTATTAATTTTTTTGAGTCGAGAAAACCGTCTGCTGCAACACAGAAACTTGTGTTGTACAAAATGACTTGTTTAGGATATTAAAATATATAAAAGCTATCATCATTGCTATTTAATAAAATTTTTATTTATTTCACTTATTGCGTATTACAGCCATAATATGTGGAAAAATAGAACGAGATTAAAAAAAATTTAAAAATTATTAAAAGTCCATCTTTAGTTCAAAGTGAGTTTTTAATCTTCCGTCATTTCGTTTCCTGGTTTTCATTTCCTGGTATATCCTTTCATTAATTCTCCTTCCTATATATATCATACCGCATGGAATATGAGAAAAATTACTCACGCTCCCAAACAGGAATCTTCTGGAAACTTGAAATTGCAATATTTTAATAAAATTCTTTTAACATTAGGTAAACAGGTTACATTGGTTACCGGTTACATTGATTCTGATGCGGAATCCAATCCCTGAATTTCAATCTTGTTGTTTAAAGCATATTTGCTTAAACAACGATATCTGGGTAACAATTTTATTAGTTGTTTTTAAGCGGATTGTTGTGTATATGTTTAGACTACAGACCACAGCATTCTGATGATTCGTTAGAAGTGGCAGGTGTTTTTACAGATCATTTAAGGTTTTATACTTATAGGAAGACACAATACCCTGAAAATCCCCCAAATGTCGAAAACATTTTTGCTACCGTATTAGCCCGAATGTAATGTCAAACTTTTTGACTAATAATTTCTGGTCAAAATATTGAATCGCGCTAAATTCAATTCTAAGTGTATTGTAGTGTTTAATGGAATGTAACAACTTTTCTTAATTGTACATCCATGCCTTAACGTTATTTAATTTTATTGCAATGAATGTAATCTGTGTTATTAGTTACTTTAAATAAATGTTTATCGGACTAAATAATATTTTTTTTGAATTATTTTATGTAAAATAAATGGAGTGCATTAAATTCATCTTTTCCCCCCCTAACAATCTTTATAAAAATGCTGATGTCGCTTTACACTCGGACTATATATATATATATATATATATATATATATAATACTGTACTTTATTTCAGTTTCATAATTTTCCTAAATATATATACAAAATATTACAACTCTAGCAACATTATTTAGAGACTTATTTAAATTTTCTTTAACACTGTGCCAAATAATTTCTCTGACCTTCAAAACTTTAAATCGTTTTTTCCTCTGCTTTTAATTTTCATGACAGTTATGTGCTTAAAATGCTAATGCATTTTTTTGTAATCAATTCGAAATGTTTTCTGGTTGTTATGCATGATGTGTTCGATAATTCTGTTCTTGGAATAAGGATTTAGATGAATAGTTGTTTTTTTAAAAAAAATCCACAGAGTTTGATATAGCCGTTTTTACTGTTTTTCGCAGAGCTTGATAAAAAAAATTGTAAAACTATTAATAATACTAGTACAACTATACCCATACACAGAACAGGGAGTAACACTTCCAAGGAATTGAGTAAAAAAAGTGTTTAAAGTATTAGATTTTGTAAAAGTAGTAGGAATTTTAAAATATTGAAATATTTTCAAAATAAAATTTAAAATATTTGCATAAAATTAAGATTTTCCCTCCGAAATGTATGTTTTATGTGTGTTCTAACACGATGAAATATTTTTCTTATAAATATCTAATTAAAAAAATTACTTGCAGGGTACTGTGTCACCATAAGTTCCTTTTATTTATTACTTCAAGATTTATTATTTTTTAAAACGTTTTTCTGAATTTCACTTGGTGTGTGTGGGTGTGTGTGTGTGAGTCATCAAATTTTCGATCGTTAATTTAACCAACTTCCCATCAAGCTAGAGCTTTGAAATTTAAGAATCGTTCGTACTCGCCTAACAATGCAATATTTAGACATTTGCGACAAGTTTTAACTAATATTTTCTTTAATAATGCAGTTTAGCCCAAACACTTGGCGCGATTTCAAAAATTGGCACCAAACTTGGCAATTTTTTTTTTTTTTTGGCTGAGCGTTAAATCCGTGAAACGGAACAGGGTAGCCACATTTGGCAAAATACTGCCAAATAATTCTTATCGCCAAGGGTGGTTGGGTTAAACTGCATTCCAACCATTAATTTACCGGATGAATTAATTAATTTTAGTTAGTTTTAACGTTTTTATGTATTTCACTTGGTGTGTGTATCATTGTGTCATCAGATATTCTATCGTTAATTTAACCAACTTCCCATCAAGTTAGAGCTCTAAGACTTTGGGAATTGTTCTTACTTGCCTAACAATGCAATGTTTAGACATTTGCGACAAGTTTTAACTAATATTCTAATAATTTTTTTAAATAAACTTTATCACCTTATAAAAACGTTTTTTTTTTATTTCGAATTATTAAATTAAAATATATAAATTAATTTGAGTTAGTTTTTACGTTTTTATGTATTTCACTTGGCGTGTGTCTGTCTGTGTGTATCATTGTGTCATCAAATTTTCTATCATTAATTTAACCAACTTCCCAACAAGGTAGATCTCTGAAATCTACTTGCCTAACAATGCAATATTTAGATATTTGCGACCAGTTTTAACTAATATTTCAGTAATTCTTTTTAATAAACTTTGCCACCATATAAAAACGTTGTTTTTAAAAATGTTGGTTTTTATCTCGAATTTTTTAAATTTTTACTATACATCAGACCAGATATCTTAAATTTTTTATTTATATTTTTACATTTTGTAGTTTGATAAATATAAATATCAATCAGAAGAAGCATTACGTATTTCATCATTATTTAATTATTAAAATTCTCTTTGACATTATTAGTTTTTTCAAGAGTTTTCATGTAACAATAGATTTAATTTCCCGAAGCATTCGTTTGCATGAGATAATTCTTTATCAGGATGAAGCTGAATATGAAAATATTAAAAGACATGGTAAGTTTGGTGAAAATCTTTCTGAGAAAACGAGTTTTCTTTTTTATTATTTTCATAATAGACCAAAAAAAATCACATCAATTTTGATAAAAATTTTATTTTATAAATTATTTTTTGAATAATAATAAGTAGAATTTCAAGAAGCATTCGTTTTCGTCAGATGATCTTTTAGAAAAGGTTGAACACGAAAGGATAACAGGACGTCGTAAGTTTGGCGATAATCTTAATGAAATCACGGATTTTACATTTGTTTCCAACATAATAAATTAAAAAGCAAAGTTTTTAAAATTTTGTTAGATTTTGATTTTATTAATGTCATACAAGGCAGTGTAGCATAAGTCACGGCACAAACCACTTGATTTCTCCAGGGACGAAGTCCTCCAATCATACTCAGAGGCTGAGATGCGCGCGCACCTACGAAAGTGAGAGACTGAACGAAGGAGGACGGAAATGAAGATCTAGTGTGTGTAACCTGGCGCATGTTTAGCGGTAAAATAAAATTCAATAGTTATCTCTAGCTTAACTGTGTTCGTTCGTAATACTTTACAGCTATTGAAAATGATCCTTATAATTTTGAATTACAGCAAAGTGTCGAGAATGAAATCTGAGACGGTGCCTCACTATCTTGAATTCCACGTTACATTGAAATCCATTTAATTTTAAAGTATAAAAGTCCTAATTTCTTACTCACCAAAGGCCATTAGACAAATCTAGATTCGAACTCACAATTCGGTTAGAACACTATCGGTTATTGGTTCGCGACTATGATCACTTAGCTTTCACTTCTAAAATTACGTTTCAAAGCGCTATCTCTCATCTCAATATCTGGTACAACACATGATATACGCTGCAGATACGGGTTTGTAATATCCTGTGATACGGGGGAGATATAGTAACATTTTATAATTATTACTTAGAAATAACAGAGGTATCAGGATGAAATATATTCTGAATATTGATTGACATAATCATTATGAATATAATGATGTAATTTCAGGTTGTTCATGTTGATTTGTTTAGTTTCAAATATCAGTATCCCGGAATATTGAGAAGACAGTGGCTCGCTGTGAGATTAAGTTCCTTCATTTGAAAGATTACAAAGGCAATCCACCATGAAATGAAGGTTGTTTATGGAAATGATAACCATGAAGTAGAAAAGGAATTTTCAAACTGGCAACATGTATTTCACAGATGATCCAAGTAGTGGAAGACTATCAGTCAAAGACGATGCTGCCACGGTGGAGAAAATGGAGGCCTTTATCTTATTAGACCGAAGAGCAACCATTCAAATGCTGGTGAATAAGACTGATTTTAGTAACGGGAGTGTGTAGAAACTTATTCACGAAAAACTGCTCATGTCAAAGGTATCATCACACTAGATTCTAAATTACGGATTCCTTTTCAGGAAACAGTAATCGCGGAACTCAACGTGCTGACACCTTTATTGTAAAACTCAACGAACTGTATTTCCTGGTATCCCTGCATTTCGTGTATTAATAAGATCAATCGTGAGGTATAATATAAATTAAGGTGAGTTAACCGTGAATGAGTGTGAAAGTCTAGCCTTATTGTTGATGTTACGAAAATGATGTGCCAAGTCACAGTTGTAGTTCTCGACACTTGACTGCGTTTTAAATTACAAAGTGAATGAATTGTTCTAGTTTCATTTTTCAATAATTATATTTAATGAGATAAATATTATTAAATCATTGAATAATGATTTGTATCTCTAATGAGGAACATTTCTGGGGAAAAAATATCTTTAAATATTTAACTTAAAACGATAAAAAAAACATACTGTATTCTTAAAGTATGATGCAAAACGTCTGTGACGTTAGACTATTCGTTATTTTTTCTTCACTTAACTTGGGGACCTTTTGGTAATTTGAATCGCATATAATTGTATTTCTTACCAACCAAATGAAACATGATCAAGTAAATTATATGAAGATATAAAGTGTAATGAACTGATTTAGAGTGATATATAAGTAAAATAGAATTGAAAAGAAAAGGAAAGATAAATTAAGGATTACGATAAACTGAAAGATGTTGTAGATTAGAATAAATCATCGTAATCAATCCTTTGTCTAAAGCAGAAGTGCTTGAATTGGAATGAATGGTTTGATAAGCTGAGACTTTATTATTTGAACGTAAACTAGGACTAATTTAAAAGGGATTCAAGAGCGTGATCATACATATTGTGCCGTGCTTCGTGGTGATTGAGAGTCGGTGAAACAATCTCTTAAAAATCTCAAGACTTTTATTCGTACAATTTCTACAGGACGCAGGAAATTCCAGCTGTGGACATCACAATTACACAGCTCCAATTCAGCTAATTCCACTGGAAACAGCTTCCAAATACAGAAGTCTCTAATATCTCAGACAGATAACAGCTGCTATGCACTAGACTAGCAATCAAAACTGATCGTCTTTACTACTGCTCCTCCTCTTCACTACTATTGCTTCTATCTCTGTATTTATACCTGACTTGGTGTGAAAACCTAAGAGTTTCGCCAAGGTTCTAGGTTCCAGCAGAATCTATTTTACACCAAACCTTGCCAAGTGGTCGCCTAGAATTCCACCAAAAGTTTACCAAGTCGCCAAATCACTAGAAATACCGTTTTTAACATTGAATGCACGATTTTTGCCCAAATTCTGAGTATTTCCGATCTGTCTGAGATATTTTAAGACAAATACAAGTAATATTTACAAATTTGTAACAATATTCTTTGATAAGTAATAAAGTAATTTCCTGCTCTTACAAATCTTAAATTATATTTTTGAACTAATTGATTATTTAATTAGACTGTAGAGTTAAATAGTCAAGGATCTACATCACACGTCATTAGATAATATCAGCCATAATTTCTAATTATTTTGAAGATTTTTTTCGGCTTACTGCTTCTCTCCATTTTTTTAAGGAATATTATTTTAGAAAACAGAATTAATAAAAATCCGACTTACTTCTGTTTACTTCGTGGAAATGTGTTTGCGGACAAAGTTTTTTTTATCTGTTGGCTTAAGAAAAAAATTAAAGATTTGATTGAAGTTCCTGGAAGATGAGTTTATTTTTAAGATAGAAATTCTGAGAAAGAATGGCTGTTTATTTTTTCTGAAAGGACTGATAAAAGTATTTAAAATTTCAATTTTCTGCTTCAAGAGCTAAAGATATACTGTAATCAGCAAAACAGCCAGCTAGGGACCGATTTTTATATCAACGTTTCGTTCCACTTTTGACGCTACAATTTAGGTGAGACGTGAAATAAACGAGACGTTATTATTAGGTCTTTACGGCCAGATGACATTTTAATAACTCCGACAGCAAAAAGCGTTATTTTTTTACGTAAATACTGTAATTCAGACAGACTGCCATTTTCGAATGAATGAATGACAATATAATCAAGCTAATATAATCAGCATTATTTTATTCATCACTGATTTACAATCTTGTATACTACAAGACAGATTCATAAATTAGATTTGCTTAGGAAATTATTGAAAATTTTATATTTTTTTCTCTTAAAAAGTGCTTAAAGAGTAAAAACAATATAATGAGCAATAATCAAATTGAATTAATTTTTAAGTAAAATTAATTTTTAAGTGACTTTCAATGTGTTTTCCTGATTTTTTTTCTTTATCTTTCAACTAAACTTGGGTTTTACGTTATTTGATTTGAGAACCTCGCCTTGTGAATAAACTGTGACTTCTGTAAAATTAATTTTACTACACAAGAAGTATATTTGACAGAAAAGGTATCAGATAAAGAGGATCAGGAGTCATATTGATAGATTGAATGTGTTAAAGTGCTGAGAACAAACAGAAGGTTAGCTACAGTGTGATGCACAAGATATTGGGAAGAGAAAGGTAAGTGATCGTCGCAGAACGGATGTTTGAATCGGATTCAGTTTGCAACAGCTATTTCTTGAGTGGGAGCCAGTTTTGCTGTTATTAAGGTTAGTAAAAATTGCAATTATAACCTTTCTTTGAGGTCATGCTTTGAATTCATTAGAAACCACTCTGCATTCAGAATAAAAGTTGCTTTAGAATCCTTGTATAATATAATATATAACTACTTTGATTCTTTCTTGAATGTGTAGACATTTATTTAGTTTCGACTATTCAAAACCTTAACAGCAACACGGAGACATCACAATTTTTGCATCTATTTGTAAGTTGGATTACATGTAATTATGAAAAGCAGTATTTTAATTATAAAATAATATTTTTAAATATTTCAAAATATTACACACATGCATATATAATGATCTCGCATAAAACTTATTGAAGTTCCTAATTTTTTCCATTCCCTAACTCAAAAGTAAAGGGTTCATTCCTATTTTCTGATCCAATGCCAAATTATCCTTTTATTTATTAGATCACGTGCTTATAAAGTATATTGTATCAAATTTAACGTAATCATAAGTCTATCAGGAATAATCCCTATTAGATTTATATACGTCCTGTTTATCCTTTCAGAATTCCTGTATCTTAAACCATGTGATCTGGAGAAATCCCTACTATGAAATAGAATATACAATAAAATTCGCTTTCTTTTGCGCTCTTGTGACGTAGCTGAACTGAGGAGCTGCGTCTCTAGTCTTATAGGTAATACTGTGTTACCTCTCTCTCGCAGCGAAATGAATAAATAACTATGAAATTTGGAAGTTTCACCCTTTTATTAACTTTATTAACATTAAAATTTCTTATATATATATGTACATGTGTGTATGTACTTGTATTTGAAGATAAATGCATCATTAAAGTAAACTACTGTTACCATTGGGTACTGTTAAACCAAGCCTAGAGATACATTTGACTTTGATTTATATTGTACCGCGCTTCGGGGTTCGTGTTGATTGATGAAACAATTTCTTAAAAATCTCAATTTAAGTTTAGTTTAGTTTTTCATTAACGTTGCACTAGAAGCAACACGAGGGCTATTGGCGACAAATCTCATAATTTTAAAAATCTGTCATGTGATGAGGAATGACACCCCCTCTCCTAATTTCCCCAAAGCGCCAACGGGAGGATTTTGGGCCCCGACAGATTTAAAGTGCATCAGCCCCGGCTTCACGGCGGGTCTTTAGCGGCCAAGGATCGAACTCGCGACTGAACGAAAACCGCTGGTCACGAATCCGAAGCCATGACCACTAGGCTACCACGGCCACTAAAAATCTCAAGACTTTTATTCGGAGCAATTTCTTCAGGATGCAGGAGATTCCAGCTGTAGAAATCACTACACAGCTCCAATTCAGGTAATTCTACAGGAAACAGCTTCCAAATACAGAAGTCTCTAATATCTCAGACAGATAACAGCGGCTATGCACTAGACTAGAAATCAAAACTGATCGTCTTCACTACTACCGCTTCTATCTCGGCCTGTGGTATTTATACCTGACTTGGCGTGAAAATCCAAGAGTTTCGCCTAGGTTCTAGAAGGTTCAGGCTATTTTGCTTAATATTGGTCCTAGAGCTTCGATGATGGAATTTTCCAGAAATTATTTTTCGCCAAACCTTGCCTAATGGTCTCCAAGAATCCCGCCAATGGTCGCCTAGCCGCAAAATCACTAGAAATGCCGTTTTTTTAACATTGAATACACCTAAATTGCGTGATTTTTTCCCAAAATCTGAGTATTGCCAATCTGTCTTGAGATATTTTAAGACTAATACGCAATATTTACAAATTTGTAACAATATATATTGTGTATTGGGAAGAATTGGGACATTTTTCCACATTCTTGATTGAATTAGTTTGCATATAAACTGAAAATAAAATTAGAGGTATATCTTTCTTTAATACGAGGTGATATCGCAAAATTTTAATCATTATTAAGAAATAACAGAGAAATTTAGATAAAATTTATTCTGCATATTAATTGAATCTTACGTGCATAATGTTGTATTCCATTTCCTAGTTTAACCATTTTGTTCTCTGTAGTCGAGTTTCTTGCTTTTCTTTATATTCTCCAATGTCACCATTGCATTATATAATGCTTTTAAGCTTTGCTTATAAAAACATTTATTACCAGGTATGTAAGTATGAAACCGGAATTTGCCCATAGGTGGCGCTAGATGTCGATGCAGTTACCGACACATTACGTCAGCGGTGTCTTGTTATTGTATTAATATCCGACAAAGATTTCCAACTCACAATAACACGAGTTTCATTCAGTAGCATTAGTTTATTAGAGATAAACATGTCGAGTTTTGTGCCAACAAATTACGATTTGCGGACAGCACTACTTTTCTGTTTTCATCTGAAGAAAACCGCAGCCGAATCGCATCGAATGCTTCTGGAGGCATTTGGTGAGCATGCTCTCGGTAAAACACAGTGTTTCGAGTGGTTCAAACGGTTCAAAAGTGGCGATTTTGACGTGAGGAACGAAGAACGTGGAAGACCACCGAAACAGTTTGAAGACGCCTTGTTGGACGAAGACGACGCTCAAACACAACAACAACTGGCGGATCAGTTAAAGGTGACCCGAGAAGCCATCTCCCTTCGGTTCGGATCATATCATTACAATAAACGTATTTTTTCTGTACAAAAATTCCGGTTTCATACTTACACACCTAGTATACTTTTTTGTTTGTACCTTAGCCGTTTCTGAACAATAATCATACTTATACTCTTATGTCTGTAACGTTTTAAAATCGATTCTAAATACATCAAATTTAAATGTATGTTTGAATGCAATGTTTTTTAAAGTAATTAATTAGAATTCTAAAAAAAACCCAACATATTACGGTAAAATATATTATGCATATTAATTGATCTTTATGTACACAATTTTGTAAATGACAGCTATTCAGGAGTTTGAAGTATATCGCAGTATGATAAGATTTTAATTATTGTTCCGGGGATGTGAAGTTTTAATTATTACTTATTACTAAAATAATCAATATGGAAACTTAATTTTCATTTAGTATTCTTCAGACGTATCTACTTAGTAACCATCCAAAGTTATTCATTTTTTTCATCGTTTCTTGACCTTTCGAAAGACCTCATTATAGAACTCAGCAGATTGAACGCTACTTTCTCCATACTGTGAATTGCTTTAATCATCGGCTTCCTGAAAACAAGCAAATCTACAAAAACAGCTGTAATTTACAGAAGATCAATCAGCATGAAGAATAAATTTTATCTACATAACTCGATTTATTTCATAGTAATAGTGAAAACTTTACGATGCCCACTTGTAAGTATCTAAGTTACATTTAGACATCAACTTCATCTGTCTAAATTAATAACAAGAATTCATGTCTAAATTAATTAACAAGAGCATAAAAAAACAGTTTTGTTAAATAAATCTCAAAAGAGCTTCGAACTATCCATCCCTACACCTTCATAGCATACATTAAATATATTTTGTTGTGATATATTTGTATAGTTAAATGAGTAAGAAAATTTAATTTACTTTTTCTGTTCATTTCATATTAATTTCAAATCAATTTATAAATTAGTCTGTTTTCGATTATCTTGAGCTAGTAATTAGTTTGCATTTCAAATAATTTCCTTGAAATATTTTAAAGTTTTGTTCAACCTTTTATGAATTTCATTAAAATTTTATGAATGCTGCATTTTCTAGCTAAAATCTATGTATAATATATAAAAACATATTGGTGGAAATGTTGGGAAATGGTAATATAAGATGGTTTTCCAATCAAATAATTTGGTCATAGGTAGGTCACATCATGGTACGTGTACCAAAAATAATTTTTTTCCCTGCTTTATGTATCAAATGGATTCAAAAGATTTTTTTGAAAAGTACTTAATTTTTTGAAAAACTTAAATATTCCTACCGAAAAATTTAAAGGTTTAAAAATTTTATTTTAATAGGAACGAAGCATATAGAATTATTTTTATAAACTACAATATAAAAAAAAATGTTTAACAAATATAAATACGTTTTGAAAAATGTGTAAAATTTTTCTTATCTGTTATCTTATTAATCTGTGAAAGTATGTTCTTCATCTTCTTCTTCTTCTTCTTCAAAAAAAAAAATTGAAACTGAAAAGTTCGATTTTGTCTTATATGTATTCATAAGATAGTACATGTTGTTTAGTTTAGATACGCATGTATTTCCCATTTTCTTCTTTACTACTTTTTCTGAAACGTGGTAAATCGACACACTCAAAGAGTTTTACCTACTTTTTAAGACAGGGTCTCATGTCACGTGCTCAACACTTCTCAGCCATGTGGTCATAGGCGCAAACTCACAACTGTTGTTGCTTCTCTCGAGTCATGGGTTTACGTCCTGCTACCTCTTAAAACCCGTTGTGGAGCGGGGCTGTTGCACGTTAAATCTGTCGAGACACTAAGTCCTTCTGTTGGCGTGGTGTGGAAGATTTTAGAGGGAGGGACAGATCAGGTATCGTCCTCGTCACTTGAGGGAGGCTCAAAATTACGAAGTCAGTCGCAAATAGCCCATTTTGCTTCCAGTGCGCAATGTCAATAAATCCTCTCAATCACTCTAAGAAACCCTGAGCCCACTTCGGTCAACCATAGAACAAGTTATCTTTCTATTTTATGTGACAGCAGAAAAACAGAAAAACTTCCCTTCAAGGGGAACATGTTTTGTTGTAATAAAATTTGTAAAATTTCTTAAAAATTGGAAAAATCTATTAAAAAGTGTAACTAGATGCGTAATGTAGTAATGGAATGCAACGCTCTCTGGTGGCAATATTTAAACTAATTTTTTTTCGCTGAAGTTGCTCTATAAAAATAATCTAGTCCTCCATAAAATTTCACAATTTTCTGATAACTGGTTTCGTCTGTAGACAGCTTTGAAATACAGTTCTTTAATTCCGGAAACTCTGTGTTGAATTTAGCAAACCAAAACATTAATAAACGACTAGACTAGAAACTATTCTGAAAAGAAAGTGAGCGAACTAAAAATATACGGATCATAAGTACAGCGAAAGCGCAATTTACAGCCCGATGAAACTGTTAAGGAGTTTTGACTATCGCGTATTAAAAACAAAAGTGAGAGAAAACAAATGGCGGAAAAATACAATTGTAAGATTAATATCAGACAATATACATGTGTATGTGTTTTCTATGTAACAATTGACAAATAAAAGAAAATACTTTGTTCCGTCAGATGGAATTACATTTATAAAAATAATGTTTTGCTTCACATTGAGAGAAAAACAATGCTTTTAAAAGGATGTAATATACTCGAGGAAGCAGATAACGAAATACTATATAACATGGGATTCTATAAAAAGTTAAAAAGCACACATTCACCAGATAACTTTCCCTCCAGTAAAAATATTGTCTGTACTGCAGAAAATCTCTCTGGTTTAAACGCGATTGTATTTTGAACAGATTCAGATAAGAAATTTAACAACAAATTTAACGAAATGTGAGAAAGTGGCAGTAAAATGTAACGATATGTATGAAACAAAATTGAAATTACTTTTTATCTATGATAGCATTTCGCTTTCTCTATTATAACTACAGTGAGAGAAATACCATACTTTTGTCTATAGATTATGATTTCAAAACGCGAAACTTTTTGTATGATGCTTATTTAACAAAATATACACCTCGTCGAAAAAAATGTACCAAAAGGAATAGTCTGATTGAAATGATATTTAACATTAAGTTAGTACACCCCAACAACAAGAAACGATTAAGAACTGAGCTTGGATATGACACAATTTTTAGTTAAAATACAAAATCGATATAACTCCCAATGCGACATTGAGCTACCATGTTTTCTAATGCATTCTGCCACACATCGTGGCATGGAATCGTAGACGCATTTTTAACGAAATCTTGGTTCACCCTCTCCCATACTGATTGAAAATTAGTATGTAGATCTTTCAAATCTTGAGGTGGAGGTAGAATCTTCACAGATCCAGCTATAGCATCCCATATGATTCCTACGGATGACAGACCTGACGATGCTTCTGGCTACGTCTATAACTGAGAGGCAATCTCTTGAGATGGCAGCGATATAAGTACGGGCGTTGTCTTGTTGAAGCAGAGAACTGGGATGGGCGTTCACAAATGGAATGGCCCCTCGTCGAAGGACATCATTAATGTACCTTTTAGCCACCAAAGTGGATTTGATGTAGACCAACGGTGATCGGGTATCACACGAAATAGCACTCTACCATACATTACACCCTACTGTCTGAATGAGTGACAAGTAATAACAAAACGTCCATCGTGGCGTTGACAACTTTGCCTCCACATATGGATGCGGTATCATCCTCAAAAACAAGTAATATATAAAAAAAATTAAGTCAATTCCTACTTAGGGCAACAAAGAAAAAAATTATTTTAGTTATTTTTTATTAAATAATTACAATTAATATAAATATGTATATATATATGACAGAATCACAGTATTAAATAGCAAAAGAAATTGCTTTCCAGCAATCTACACCCTTCGTCACTGACGGTATTTATTCCTAAATTTATATCCTCCTAAATATCTTTTTTAGAGAATTTTTTTCTCTCATATTAAACTAAAATTAATTATTTGAAAATCAAGTAAAAAAAAATGTTATGCTTCGACGAGATTCGATCCGAAGGCACGAAGATTCTACACCGACGCTCTACCAACTTTGCCATTACAAAACAAATCACATAGTAGAAGTATATGCTTGTTTCTTAATTCATCCGGTAAATTAAATGCTTATAATGCAGTTCAGCCCTACCACCCGTGGAGACAGGAATTATTTGGCGGTATTTTGCCAAATGGGGCTACTCTAGTCTGCTTCGCAGACTTAACGTTCATCCGAAAAAAATCGCCAAGTTTGGCAATTTTTGAAATCGCGCCAAGCGGGTGAGCTAAACTACATTTTCACCAATTAAATTTAATTAAATGAATTAATATTTTAAAGATTATATTAACATCATGTGTCATCCACTGCAAGTTTAAAAAAATGTATTTGAACTTGAGTGGATGAATAAAAAGTATTTTATAAACGATTGAAAATTTGAACAAGATATACATAGAGAGAGTGTGAGCTAATAGTAGGAATTTAAAAACAAAAGCAAGATACTACTAAAGATTATCGGTTACCCTTCTGTAGGACTTCATGCTGCTCTTTCATTTTACCTTTGCAGTCTCTGGCGGCCTTGCCATAGTGTCAAGGGTAATCTCAGCAATAGACTCCGTGCAAGCAATCTAGAAGCATGCAGCAGTCTCTCAATGGTACTGACATCTGCAAGATGATGCAGAGAGAGCATTTCTTTTCGCATAATGTCCGAAATCGGGTCGATTGGTGTGCTTCGTGGCTGACAGACAATTATTAGATCTTTCCCACTTATAATCCGTGTGGCCTACTGTTAGTGAGTACTAATTTCTTTGTTCCCAATTCCACCAACAGTGTAAAATTTAATATCTACCCGATCAATATTAAGCGTAATCTGACGGAATGACCAATTGAATCCATGCATTCTTAGAATGCGAACCTTTTCAAAGGCGTCAAACTGTTCCAATGACTGTCGTTTTCTTCACAAAGCTACAAAGCGATAAATTAAACCCGAACATAATTAGATTCCATATTACGAGCTTTAGGAGAATCTTCAAAAAGGTCCTCTGAGACGTGGTAAATCACGCGTTTGCTGACATAATTGCCGATGAAGGTGACTGACATCTTAGTGATTTGCATATTTAACAGAAACGAAACATTTTTGTGAATTTTCATTTACGTACCTAGCTTTCTTTTGTATGGACCTTTTTATTTGGCGATAAGTGTAAAATAAACAAACAAAAATTGCATATTAAAACTTATGCGAAACAATGAATTTTTATGCCATATTTAATATTTTTAAAACATTATCTCATGTTCAACTGAAAGTGTTTACTTATTTATATTCTTTCTAAAAGTTTCAAATTACTTTTTGGGTAATAATAAATGTTAAATTGGAAAAAGGAACAAAAAATTACTTTATATTTACGAAACTTTTTAAATAAAAAACGCGGGGAATTTTCTTATACTGATAGATCGTAATACGCTATTTGAGGCCGTGGTACCCAAGTCGTTACGGCATTGGACTCGCGGCGTGCGGTTTCGTTGAGTCGTGGGTTAGAGCTTTGATGCCACTAAAGACCCGCCGTGCAGCCGGGTTGATGCACGGGAAATTTGTTGGGGCTCAAAGTCCTCTCGTTGGCGTGGTGTGGAAGTAAGGAGAGGGGGTGCCATCTCAGGTGTCGTCCTCGTCACTTGAACGAGGTTCAAAATTACGAGGACCGCCGCCAATAGCAGTTGTGTTGTTTACAGTGCGGCGTTAATAAAATCAAACCAAACGCTATTTGAAGTACAAGATTGCCCTAATTTATATGAAGACCAAAATTATAATATTTTCATAGCAGATGGATTAAAAAGTGCACTATTCCAAAAATATTGCACTATAACGAATATTATTTACAAAATTATTCATTCCTAATATCCCTACATAACAACCATTCGAGTACATATTAAAAATACATCAAGCTAAAATTATATCATAAGCATAAAAAGGTTTCTACATATTGCTTTCGGCATCAAGGCCTCAGTTGCAACTAAAAACAACTAAAGTGTCAAATACAAATAAAAATTAATCAAATATGATGAACATATTTTTTGGGCAACATTTGGCTTTCCTCATGGAAACATTCCATTTGAAATGCGGTCACACAAAAAATTCTTTAAAACTGTGTATTATTTTGAATGAATTGGGGATTGAAAGTATAACTCTTTTTCTCTCTCTCTACATCATCATCATCTATACATTGTTCGTAGCACTACTACATCAAGCAACCTACACATAACTGCGACAGTGAAGGGTATCTATTACAAACAAACCAGACAGAAAACTGGCACTTATAAATTACTTCTTGAAAAACACTATTTGGGGGTCTTTCTAGAAGCGACAAAACAGGAAAAATAAATCTAAAAGGCATTTTCTTGTCTGAAATCAGAAATTCGATAAAGGGATGCACTATTTTATTTTGCATCGGCATTGGCTTGAGAAAGAACATTTCCTGTTCGTTTCCAGATCTCCAATGTCGATAACAGGTTTTAGAGTACTTTTTCGAATGCTACTGAAAAAAATGTTTTTGAAAAATCCGATGGAGTTCCAAGCCTATTGAAGCACGCACAAATGCAAAATCGAAAGTAATAGAGACGACTTGATGAGAAAATGATCGTTCATTAGAAACGCATTAAAGACGCAAGAAATACAACCCAACTGCTTAAGATGAGTTTATACTATCAACTTGAGTATAGGGTAAAAATAAACGTCGATGCTCAAAATCGAGCGCGTAAAACAAGCTCGTCCATTAGTAAGAAAAAGAGCTCTTGAATCGAAAAGATCATGAATGAGAACGTTGTCAGGTGAGTGGTTATTTTTAGTGCTTTTGTTCCTGTTTCGAGGTAATCTCGAGAATTAACCTAGAAAACACACAGAATTACGTAAGCAAGCATGACGCATGCAGCCTACAATAAGGGCTTATTTTAAGTTAGACAAACAAAAGGATTATCCAATTGCACAAAGTGGGATATCCTGACAAAGTGCTTTTCTGTAATCTTGAAACATTATGATAGTTATGATAATGAGAGGTAAAGAGACGTACGATAACATCTGAACTACTTTTACTCCAGTTCAATTAATCACGTTAATGTTTTTCAAACTGTTCTCCTTATATATTTTTAGGTCGTGACTATCAATTTGATGTAGCTCTTGATCATAATTAATGGACCGATACATTCTCAAAATGTAATTTTACTACGAGAGTTGTTCAATAAGTCATTAGAAATTCCAAGAGATTCTGCTCGTAGCCTCGATACCCGTGTAGCGACCCGGGTGGAAAAGAATACTCCCCCTGTAGCACATGCATGTCGTTAGAGGTGACTGGAATGGGTACCCAGTGTCTGGGGATATAGCCAGACACTATACCCCTGGGGATTATATCAGGGGACCTCAGGGACTTGCCATCTTTAGGTAGGGACAGGTATCATGACCCCGAGGCACCCAAGATATCTTTTTCTTTCCTATGTGGTTTATTGTCTTTGATAAACATGGGTGACGCACCCCCGGTATACCCTAATCATCCTTCTCTATTTTCGAGATCCTTCTCGTAGAACTTTTTTTAATCTTTTTTCCATTTTTTTTCAAACGCATCACGCAACACTCCCTCGCAGCGTCGAAAATGGCTTGTTTTTAGCAAATATCATGACTCACTAGACAGCTGTCTAAGTCTCAGTTACTCGTATTCGTAATCAGGACGCCCTTTCTACCTTAAGAATTCTTAGTCATAACTTTTCTGGCCGATGAGGCCCTCTTCGATTTTTTGTTTTTGTTTTGGATTCACCGGAAGCAACTCAACGTTTTGATTGTTGCTTGATTTTTGGTGCATAATGATGAATCCAGATCTCACCGATTGTAACAACTTGACGCAAAATGACATCGACAACTCGATGCGGCAACAGTCAAATTTTAATTTGGCAGCAAATGACTACCAATCAAAACTAACTCATGAATCAAGGTCAAATTTGTTTCGGCTCCGTTTAACAGATGGCAGCTCCCAATGGAAACAACAGTTTACTTTAATGATGCCATTTGTCTTCAAATACAAGTACGTTTTGAAACACCTGCGTAAGTGTCAATTTTCGATTTTGTTTTCTATTTTCTTTTATATGATGAATGCTTACGTAAATAAAGTAGAATTTAATTCGTCATGATAACACAAAATAACTATTTATCATTTTTTTTTTAACTTTTAGGATTTATAAATCAACTCTGATACCCAGTGGATAAGTTTGTAAATTTATATCGTTTTTTCTTTGCAGAAATTTCAGTTGTAATGCATTTTAAGTACCACAGTGACAACGTCGACACTAAAATAAAAACAACTACGCTCTTTCGAGATTTCGATCCACCATCGCGCTGGTCCCCTAAGGACACAACATAACATTGCAGTAGAAACAACTATGCTCTTTCGAGATTTCAACCCTACATTTCGCTGAAGAGGAAATCAGCACTAAACCCATTCGTTCGACGTCAAGTGCTCGTGGAGTTTTTGGCTTAGAGAATCCACCGTCCTCGTTCACAGAAACTTATTTTATTCAAAGTATTTTCGCTTCTATTTTCACAAGCTTTATTTTTGTTCCTTTGAAGAAAACAAAAGAATTCGTAATTTGGTGATGCCATTACGACAAATTTTTGAAAGTTATTTTTCGAAGCACGCTTGTGAAGAGTATTTACATTTTATTTAATGGCAACGTGAGTTAAAAAAACTTGTATGATTGATTTTGGTTTCGTGCAGTGTTTTTGCTATTTTTCCTTACATGTGTGTGTGTGTGGAATCAGTTTTTGATTGATACGCTAGAGTAATTCTGATGTTTTTACCAATTGAAAATGAGCTTGTTTTAAGCCAATATGTATAATCATCTCACTTTTAAAATTAAATGTAATAGAAATCATATTTTAACATAGATATTTCTGTATCTATGTGGATATGTTTATGTGCAAAGAAAATCCTATTCATAAACGTAAATAATTATGCATGGGTAATTAATAATCAATTGTTATTTTACGTTTTAAGTCATGTACACACCTTCAACTTGTTTCTTTCTATTTATGTAGTATGGAGGGCCTTTAAGCCCATCTGGGATAAAATATAATGCATTTATAACTTTAAAAATCTGCACATGACATTCTATATACTGAATATAATTATAATTTCAAAAATTAAAGTTAATAAAATTTAAATGTTTTTTAAAATTTTATGATTCAAATTTGCTTTGATCTGTATGGAAATGTTAGACAATACCTGAAATATGTTAGTGCTTATTAGAAAAGAATTTACGTTCACGGTATTTCGTTTATTTTACAATGAGCAAAATATCAACGGGAGGAAATAGATTTTATGGTAAGTGTACAAGAATCCTGAAAACCACATTCTGCGAAAAACGCAAACGCGGACATTTTTCTCTATGGAGAAGGAGGAATGCTTACATTTTTAAAATTCCATTTTCGAATGTTCTATTTATCCAAATTTCATCAATATTACACCTGTTGAAGCAGCAAAGTGCTTTCTGTAATAGCAGAATAAAAATATGCAAATTAAGAATCATTCAAAGATCTTAATAACTGTAAGAATGTTTCATTCTATGGATAATAACACAAATAAAACAATTTTAATGAACAGAAAAAATTATAATTATAAATATATTAAACCACTAAAGACTGGAATTGTTCATTATAGTCTCAAAATTTATGGCATGTTATAAAATGTTGGTAAATAAATTTAGAGGTAAAATAAAAACAGAAATAAACCACAAAAGAGGGAGGAAAGTTAGATTTTTTTAAAAAAGTTTTTAAATATAACTACACCTGTTTGGAGATTGGTGAATGACAGTCAAAACAAACCACATTAAACAGAGAGCGGCAGTCTGAACATCAAAAACTTAACAAACTGTAAACAAGTATTTCATACATGTTTAGAGAATTAAAATTAAACCCGTCAAACAGTAAGGAGTCGTATAACACATCTTCAACTTCGTTTCTTTTTGTTTATATAATGTAGAGCAGTTTTATATGCCCTTCTTTCAGCACTTTTCTCTTTGAAGTAAGTTACACTGCAAATAGAAAGTAGCACGGCAAGCAAAATGGTACTTGTCTGTTAAAGCGGTGCCCGATGATTAATCGCCAAACGACTAAGAAATATCGCCAAGTAGGTTGTATCAAAAGGTAGACTTCACGAGTTTGGCAACGACTTGGCGTTATCGTAATTTGATGGGCGCCACTATAATAGACAAGGACCCAAAATTTCAATAGCTGCTAAGAAGTGTTACAGATCTGTACAAATTGATATGTTGTATATTTCCATGTAAATACCAAGAATTTTCGGAACTTTTTCTAAGCTGCATTATGGGTGTTGGTGTGTATACGGATCAGGTGTTTTATAAAAAACGTAGGTAATTTTCCGTTAGTCGCGTGCAATCAATAACTCGCCAAATATGGAGTATTTCTTAAATCTTTATATATATATATATTGAGTTTATGAGGAAACTAATTCTAATTAAAAAGATCACCTTTTTTAAGCAAATGAGTTGTTTTATTTTCGAAAGTTCATATATTACTGGTTTGTTAAGTCGGCGCCAACAAATCTGATATTGGCTAAATGGGCTCTCGACTAAAGGAGACTTACCAAAACTACCACTAGAAATAATAATATCGTAGATAATGTAAAAAAAATGGGAAAGGAATATTATTTTTTTTATCCTTTTAGACAAAAAATTTTACGAATATAAAAGAAAAAGGGCTAGCATAGATATCTCTTACACAAGAACACAACCAAATAGTATAAAATATGCTCCCTTCAGCTAGGGTTACCAGAATTATGTCTATCTCTTCCTTGGCGTTTGGAATTTTACTTTATAGTGATTGGGTAGGAAAATATATTCCAGTCGTTATATCTGCTTGGCAACATTTTCGCCTTTCTGGCGACATGTTAGAACGTTACAGATTTTTTTTTTAGGCTTTTATAAGGGATACGAATTTTGGATACATTTTTGTGGGGAAAAAACACTTTGCATTCAGAAATATGCGGTAACTAAAAATTTTTAATCTGAAATAAAGTACGCAAATATATATAAAAACAAAATATCAAAGGAGGAATATAAAAGTTCAAGTTTCGAATAACATTTAAGCAAGGGATTTTATATATATCATTATAACTTACAGATACACTATGAAAAACCACTAATTTAATTTATTTAGATTCTTGCATGTTTGTGTGTGCTTATAACCATAATTTAGTTTACCTATAAATCTTTATAAATATCATCTATGTGTTACTTATAATTTCACATAACCCATATGCGTAGTTATTTTTATTTTAAAAACAAGCATTAAAATAAATCAGAAATATTTATAAAAAGTATGAATATAAGAAAATACTTAAGAAGTGTATTGATTATAATGCTTTTTTTAAAAAAAAATTTGTGTATTTTTAAAAATGATGTAAATGTGATTTTCAAAAAGCATTGAAGAATTTAGTAGAATACATCACGTTGAAGAGGTGTGAAGCAATTATGTATGAACAAACATTTGGCTTAAAGAAAAACACAGATATTTGTTTTTTATGTATAAGCTATACAAAATGTATCGATTTATGTATTTTGTATAACAATACTATTATATTTTGAAAGTTGAACAAGTTATATTACTCTATGTATTTATTGATCGAAGCAAAATCTGCAAATTTTTGATGCGTTCTATTTTACGAAGTCCGTTATAGGTCCATTTTAAGAATTATCTCATAATATAAATTTGAATTCAATTTAATTCCTTTAAGGTTCAGAATTTTTAATAAAAAATAGTTTATTTTAAGAATTAAATAAAAATTCTCTCGAAGGAGAAAAAAAAAGCAAAAGATCCAGAACTGAATATTTTTTTTAAAAAAACCGCATCGTATTAATACTTGAGAATATGCAATCTTCTAAAATCGATGAAGGGAAACTGAGTGAAGAAACAAGACCATCGACTGTAGGACCCTAAATCATTTTACTCGAAGATAAAATGGCAAGTGTTTTTGAGAACACCTGCGTCTCGAAAACTTTCAATTTAGAATATAAAAGCAATATCAAATATATCCTTTTTTTGACAAAAAATATTTGAGAGAGATATCTGTTTATCTTTACATTTCTATGTAAAATAACATTGCGCAGTAATTGTTTTTGACTTCTACAAATAATCGCTGTAATATTTCATCAACTTTAAAAAGAACTGAAATGATTTTTCAAGTATTACGCAAAAAGTATTTTTTGCTAATGATTGACCATAAAAGTGGATAAACATTCAGGTAAGTTTAATATTAAAGATTAAATTTCTTATATATATATATATACAGGGTGCTTCAAAAAAATGTATACACACTTTAAACTATTGTAGTTTTCCCGCTCTACAAGGCTAATGTTATATTTCTTCGCCAGGTGCCAGCATAATCGTCCCTCTATGTTATATTATCAGTTGGAATTTGTAATATCAACATGGGGGACGTACGTTTGAGTTTTGAAGAACGTAAGCAGGTTATTAAGTGGTACTGGAAGTTTGAGAATGTAAATGAAGTTCAAAGACAGTGGAGAAGGGAGTATGATACAGAACCACCTTCAAGATTAACAATTACACGCATACGAGACAAATTCGAAGTTCATGGAACAGTGTGTGATGTGCATAAAGGTCATTCAGGTCGGCCTCGAACAGCTACAAATGATGAGTCATCAACGGCAGTCTTAAAACTGTTTCAACGCTCTCCTAACAAATCTTCAAGGCAAGGGGCACGTGAAAGTGATGTGAAAGTGTGTCATTCTTTGGAATGAGATTCAAGCAGTGTGTAGAGAAATCTCATTGGACGTTTTGATACGATGTACAGAATCTGTGGTGACTCGTACTCAGAATTGTATTGATGCTGCAGGTCACCAATTTGAACAGTATTAACATTTGTTATTTATGTTTCAATTACATTGGACTTTCAGCTTTCTATTTTCCTGAAATTTAACTTTGTAGAACGGTAAATAAATTTTCTATGGAAGTTCAAAGTGTGTATACATTTTTTTGAAGCACCCTGTATATATATATATATATATATATATATATATATATATATATATATAT
>BMAW01110465.1:74743-142117 GCA_019974015.1 Nephila pilipes | reverse complement strand
ATTTTGTACAGTAATGCATAATTTGTATGCCTGTAATTTAAGCGATTGTTTGAAAATTATGTAAATATAATTTAATATAAAATTAAAATATAATTTAGAAATACTTTGCATTGTATTATTAAAAAAGACCAAGCAAGTGAAAAAAAAAAAAAATCAGAAAAATGTTGTATGTATGTTAATGCAACTATATATTTATCACATATATTTAAACCTTGAACACATATCATAAAAGTGGTTAATATTACTTTTAAAAAACTTGTAGGCAATATTACGAAAAATGGACGTCTAAATAGAGAAAACATTGAAGAAAAAAAAATCTTTTATATGTTTTGCTACAGTTTAAGAAACTAAGATTAAGTGAAATGACCTTATTCATGAATTCAATAGCTGAACATTACTTTTTTAACTTAAAATGAACACCTAGAAATCAAAACAAGTTGGTTATTCGTCTATGAAGATGATAAAACATTTAGTTCCGCTCAGAATCTTTTGGCAGTTGTTAAGTCGGTGGATCTTACAAAGGCAAACGATTACTTTCTCGAATATTCTTGGCCTGTTCGAATGATAGAGGTTTGTTCTTCAACGACATTTTTTTTTTATTCGTCTTGTTTCCTGTTAAGTCACTCAGCGGGAAATCTGAAATTGGTCCAAATGCGTAGGCCCTCTTTTTCGAATTAGAAGATCACGGTACACGTGACGTTCCTCTCTCGCGTCATACTTAAGGGTGAAAGAAATGGCAACAATCAACCGAATGTTTCGAATGTCACTCGCAGCACTGGCTCAATTAAACTGTATTATACTCGCATCCGTAATTGGCAACACCTATTTTGAGATTTTTTTTTTGTGAAATATTTTTCTCCTCTACTGCTCATTCAGAGAAATACCGGAAGTACCTAACTTAGACTACACGCCGAACGGATGTTTGTTGTGTTCCTAAAGAAATTACATCCCCCCCCCCTATTATTTCAGAGCTCCTCGAAAGATACCTATGTGTTAGGAGCTAAAAAAAAGGTTCACTATGTGCTAAAAAATGTGACCGATAGTTTATTTAGCCCAGAAATAATGTTACGCTGGTCAATAATTCGATGATATCTTAGGTATATTACTAAAATACTTTAATGTCTTTTTCTGTAACGTGGAACATGATGACGTAGAAACCGTGACATTGAAACTAATTGCTTTTTATTCTCCTAGAATAGTATTTTATCTGGCATAATGAGTTATATAAATTTATAAATTAAAAATACTGATATGTTTCTTTCTGTAAACTTAAACACGGTGACGGAAAAAACAATTTCGTATTTCCTGCCAATAATAACATTTTGTCTGACTATTAACTCGTTGATTTTTATCGATATAATAACGGTACTTAAATGCCCCTTTCTCTTAACACAATGACGTAAAAACTGCGACGTTGAAATCGATTGCTTGTTTCCCCACTCATAGTATTTTTTTTTTCGTAGTTAACTCAACGTTATATTATAAAGATACTTAAATGCCTCTTTCTGTAATGTTTAACACGGTGACGTAAGAAATGTGACGTTGAAATCGATTGCTTATTTCCCCACTCATAGTATTTTGTTTTACAATTAATTCAACGTTTTAAATGTATTATAAAGATACTTAAATGTCTCTTTCTGTTAACACAATGACGTAAAAACTGTGACGTTGAAATCGATTGCTTGTTTCTCCACTCATAGTATTTTGTTTTACAATTAACTCAACGCGTTTTAAATATATTACAAAGATACTTAAATGCCTCTTTCTATTAACATAATCACGTAAAAACTGTGACGTTGAAATCGATTGTGTATTTTCCCGAATAAAACTATTTTAGTCTAACAATTATATATATATATATATATGAACAAAATATCAATATTATAAATTCACAAAATACCACATCATAAGCAAATTAATCATATCAATCATAAATTCACTAAATTAATATCTAAGAAACTGCATAATTAAAGAAATCATTAAAAAAATTAAAGAATAATTATATATAACTCATATAAAAATTATTACAATTAAATAAACCAACAAAAATTCAAACTTAAAAACAAAAACAAAAATCTAGTAAGTAACTGAGAACCATTAAGAGAAAGCCCAGTAAAAGAAAAGTTAAAATTTAGAATAATGGAAATATTGTAATTAATACAGTTCCATATTTTAGAATGGCGCGCACACACACGCGTGCGCGCGCACGTCTCTTTTTGTAATGTTCAGATCAATACATTCGAAAAACACTTAAATGAAATAAATTATTCAAAAATTTAGAGATTTAACTCGAGACTCTATATTCATGTCATTTATACCATATTTACTTTAAGACATCAATACAATAGAGATATTAATTTCAAATATAAACTGCTGTTTGTAGAAAATGCAACACCATGAAGGAATCATCAGAATCAAATGAAATTCGCAGCAAATGTCAATTATAGGATATTATGCAAATTAATAAAGTTTCAGAGCCATCGCGCGTGCGCGGCGCGCGCAGCGCCCTCTGAATTGATGCTGAAAGCGTATAAATAAAGTGCTGTAGCGGGACGTTGAAAAAAGTCTATGATTATTTGTTAGTGGCAAACGTTTAGTGAGACCTGAGTATGCCTCCACGACGGAAGAATAAGAAATTCAAGCAACTTACGGAGTTTGAACGAGGGAGGATAATCGGCCTTCGAGAAGGAGGATTTTCCTATCGCGCAATAGCAGCTCGTATGCAGCGGAACAGTTCCACAGTGATGCGAGTTTGGAAGCAGTGGACCGACGAGCACCGAACAACTCGAAAAACAGGCACTGGACGACAGAAGGTGACGTCAGAGCGCGATGATCGACACCTGCTCCGCATGGCGGTGAATGATCGCACAGCTTCCTCCAGGCAGCTGGCAGCACGTTGGTCTACTGCTACAGGTGTACAATTGTCGGCTTCGTCAATTCGTCGTCGTCTGCTGCACCGTGGATTGCGTGCAAGGGTGCCTTTATACAGGATTCCCCTCACGGCGAATCATCGACGGCTGCGTCGGCAGTGGGCTCTTGAGCACAGAGACAGGCGAGCTGATTGGCACCAAGTTGTCTTTTCAGATGAATCACGCTTCAATTTGTGGACCCATGATGGCCGTGTTCGTGTTAGACGTTATGCCGGTCAACGCTGCCTTCCTGAGTGTATTATTGAACGACATAGTGGTCGAACACCCGGAGTTATGGTCTGGGGTGCGATTTCGTATCATGGACATCCAATTTGATACGAATTGAGGGTAATCTCAATAGCAACAGGTACGTCCGTGAAGTGCTACAGCCCGAAGTCGTTCCTTTCCTTCAAGGCATCCCTGGAGCTATCTTTCAGCAGGATAATGCACGCCCACATGTTGCGCGGACTGTTCGAGACTTCTGTTCAGCACAAAGCATGCAACTTCTTCCTTGGCCTGCTTATTCACCGGATATGTCGCCTATTGAGCACGTGTGGGATATGGTTGGTCGGCGTCTCGCTCGTGATCCGCGTCCTGCAGTTTCCAAAGACGAACTTTGGTTGCGCATACAAGCGATATGGAATTCTCTTCCTCAAGCAGATATTCAACATCTGTTTGACTCCATGCCACGTCGTATAGCAGCACTTATTGCAGCGCATGGTGGCTGCACCAAATACTGATTTCGGACGCTTAATTTGTTTCTTTTGTTTTGAAAATTTCATCATTTATTTGTATCAGTACAAGTCGTTTCTGCATTAAATTTCATTTGATTCTGATGATTCTTTCATGGTGTTGCATTTTCTACAAACAGCAGTATATATGAATAACATCTCATTACAATATATCTCATATTTTCTATTATAAAAATTAAATTACAATTTATTACAGCATGCATAGCTGTCATCACAAATTAGTTAATTAATTACATAAAGCCATACATATAAATGACAAAATTTTACTAAGCTTAATAATGCAGGTATAATGCATAATACATTGGATACACTTTTTTTTTTCAATTTAGTTAAAGGTTTCAGGTCCAACACACAAATCTGCCTACTATGGATTTAAAATTTAGAAATATTGAAATTTCTCGTTGTTTCATCTCAGCTAAAAAATTTAAAATCTATTCCTCCAGTACTGATACAGAAAACGAAATAGGTAGCACACTGAAATAGAATCAATTGATTCAAATAGAAACGAGTAATATATACCACTATGTATTGTATAATGCAGATGAGTCAAAACAAGATAGTAATATTGTTCTGGACTCGAACATTATCTCTAAAAATAGGAAAAAACAGCTTCAAATTATTTTAATATTGTGAATGTAACAGTTTGAAAAGAAGTTCTGGCTGTTAAAGAAGAAATTTTCAATTTTGAATGCTATTGCGTCTGATTTCTTAAGTCATGTGATTATTATGCTTGTCTAGCTTCAAATTTGAAAATGAATACATTACAATTTTTGGTGGGTTCGGGGTTGGTGAGTGAAAACCACATATCTATTTTGTTTTTGGAATAAAGGAATAACCAATCCATTCACTTATCAAACCAATAATTTATCAAAAGTTGATCCTTTATAATCAAATTGTATCAAAACGACAAGCACAGAAACAAAGTAGTGATGCCAATTTAATTAATTTTTCTTGCAATTGATAGATTTATTCCAAATCGGACTCTAATGAAATATTCCTATGTTTTTATAAATCATTTCACAAAATTTGAAAATTACCCAGATATATTTAATATTTTTTAATTTTCATATTGATGATCCTAATGTTTTTCTATAATTTTATACTAAATAGGCTGACAAGTGGTGAAACAAAGAAAAGGGGGGAAACAATGTCCTGAATGAAAGAAAATGTACTCACAGTCGAATGAATGTGATAAGAATAGCAAAAAGGCTTAACTTTTGATTCAATTCCAAACTGAAAGTTTCCCCTTAAGCCCTCGTAAACAACGACTCATTTCTTTGAAAGTAGACAAAAGACAAATAAACAAACGAAATAGGTTCTAAGGTTAGGTGCTTCGCGTCGAGTGCACTCTTCTTCCAAATGTTCGTGCAAAATTTGTTGTTCTGAAAAAGAATTCAAACAATTCATTGTCAATACTGTGTTTTTTTCCTTTGCCTTCGTACTATAAATATATATACAAATTATTGTCGAGTAAGGGAATAAATATTATCTAGTATTTAACTTTAATGTTTAGTTTAGTTTTGTGTGTATTTTGTACACTTTATTTGTTCAATTCATACACGTGGTGATATTTTTATGTAAATTTGTTTCCTTATAATTATTTGTTTCCTTGTTTATTTTATGTTATTAATAACATTTAAAAAAAAATTGTTACATTGATTTTTGTTACTAAGAACTTCCTTGGGTTTCTTTGTTGTCTTTTTCATAAATGTTTTCATGACGATAGTTTTGCTTTTGATTTCTTTTACAAATTTGTGTTGGTTTTGCAACCTTTTCTTATATGTTTTATTAAAAGGGATAATTTGACCAATAATTCTTGAATAACCCAGACTAAATGTCTAAAGTTTATTATAGCATTAAATATGTTTTCGTAACCCTTTTACATCCATTAGTCACGACCGTAACATTCCAGAAGGTTCGCAAATGTGAGAAGTGCATTCGAGTTGAATTCGATTTAATATCTTTATGCCAGAAGACAATTATGAGCACCTCAACTTAGTTGCTGTAGTTGCTTACTTAGACCTACTTTCAATCATATTCTGAATTAAGAGGTGTTAATAAGACTCCGTATATACTCTATTTGTATCTTTGAGATACAAGCGATTGTTGATGTAAATTTTTGTTGTATTTGTAAAATTACTTACAACGAATAAAAAAAAAACATTTAGAATGAAATTACTTCTACAGCTTGCGAATTCCCCTTCCATTGAAAACAGTGACTGTACAGAACCTACCTTTTTGCAAAGTAAGCTAAGAATTATAGTCGAAAAGAAAAGAAGTATTATATATTGAAGAAGTGGAAGAAGCGATGTTCGGAAAAAAGGATACAATTCCTGTCAAACGGACTAGTGTAATAGAATCAGGAGGTCCGGTTGTAAGATTTGCGAGAATTCTATTATGTATTTGGAACACTCTCTAGACACATTCGTTCAGACTGCGATGCTGGGTATTCTTTCTCATCTGTCATGTTTTTTGTGACTTCCTATAGTGAATATAGCATAGCATTAATTTAATTAGGTTGCGTGATGTAAAAAAAGAAATTGAGATTACTCCTTGACCGGTCACGGATCATTATGGAATTTTACTTGCCCGAGATCAGATACACGGCAACATGTTTTGAAATCTATTAGCAGAGTGGTTCAATCACCACGTTTTTATCGAAATATCCCAGTTCGTTTTACAGTAAAAAGTATGATCCCAATTTAACCAAAAATATTAATATACAAAAATACAGAAATAAAATTAACAACTGAAGTTTAGGAATTAACAATGATTATTTACATTACTGTTGTGTATCCATTGTATTTATTACTATACAATAACTAATTAATATAAATTTCGAAATATTTTCGATCACTTTCTTAACTGTCTACAACCAAGTATGCAAGACTCATGCAGCCATCTAGTGAGGGAAAACTCAACTAATGCTGTCCTCACTCTGGGTATAAATGACTGTAAAGATGTTTCCTTTTTTTATATATATAAATATGAATACAGTTCTTACTTACATATTGCGTTTATACTTTTATATATCAATGATTTGTGTCGGTTGTGGTATAGAGGTCAGTATATCTGACAACGAACACTGCCGATCCAGGTTCGATTCTTGGTGTTTTGGGCTTAGGCAGCTGCTCATGGGTTAACTCAATTCTTCATCCTTCCGGGTTCAAAAAATGAGCGCCAAGTTCTCTTGGGAAGTTAACTGGGGGTCCAGCGTCAGATTAGCCCCTCGGCTTGAACTCTAACTAGTGCCTAGGAATCCTAAATATTCGGTTCCTGAAATACCCCCCCCCCCCCCCAATATCCACCCGGATCCTAAAATATCCATCAGGGCACCTCCTGATGGGATATTTTAGGAACAGGGCAGATTTTAACTGAATAACAAATCTAAACAGTTTAGTAAAGCTGTCCATAATTTTGTTTTTATGTTATTTCAAAATGTTTTTGGTTATTTTATGTTGTTTGTAATAATTCTGTTTGCGTTGTTTCTGTTTCTTTAAATAAAAAATAATTTCATAATTATAACATATGATTAAGAAAACACTCTTATTAACTCTTAACTTTTTATGACATAATCTCTCCAATTCAACTCTTCATACATTTTGACTATACTCCACGACCTTTCACGTTGGTACGGAGGGCGAATGTGCTGTACGGTTAATAAAAGAAATGAAAAAAAAAAAAATAATAATATAATGTTTTCTTTCTTGCGATTTGCAATCGTGATCCTTTTTTCTGTAATATACTGCGGAAAAATAACAGCTAAGCTATTTTATTTTAATTTCTCTATATTCAAAAATAAATAAAAACAAGAATAATCTTTTAAAAATCTTACTTGATTTACTCTTATTACGTCATGATGATTTTTTTTTTTTTAAAAAAAAAATATCAGGTGTGACTTTTCACGTCACTTTCTCTGCGCGTAAAATTGTTTAATGTTGCTCTGGTTTTTGGTGAACAGCTGTCATGCATTTTTAATACATTTCTTAGGACTAAAAATTTTAAGTTGACCTTTAACATCTAATTCTGAAATTTATTTGCTTAAAGTGTCGCGTCTGCTATATCCATTCATATTTATTTTCCCTTAAATTTTGATTTTCATAAAGATATATAGAATAAATTTATTCTGAAAGAATATTATTTTCTTTTATATGGAAATATTTTCTTTCGGAAAAAATTTTTCTTATTGAAAAAAAAAAAGCTCAACTTTTCCCTTTTAGTCTAATAATTTTGACGTTTCACTATTTCGAAGATAATTTTATTGAAAAAGAATCCTTGAGAATTTTTTATTAATTCCTGAACAACTCAATTTTTTCACGAGTTCGATAAGAAAATGTCACATCTTCATTACATGTTTTTGTTTATTTTATATTTGAAAGTAGGAAATATTAAAGTTAATGATTTGTGTGTGATTTAGAACAATTTTTCCCCCTACAAATAAAGCTACAATGCTTTTTCTTTAGAAGTTATCTTTTCTTCCAACAGAATCGATTAACAGGGAAGTTGAAGTTAAAGCTGTGATTGAAAATGGAATAACTTACCAATTATTTTCAATTACAGTAACTACAAAATTCCAATTACTTAACCTTATAATTATTTACTTATTCTATCCGACTAGTTTGCTAATATTAAAAAAAAAGATAAAATACGGGACAAACAGTAAAAGCAAGCGACAGAGAAAGTAGATTGCCCGTACGGGCAAATCAATTGTACGGGCAAATCAATAACGGAACGAAAATAGCGCATGAAACGTATACGGGCAAAACAGGCAAAGAGTTAAGGAGTAATTGAATATAAAATAATGGAAATATAAAATAGCGAAAAGGATGTTTTAAGAATTGAATTCATGAATTCATATACATGTAGGCTTTTAGAGAAATATCTTTTTGTTTCAATAAATATAGAAGATATATTATTCCATTATTACCTTCCATTTTCTTTGAAGAAAATTTCGAATTATTCAAATACTATACTTTTTGCTAAGCATCAGGAACAACAATTTTTTTCCAGAGTCTCGGATACGTCAAGTTTCTCGTTCTATATACAGGGGGAAAAAACATTTATTCCGATACTTTTCCAGAATATATTTAGTGGTTCTTTCAAATCCAATTCTCATGATGAATGATGCAGATATTTTTTTTCAATAAAAAAAAGTATGGAAATCTTTTCCTCGGACATTTAAAGTAAAATGTCTGGTGGAAAAAAGATCAATGCAATGTTTGCCATCGTTCTAGTTTCATATGAAGAAAAGTTTGAGAAATCCATCACCTAAAGAAAGGAAAAGCAGAAAGATCAGCGATGTCAAGACCGTTTAGATTTATGTCGACTCGAAGAGCAGAGATATTTGCGATTAATAATAGAACAGCCTAGAGAGGTATATATCGCAATAAAGTCCTGAGAGATGCCAGTAATCAGATGAGAGTGCTTATGAAATAAATATTTGGAAGATTATTAATCTCGTGAGGAGTCGTGCCTTCACTCCTTAATAGCTTTTCAACGTCGAAGAATACATACATCATCGGCTTGAAAGGGGACGAGGAGATATTGGAAAGGTTCATTTAGGGATGCTACGAGCATCAAACGACAATTTATTTCGAAATCACAGAAAGTAGTTGGATTCTTTAATGAAGTATATTTGCAATCGAGATATACACAAAAGTTTTGATTCATGTTTATTTTACTTATAATTGTTGCTTAAGTTCAACCACCTAGAAAACTCTCCGAACATTATTTATTATATTAAGCGATTTTACGATTTTAGTAAAGCTCAAAACTGGTTTATTAGTTTTCCTTTTTTTTTAATCAAAGTTCCGGTTTCAATTCCGTGTTTGTAAAAAACACGAAAAACGACTCATTTATGTAACCGATAGTCAGTAGTAGAGTTATGATATGAGCTCTATCGCATTTAACTGTTCAACAAACATTCTGGGAACTTTGTGTTAATTTAGTTTAATATTCTTCTCCATCGGTGAAACACGATTTATGTAGATTATATTAGAATTACTGAAGTGTAATTAGTAGAACTAAAGAGATGTATATGTAGGAAATGAAGCGTTTAATATGAGGTTTGGAAGTTAGTTAGTAAGAGATAGTTGATCTGAAGCTGTAAACAGAGAATAGAGGCAGGCAGAGTCAAAAAGTATGAGGAAGTTTCAAGCCATTGCCTAGAATGATATACCTAGGGTAAAGGATTCGAGCTTTCCTTTTTTATTCTTATAAAGACTTGAACCCAATTGATTCGGTAAGAAAACAATCTAAAAATATTAAGAGTTAGATCAGACTCGGATAGGGACTATTAACACAAACGGAGTAAGTTGGATATATTAAATATTGATTATTCATAGATTTTCATAAAATAACTTGATTGTCCTCTGTGATTCTTTATTCATTGGACTTCTGCTTCATAGTCGTTTTAAATAAGATGGAAAATGAAAAGTTACGAAAATAATAATGGGGGTTACAGAGTGGATAAAAATTCTGACTGTTTGAAAAATAAACATCTTTTATTTAAATGGAATATTTTAAACAAAATAAATACTTTAAATTAACGAATCATGTCATAAGTCTTTCGCTGGTTACAGCAACAAAAAGAGAGTTTATACAAACAATCACAGAAAGTAAACGTAAAATTTGCATATGAGCTTGAAAACATACAGTTACAACGAAAAAAATTACTGTCATGCAGAAAGGCTTGAAAACCGTAGAAATAACGTAATAAGAGGCAGTAAATTTTAAAACGAAGAAATAATCTACAGAAACAAATGTTAAAATAAATTTATTTCTTAAGTTTACATTCATATAAATATACGTACTAGAAGTATGCCAAGCATTTGCTTGGTTCATGTCTGGTAATAAATTCCAATATCCTATTACTTTCATAATATATGTTCATAAATCCTATTAATTTTTTTTCAGAATTCTGTATGTATGTCATTTTTGAAATATATTCTAGTAAATTAATTTTGGTTTATATATTCCAATACCTCATAATTTCTGGATTATGTTTTACTAATGCAATATATATCGTATTTAAAAAAATGAACAAATTTAAGTTACTAAAGTGGTATCAAAAAAGCTGTAAGATAAGCATAATAAGAAGTGGCAATAGGTTTTTGTATGGGATATATATATATATATAACTGACGTAAAAAGGTTTTAAACACATAACATTTTACAACGTTTTTATGTATTTTACTTGGTGTATGTCTGTGTGAGTATCAGTGTGTAATCAAATTTTCGATCGTTAATTTAACCGACTTCCCATCAAGCTGGAGCTCTGAAACCTTAGGAATCGTTCTTACTCGCCTACATTGGAATATTTGGACATTTGCAACAAGCTTCAACTAATATTTCAATATTTTTTTTAATAATGCAGTTTAGCCCAGCCACTTGGCGCGATTTCGAAAATTCCCAAACTTGGCGATTTTTTTTTTTGGCTGAACGTTAAGTCCGCGAAGCGGACCAGGGTAGCCACATTTGGCAAAATACCGCCAAATAATTCCTGTCTCCTAGGATGGTTGGGCTGAACTGCATTCCAACCATTTTATTTACCGGATGAATTAATTTTAGTTAGTTTTAACTTTTTTATATATTTCACTTGGTGTGTCATCAAATTTTCGATCGTTAATTTAACCAACTTCCCATCAAGCTAGGGCTCTGAAACTTCAGGAATCGTTCTTACTCGCCTAACAATGCAATGTTCAGACATTTGCGACAAGTTTTAACTAATATTTCAATAATTGTTTTAAATATACTTTGCCACTTTATAAAAACGTTGTTTTTTTATTTCGAATTATTTATTTATTCTTTTACGTGAAATAAAGCCCATCCCCAATACTTACAACGATTATTATCTAACATTGAGAGCCATTAAATAACCTGCTAATACAGTTAGCATTTTTTTTTTCATCATTACAATAAGCTTGCAGAAAACTTAATGAATTTATAAGCATCATTTTTCTCTTTATGCGTAAAGCAAACAATTAACCCGTTTTTTATCTCTCATAAAAAGCAGATTTTCGGTCCTAAATTTGAGTCAGTACTTCGATTAACCGGTTACCCGGAAACTCATTTTGGAAACTCTTATTTTGTTTACGTGTTGCTGAATAGATTCATAAACACGGTGCGTTTCAGCAGAATGGGAGTTTTAATGTGTTTCGTTTTGAAAATTCGTTTTAATATTAATTGCATTTCTAATGTGACTCAACAAAGGAAAATAACTACTTTTTCTGCTTTAGGCTGTCTGCAAACGCCTATTTGCAGAATATTTTATAGAATTCCAAAAATTAAGTTTAATGAGATGTGGCAATGGTGTGTGAACATTACATATACTCAGAGGCTAAGATTAAGAATGTTATTGAATATTTTTTGCAATATCCGTGTCTGATCAAAAAGATTATTTAAGTTTCCAAGAAAGTTAAAAAATATTTTGAACAAGATTAATTGGATACAGATGTCAATACAATTACCGAATATCCTAGATTTATGATGAAGTTTCGTTGCGACTAACAGGTGTATTAAGAAGCAGTTAGGGGAACGTTTTGATCATAGAAATATAGTTGTCTTAATTTAGTTATTAGTTTCATTGATTTTTTGTGAGTCTAAGTATGGACGTTGGGCTATTCGCGCTTTTCTCTTCACTAACCTTGGGGACTTTAATTGAGATTGATTGTTGTATATAACAATTTTTTCTCAATCAAAATGAAACGTGATGAAGCAAATTAGAGGCAGGTAGAAATAAAATGAATTGATAGATAGGAAAGTATAAAAGCAAAGAGAAATTCACACGATAGAGGTCGAGTGTCGCTAGCGTTGAGTATATGCCTTACAGATGGTAGACGAGGCCAAGAATTATACGGGCGATAGTGATCGTAGTGAAGTCAAGAATTAAAATCAACCTCAACTGTGAAGGTTTCGGTAAGACACTCTTAATTTGGTATTAGTTGAACGGGTGAATCTATCTAGGGTGTTATCTTGGAGAGCAGGAATCCATTTAACATTATAGTGCAAGTCTATAGAATAAATGTTTGAGTGAGATTTGTCTAGCGCTTGTTTTTGTAGGCTATTGACTTTTTAGTGTTAGTTATATTTGATTGAGTTATGGCACAAGAGTCGAACAGAAATGCTCATTCGCCACAGCATGTTGAGGAGAAGGTATATATCTTTATCAACTGCGATAAAAAATATTAATTTATATGTGATCACATATTCACAATACACAGTAATATTATAATCAAATTTTAGCATTATATGCTTATGAGTAGCATGCGTTTTTACTTTACTGTAACACTAATGTAAATACATCGGAATATTAGAATATTCCCTCAAATTTAGAATTATGAAGACTCGAAGAAATTCATTTGCGAAAATTGGAAAATAGTGCTAGAAGTGATTGTATATATCGTTCAGTTTGCAATATCGAATTTTAAAGAAAAAGGTTTCAAGTTTTGATAGGCTAAGAGAATAGTTTGCAAAGAATGACTGAATCTTTCTATCAGAATGTGGACTGCAGTTATTTAGTAATTTATAACTTGAGAAATACACACAAATCAACATTCATAACAAATGGACTGAGAAAAATTAAGAATTATAAGGAATCCAAAATTCAATATAGTTAAACTTTCATATAAGTTACCATCATATAAATTAAGTATCATATAAGTTTATATCACAAAGTTAACGCATGACTGTATTTATGTAAAAAAAAATGAATTATAATAAAAATGCTTGCAAAATGTTCATGCTAAGCATGATGATTATTTCAGCAATATTTACATTGATTGTCGACATATTTACCAAAATTTGAAGATAATTTTAGCTGTCATGTCAAAATAAGCGATTATAAATATATTTTATTAAATGTATTGCATCATTTATACAATTGGATTATCATATTTTATTTATTTAAACCATAAATGTGGTTTAAAATTATTATTATATAATATCCCCACTGAATGATTACTTTCCCTTCGAGATGTTAAAGTATAAATCGCGAGAAATTTGCTTTGATTGGAATGAAAAAAATTGCTTGATATAAAGTTTGGATGTAGAAATACTAAAATTCTGATATGCGTGAAAATTAAAAATATAAATATTTTTAAGAAAACATCAGAGTAAAAGCGTAGTAAAAATATAAGAGTATGTTTCTAAACTAATCCTTTCAAAAATATGATCCAGGAAAAAAATATCAGCAAACGCGTAATAACAATTATAAGAGAATATTTTTGAACTAATGTTTTCAAAAATATGATAAAGTTCTAACTTGTTTGTTTTCATGTTACTTTATTTTAACTTTAGCCATTAATATTATTCTAAAGCTAAGGAGGAAATGTTCTAGTAACTTATTTGCATCTCTCCGTGACTTCACTTAAAGTTAAATGACTGGGAAATGCACCGAGGTTTAACTAATGAGACACTTTGCATATGATTTGAGAGAGAATTTCGGATTTCCTGAGACACTAGCTTTTATTCTTGGTCTTCTTAGAAAGTTCTCTTTTATCCTGTTAATAATCCCTTTATATTAAGAAGATGCGTTTGGGGATTTCTAATGGACCAACGTTGATAAAAGCACGCTGTTATTATTATTAGAAACATGGGCAACAGAATTAATTTCGTCACAGCAATAAAACTTGTATCTTCCAAGACTTAAACAAGAGTCCATACTCTTTATGTATATTCCACAACCCATTAACCAATCTTCTTTTTATGAAGTCTCATTAATTCACTTACTGCATCGTAGAATGTTTAACGAGGAACTGCTTGCAGTAATTCATGAAACTTCTTTCCGTTCGTCCAACAGTGCGTGCTCAGAAAATCTTCCGGAAAGTCCTTGTTCTTAGAGTGAATTATTCCAGAAAGTAAGGCGAATTTACTTAATTATAAATAATGTATTAGCCTTGATGTAAATTGGCTCTCATTCTTTTTGGAAGGTATACAATCTAAAATGACAACAGAAGTTTTCCGTTGCAATAAAAAACAAGATAAGAACTATTTCAGAGTGAAAATCAAATGCATTCAATATGTTAATGCACTATAGATAAACTAATGCTCATCGGGTCATAGCACATTTTTGGATGAAATAAACAACCTTTTTAAATAAAATAAATTTTTAAAAACCTATTCATAATCATATTTCTTAGAATAATATAGTTAAAACTTTATAATACCTCCTCAATACTATAGGTCGAAAATGAAGTGAATTGTAACTTATACAATTTTAATCATGCAACTCTTGTCAGAAACAACTGATAGGAGAAATGAATAAGTTGAGTAGTCCTGAAATAGAATTCGTGGCTGATGATTGCACTGGCTGTGGTTTGCAGGCCTTACATCGGACAGAAGCAGGTTTAAGTGAACAACGGAATAAACAAACAAATATATAACAAGCGTTTCTAATATTTTTTGTTTCTAATGGCAGATTATAAACAGTTACAGTAAAAGAAAAAAAAGACAAAACAATTTCAATACAATTACAAGGGAACAAAACACACACACACAAAAAAAAGAACAAGAAATGCCGCAGCTAAGTTCATTATCCTCCCAGTAACGTTCAGAAAGAAAAGACTTTCGGAGCGTAGGGCAGTGGAGCAGATGAGCGGAGTTCATATCCTCACCAGAGTTGCACAGAGTGAAGGAGCAATTTTGAATCTATAAAGATGTTTTTGTAAGCAATCATGTCCGGTGGCTAAGCGGTATTCAGCAACCGCTCTATGTCTTGAGCCGTTACTCAAATTAGAGATATCATTTTTCCAAGCCTTGTTTGATATACGATTAGAAAGGTCCTTTTGAGTATGGGCTTTGATAGATTTTTAATAAGGTTTTTAATTGTACAGAGAGGGAAAGGGCGAGAAACATTCTGCTTAATTCAAAGCACCCCTTTTAGCCAGATAGTCCGCTGTCTCGTTACTTGGGACCCCCCATTGGGCAGGAACCTGCAAGACAATAGTTTTCTCAAAATAAGCCAGGTTCTCAAGGTGATGACGACAGTCCAAAATGTCCTGCGTTAAGGTATGTTCATGAGATACGATGGCTAGCAACGCAGCCTTTGAATCGCAGAGAACAATGACTCTTGTGAACTTATCCTGGTGGCATTGTAACTGGGACAGGGCTGTGCGAATCGGAGCAATTTCTCTTTCAAATGCAGTACCTCTATCTGCAGGGATGTAGAAAGAAAGTATTTTGGAGAACACTTCGTCACATGCGTTAGGGCTAATGTCCAGGAGAGACCCATCAGTAAAAATCCGGAGCCACTAGGGTTTGGGGTAGTAGGTGTGCAATACTTCAAGCGTCAATGCTCTTGAAATAGAAGAACCTGTGTTACTTTTAGTAACCCTTTGACACAGGTCATGATTAATCCGGGTAGCTGTCAGTTTTATTGGGTTTTGTGGTGGAGCGAGAAGTTCTGGATCAAAAATTAAGCAGAGTGAAGTTTTTAACTGAAAGAGTCCCTGAAGGAAGCCCATCTGGATCTTTATATTTCTGGTCAAGTCCCGACTGACCTCATTCCAAATGAAAAACATTCGTGTACTGTAAAGATCTTTTCCCAGAGAGTAATGGCCTTCTCTTGAACCGCATCTCTAAGTAGCCAATCACAAGTCAACAAAAGATAAATCAAAGCATCATTCGGAGTGTAGATGGATGCCATGATGCGTTTCTAATATAAGGTATAGAATAGAATTTATAATAAAATAATACGATAAATTCTCAGAGTACACTCGATATTGAGTGAATTCAATCAAATTATAGGTATTAAAAATTATAATAAATGCTGCGTGTCTCAAATAAAGTGAATAATGTATATAGAGAGATCTTGCAGAGTTGTTAAATATACTAGTGTGCAAGACTTAAGCAACTGATGTGATTTGCAAAAAATCAGCTGGTAGACGTAAAATTTACACTATGCAGGCACAATGCAGTACTTAAAGGATGATGGAAATATTGTTGCAAAAAAATGAACAGGACGCGAACAGTACAGAACGAAGTCGAAAAAAGGCTTTATTGTCAGAATGGTGTTAGTACAAAAACTGTTTGGCCAAGAGCGAGAAAAACAAGCCGAAGAGCCTTAGTAAAGGATATGACCTCACGTGTTGCATTGGTTGCATTACCGTCTGTCCATAGTCAACATTAGATTATCAAACAATAGGACTTATTCCTCTGTTTCAGGTATCTGTCGTTCTTTGGAGGGTAAGACCGTGCCTCCAGGCATCTTCCTAAAGTTTTCCATACATTTTTAATTAGATTTGAATCAGGGGAGTGTGCAGCCAATCTTTTTGTGGCTATCTGCATTTTTAGGAGTGTCTTAATGGTAAGATGCCTGTGTACTCGCGCATTGTCATACATCAAGCAAAATTGGGAGAATGGCACCCCGGAAAAGATACACACATATGTGGGGGGATAACTCCGTTACAGTAAAGATTTCCGGTAAATGTTGTTGGTAAACGTAGAGCTCCGCTGTCCGTGCATCATAATGCCTCCCCATACAAGCCCGCTAGAATTACCTCAACGTCTCTTTCACTGTTGTTCGTAGGATGAAATCGTGTCCCTACTTCTCTCCACATCAACTGACACCGAGAATCGTTTGTCAGGCCTAAATGACTCTCATAGGTAAGGAGGACGCCATTGATGAGTTATCCAATATTTGTGTTTGCTACACCACTGTTGGGGCCGCGGTAGCCTAGTGGTCAAGGTCGTGGATAGCGGCTGGCGGTTTTCGTTCAGTCGCGGGTTCGATCCTTGGCCACCAAAGACCCGCCGTGTAGCTGGGGCTGATGCACGTTAAATCTGTTCGGGGCCCAAAGTCCTCCCGTTGGCGTGGTGTGGATGTTAGGAGAGGGGGTGCCAGCTCAGGTGTCGTCCTCGTCACTTGACCGTGGTTCAAAATTACGAGGTCCGTCGCCAATAGCCCTCGTGTTGCTTCTAGTGCGACGTTAATAAAAACTAAAAAAAAACTAAAGCTACACCGCTGTTAACGTCGCAACCGTCAGACTGTTTTTAATGGTATGCAGCGTTCAGGACGGCTGGCAAATATACTACCTTTACGAAGTCATCTAGCCAGAGTAAACCGGGACATCTGTTGTCCGGTTGCCGTTAGAAACTACTGGTCAGTGTTGCTCGCTGTCACGTTACTATCTCTTTTTGCCTACAGGGATATATATGGGTCATAAATTACAGTTGCTTCCCTCGGTCTATTACTATCACCCTTGTTAACAGTTGTATCTGTCCTTTGGTAGGCTTTCCAAGCTCATGAAACCACACTATTATCATTTCCAAACTCTTGGGCAACATACATCGATCACGTTCTTCCTCAAGCTTGTTGATTAATCTGTCATGCGTAAAGATGTTCCAATAATTTCTTGTAGCCATATTGCACGAACAATGCCATTTGCACTTAAAGAAGAATGTCTGGAAATTTGTCTTCCTTTCTTTTTAAATTGCCTTGTACTGCGTTTCTGAATCACACGCTTTGCTTAGCCTAATGTCTCTTCTGACGTAATTATGAAGATATTTACGTACACATTATTTTTCTACTGAGTTGGATCGCAAAAAGACCTTTTCTATTATTTCACGGTTGTATATTGAAAAATGAATTTATTGCTTAAGTTTTTAAAGCTAGTAAGTAAAGTGTTCAATACTTCATTAAATGTAATGCTAGGAGAAAACAGAAATTTAAAAATTAAGTCACTTTACAGGGATTGAACTTATAATTTAAGAGGTTTTTTTAATCATACGTGGCCTATTTCTACCTTTTTTGTCATTTGTACCCCTCCCCCTATTAGGTGAAAATATTCCAATAGTATTCCTTATAACAACCGTGTGGGATGTGCATATTTTGAAAATAATTTGAAACTTTTTAAATATTTATATCTTACTCGCATTTCTTAATAATATTTCATAGAAACACATTGGTCTTTCATTTAAGTTAAAAAGACTTAAGACATATTGCACAAAAAATTAAGTTTCAAATTATTTTCAAAAATATAAGAAATGTAAATGAGACATGCTGTGTAGCTTTTGTTATTTACTTTTCCTATTTCCTCTTATTAAAGTAATTCTTATTTGTAGTTTTTCTCTGAATTCTTTTACGTGTTAATCATATATCTAAGCCAGTGGGAAGAAATTAAAAAAAATGATTTTAATACTTTTTGTGAGATATATAATTACATTTAAATAATCTCGAGGAAAAATTGAAAGTTATAATTAGAAATGTTTAAAAAAAACTATAGAAAGTAATTATTTTGTTAAAGTACTTTTCTTTGTTATTTAATTTTTCGCCGAATCGAAAATCAATTTTAGATTATCTTCGAAACTTGAATTGAAAAGATTATAAGATATTGAAACTTTTTCTTCCTAAAAGCAATTAAGAATTCTATTAAGGTCTAATTAACTGCTGAATTTTTTTTTGTTTCCAAATACAAAAAAAATCACACATTTTAATCTGCTTTTCATTAAATTCGGGATGGATACTTTTGATAAAAAATTCATGTTTTTGTTTGAGAAAATTATACGTATTTCAACCTTTCTCTATTTATTAAAATAAAATCCTCTCGAGGTATTTGTTAGTTTCATAAAAGTAAAAAGAAAAATATAATAATAATAGTATCAGTCGATAAGATTAAAGGTTAATTAATTTCATTTTGATAAAATAATAATTCATTCATTGCAAAAAGTTAATGTATTGTATGGGTAATGATGGTATGTTTAAATTTATAATGATATTAATTTTTCGGAATTCTTATTAAATTCTGAATTTCAAATGTGTTTCGACAAAAAAAAAAATCAAATTCACTCAAGGGAACTTTTCTCGTCGTGAAACAATTTCCATGGAATAAGGTAGTGTGAATCCAAAATGAATTTAAATGTATATTTTATTAAAAATAAGTTTCGATAAATTTAAAAATTCACATTACTAATTTCACATCATTGTTTTATACATCAAAAATTAGAATGAAGGATGGTTTTTGAATATCCTTTCTGAATTTTGGTAATAATTTATGAGTGAATGAAATTTTTGAGAAGCTCTTTCGCGTGCGTTCTTTTTGCTTTATTTTGTATGACGTCATTCTTTTCTGTATATTCTGCTTTTTCACTTAATTTTATTAAGTTGGTGTGTGCACAAAGAGTAAGAAAGAAAATAAATTGAATCATCTAGTTTTAAGTATAATATTATTCCATAAAGCTGTTTTAAAAATAAGTTTATAAATAAGTTTAGGTCAAGAACACATATGGACACGAGGATTATATTGTTATTCCTTTCGTAGCAGTTACTGATTTAAGTTGAAATAAGTCACATGGATTTAAATTCAGTCATTAGTTTGCGTATCTATTTAATTTCAAATTATGTTCGTTTCCCGATTTCTGCTTATATGATTATTTTTTTTCCTCAAGAAGCGATTTATTTTTATTATATCTCTCTGCTGAAAGTTTGCTATATAGTCTGTCAAGTACAGTTTAATATTCTAGTCTCGGACATTGAAATGATTTCAAAAACAGGGGATATTTTTGTGTTCCTGATTTTATATCAAATATACCACAGTTTAAATTATATACGTCATCGAAATCAAAATGTAGTCTCTAGCTTGGGTATCAATTTAGCGATAACTTGCATTCATTTTCCCATTCTGTTAACTTGATTATATCTTCCCTCACTTGAAGTTTATTTTGTTATACCTCTCTAGTAGAGACATAGTAATATTTATTTAGTTCGTCCAGTAAATAAGTTTCCTACAGGATGTAAAGTTGCAGAAAACATAATTACCTGGAAACATTTATTAAAATAGACACAGCCCTCTTTCAACTACCTCTCAACATAATAATACCGAATTGTAGCACGTGACATATCGTGAGAACAATTTCTATTCACCAGTGTCGAAGCAATCCGCCGCCGGATAGCGACGACAGCATGTGACAATCGTCTGCACGTCGTTGCCGGAAAAATCCTACCCGGCCAGGAAACTTTTCAGGTACTTAAAGATTGTCAAGGCTGCTCCCATGCACTAGGCATTGTCTTCGGAGTTGAGGGTCTTTGGGGAAAAGGAGATTTGAAAATATGCAGCTGGTGGATGATGGAGAACGTTACCAACCAAACAGAAAACCCAGTCCATGTGAGCAGCATTGACCATCTGTTCCAGCACTTGAAAAAGTTCTTTTGCAGGGTAGCACATCCCCGAAGATGACGACATGCATACGGCTTTCACATGCTGGCTTCTCTCTCCTGCGGCGACGCCTATACACAGAAATTGGTCTCATAGTATGACGCGTGCATTGATTTTCGCGATTCTTATGCTGAGGATTCTTAGGAAAAGTCCTGTATCTGCGTCAGTAAATGTTTCCATGTTATTATGTCTTTCTACGGCCTTCAGGAAACTTACTTTCTGGACGAATCATACAGTTTATCCCATTTTGTTTGATATTCTAATCCTGGCTAAACTTTGAAGTTGTTCATGGAAAAGACATATTATTCTATTCATTTTATGTAAAAGTTACCACAGATTTTAATTGAGATACATAACCCAGATTTAAATTCGGTCATTAATAAGCGCATAAATATAATTGCAATTTACGATTGTTTCCCCTTCTACTTAAATGATTATTCTCTTAAGTGGAGGTTTAATCTTCTTGGTTGATTGATTGTTTATTGACGTCGCATTCAAAAGCAATAACAAAACTAATGGTTTTGTATCTCGTAATTTTGAGCTAAATTCATTTGAAGATCACAACATCTGAACTGGAGCTCCACTCTCCAAGTTGCCGACCAAAGCCAACGTGAGAACTTTGGACCTTCGACAGATTTAAAGCGCATTAGTCTCTTTACGCAATGGGTCTTTAGCGGTATAACCTCCTCAGTCCCAGCGTCGTCTGTAGAAGACACTAAACCACACTTTCAAAAAAGGCCGCCAAGTTAAATAAAAGGCGTCATTGGTACCCAGAATTAGTTCATTTTCTTGTTAATAGACGGTAGCTCTGAAAAAAAAAATGATTTTTGCATTCGTAGCTTATTTATGGTAAAATGAAAAAGGTGTTTTCCCAGAGAAAGAAAATTATACGCTTGCGCAGTTCTAAGTGTTCATATTTTTTATTATTTGCGGAATAAAAAAATATTAAACACACTGTTGGATGCCTTAAACTTACTGTTTATATATATAACATTATTAATATCTTACTCAAATCCTCCTACTTCTGAAACAGATCGCAGTGTCGCCTGTAGGAGACATTAGGTCAATGGCTATCAAAATCACTTGATTTGAAACTATAATTATGGCATATCAGCTCTGAATGATATTCTTTAATTTATAACTGAATTTACCAAATGTAGATTTTTAAGGGATACAGGAAAGAATCTGTATCTGTCAGAAAATGAAATGAAACATAATTAGTGATCACTGTAATTACGTCTAATTTAAAATTTCCCAGAATTCGAATGTATTGGGCAGAAAAAACTAGTACTTCCGTACTCGCAGACAACATTTTTTTGGAAATCACGAGTTTTCATTAATAAACAACTTAAAATCGAGAAATTATTTAATAATATAAGATAAAGAGAGAGAGAGAGAGAAAAAAACTAATGATATAAGTTATGGAAATTAGGACTCTTCTGCAAACATTTCGGACAGGAATATTTTGTGATTCTAATTTTACATTATGCTCATTATGCTAATTATTATGAATTATTCATTAAATTAAGATTAAAGAAATATTTTAAATTAACATTGTGATGTCACTTTGTACCGATGTCTCTTCTAGATGACACTTAATTTCTCAAAAATAAAAATAACTTCTTTCATTTTTTTTCAGTATTTTTTCATGTACTTAAAGCCGATTGATACAAATTATTCTGAAATTTATGGTTCAAAGTTGACGTTGAGTCTGAGGAGGATAAAGAATCGAGCCCATGAATCGACGGACACATCGGCCGTAAGCAACCATGAACAAAGTGCACATCGATTTAAGACACCCAAGGTCACTATCTTAACCGATAAAAGTTTCAAAACCATTCCAGACGCAAACGGAATAAATAAATAAACAAATAAATAAAAATAAAAAAATTAAAAAATAAAATAAAATAAAAAATGATAACGAAATCTGTTCGTGCGATGTTACTTCCTAACCGACGACTTAATATTGTAATTCTGTCATATGTATATACATATTTAATATGTATATAATTATTTAATATATATATTTTCATATATATATAATTATTTAATAAAAAGTAACTAAAATAAAAATTTTCTTTATTGACCTAAGTAAGAATTGATTTAAATTATTTTACATTACTTGCTTAGAAATATATTTCTAGATCTTTCTTTTCTTCTATTTGACAATCTCTACCTCGTTAATGGTAATTGAAAATTTTGCATCACACGAAAAAAGTAATTTACTATAATGAGGTTGCGGGTTCGAAAAACTCTTCATTAACGCAGTTCTTTCTTTTAATGTCAAAAGTGAAAATGTCATAAAGGGACTGGAAGAAGCAGAAATGAAAACTCAAACAGATGCGGAGAAAATGGAACAAGTCAGATGAGTACTTTAATGGACGCGAGAAATGAAGGTACTAAAACTGAATGAGAATTTTAGGCACGCGAAGCATTGTGATATAAACAATGAACTTTTATGCTATTTTGTATTTTTGTCTGGGAACCAGTTTCCATTTTCTATTTAATAAACAAAGTTACATTTTTTTATTACAATTCTCTATTTGACTTGCCTTCCTTTTTATTTCAATTTTGGAAAGGATATATCTTTATTACTATTATTATTATTTCGCTTATTTAGAAACTAATGGTAATGGGCAAACACCTTAGAGTTCTTAAATTTATTGATCCTTTTTGATATTTTAATATAAGTTACTAAAATCACTGTGATTTAAGAGTTTCACAATCAGATTTTATATGGTTGCCATATTTTATACTACAGAGAGTTTTGAAACTCATAAGCAAAAATTTAAGGGGTGACAGAAAGCATCTAAACAAGCGATTTTCACCTCTCAACGCATAGGTGGAGAGCAAGTGGTGAACCGCTAGACGGCGCTGCAATGAAAAGCATAAAGCGTGAGTTTCCTTACACTTCGTCATTTCTACCGTGGATTTCAGGAGGTACTGTGACGTTGGGCGATTCGCGGGTTTCTCTTCTCTAACCTTGAGGACTTTTAATTAAAATTGATTGCTTTTGTTAAACAACCTTTGCCCAACCAAAAATGAAACGGGATTATGTAAAGCGAAAGCAGGTAGAAATGAAGTGAAGCAGGAGATTTAGGAAATATATAAACTCAGACTGAGAGTCGCGATAGAGAGTTTAAGGTTGAGTGGTTAGAGAAGAAGAGGTTGAGTGATTCTAGTGTTCAGCAATTGTTCTAGAGTCGGAGACAGGAAGGTTAATGTATGCTAGAAGTCAAGATAGCCTTAGTTGTAATAGTCAATTAGATTATTACTGGTAGATTGAATTAGAATATTTAAGGCCTTGTTCGGGAGAGTATTTATAATTCTCATTAAAATAGCAAGCAACTAATTAATAGTGTGTTTATTGTTCTAACGTCTCTTTGATCGATTTATTGACTTTTAGAGTTAAAATATTGAGTTTAGCTAAGGCACAAGAGGCAAACAGGAATGGTCTGCCGTCACAGTACGGCGTCGTACAATAACCAGGAAAAGGCCAAGCCTCCTGAAATCCATGGTAGAAATGACCATGTGTAAGAAAACTTGTGCTTCATGCTTTCCATTGCAGCGCCGTCTAGCGGTTCATCGCTTGCTCTCCACCTATGCGTTGAGAGGTGAATATTGCTTGTTTAGATGCTTTCTATCACCCCTTAAATTTTTGTCCATGAATTTCGGAACACCCTGCATAAATGGCCGTCGTAGCCAAGCTGTGACAGTTTCGAGTTCATGGCCGGTGATGCTTCAATCGAGTTGAAAGTGTCTGATTTCGTGAAAGTCCTGTCAAGTTGAGGAATAATGCTGCTTAAATTTATACTCTCTTGACCAAATACTCTCTTGTCAGCTCAGATTAGTCCTGAATGTGCTATGTAACTCAGGTGTACATCTCGTTATATATCTGTCCGCGATTAAAAATTACGATGCACATTGGTTAAGTCTAATGGTTTATTTTTATCTCACTTAGAATCCACTCTAGGACTATTGGTGACCGGCTTCGTAATATTCAACAACGAGGAAGGCACCTGAGCTATTCTGTGAGCTCTCCTGACTTCCACACCATACTAACGTGAAGAACCGAGGCCCCATGTATATTTAAAGATCCTAAACTCCACAACGCGACGGATCTTGGGTGGAGTCAAGACTGGAATTCACTACTTCACCGTAACTATCCCGACCATGGACGTTCTGGTTTGTGGATTAGGGTGAAAAAATAATATATAAATAAAAAAAATTCAGTCAATTCCTACTTAGGCTAACAAAGATTTTTTTTATTTTAGTTACTTTTTATTAAATAATTACAATTAATACAAATATGTATGTACGTGTGACAGAATCACAATATTAAGTGGCAAAATAAATTCTTTTCCAGGGAACTACACGCTTTGTCACTGACGGTATTTATTCCTAAATTTATATCCCGCTAAATATCTTATATAAAAGAAAGTTTTTTCTCCCATATAAAATTAATTATTTAAAAATCAAATAACAATTTTACGCTTCGACGAGATTCGATCCTAAGGTATGAAGATTCTACGCCAACGCTCTACCAGCTTTGCCATTGCAAGACAAATAACGTAGTAGAAGCATTGGCTTGTTTCTTAATTCATCCGGTAAATTAAATAGTTGGAAGGCAGTTTCCCGAACCACCCTTGGTGGCAGGAATTATTTGGCGGTATTTTGCGAAATATGGTTCGCGGACTTAACGTTCAGCAAAAAAAAAAAAAAAAAAATCGCCAAGTTTGACAATTTTTGAAATCACACCAAGTGGTTGGGTTAAACTGCCTTTTCCCCAATTAAAGTTAATTAAATGAATTAATATTTGAAAAACTGTATTAACATCAAGTGTCATCCCCTACAAGTTTAAAAAAATGTATTTGAATTTGAGTGGATGAATAAAAAGTATTTTATTAACGATTGAAAATTGGAACAAGATACATAAATATATTCAGAGAGTGTGTGAACTAATAGTAGGAATTAAGAAATAATACAAGTCACGGTTGGAAAACAAGGAATTCCTGGGTATAAGAATACTAAATTATTTGATTAGTGGGATGAAATAAGTTTAGAGAAAAAAGCACGTTCTTCTACATTTACTGCAAAATTTATTTACTTAGAATATTATTAAACATAAAATAATTATGCTATATATGAGATTCAAGCGAAAATATATAAGACATTGGTACGGGAAAGAGAGACAGAACCAATTAAAATTATCAATAATTTGAGTGCAGGATTTGAATAAGTATGTTTTCTCCACCGAGTGATAAAATCTTTTGTAAGTCATTCAAGAGAATGATATCAATATTCTTAATTGGACTCATTTTCTTCGAGCATATTACCTCTTCTATTTTCCTACTAATTACTAAATCTCCTTTCTTACTAATTGCTAAACCTTCTCCTTTTTCTCACTAATTACTAAACTTTTCTCATTTTTTTCTCATTTAAATGAACTAGAAACGGGAGTTAACATTCGAGTAGTTGTTTCGCTGCAGTGATAAACGCCTTTAGATGTGTGATATATTTTATGTAGAATTCCTGAAATGGATGTTGGTAAAATAATTTTGTGCTAGTGTTAAAGAGTTAATACCTTTCAAATTGTTTTTGTTCCTTTTGTTATTTTTTCTGCAAAGTGTAACAAGAAACATATAATGACTTTAAGAAACGAATTCAGGCAATTGGATTTTAATATAATTTTGAAAAAATTTTTATTATTAAAATTAAGTTATAATTGAAGGATACCAATATTCTTAAAATGTGAAATGCGATCAAACTATCGTAACAACTCCCCAAGCTGAGCAAAAAAATTGACCGGAGTTTTGTCCTCTCTCGTTTTTGCTAAAATTTCTTTTCCTGAGAATTTTTTTTTACAATGTTGAGAAATATTATAGCACTTTCAGTTATCATCAAGAAACATCACACTGTTCTACTCAGTATATGTTACAAAATACTAAGACACAAGAAAGAAATATTATACACTCTTCAAAAGTGAAATTGTAAGACCCAGAAATAATGCACGTAGTGTCATGCAAATTTCAGGAGCGATAGTGGTGAGGTGGACACCTGTAGGATTTCACTGGCAGTGACATGAACCGCAGACCACTGGCGCAAACCGTGGATGTTCTGCGCATAGCAATGGATATGTCTTGGAAATGGTTACCTCAGGCAACCATCAATAGGCTAATTTCTAGAATGCCTCTCCGGATTGAGGCCTGTAAAGATTCCAGAGTTGGGCACTTTAGATACTTAATAAATTGGTTTATAATGATTTTATTTGTCTTTTTTTTAATCATTTGCATATCCACCTCACCACTATCGCTCCTGAAATTTGCATGACGCTACGTGCATTATTTCTTGGTATTGCTATTTCACTTTTGAAGAGTGTACCATCAAGGTAAGTAGCTCTATATTTCTTATATTATTAGCAAAATTACTATGTAGAAAAAATATTGTAGCTGGAATTATACTTTCAGCTTCTATCAAGCTATACAACGTAGCGAAACGTACAATAACAAAATATATACGATGTTAAAATGTTTCATAAAATATACAACTAAATGTATTTTCTCTATAAAAACACATTTTCCTTTAAGGGCATGCAAGGGAATTGTGGAATACCGTACCTAAGACTCCTTGTTTTTGAGATATTTATGTTTTAAAGTTATTCGATTTTTGTGTGCTTAACAATGATCTTTTATTCATTTTATAGAACTACAAAAGTAATTTTTTTAGGCAGAATGTTGTTATTTTCTTCTTAGTTGAATATGGATATGGGCTTTTAGATATATTAGCATTCAGATACAATTTGGAAGAAATCTATTGTAAAATATAGTTCCCAATTCTTTATACTTCCATAAAGAACATTTATGCATATAGTGAATTTATAAAAAAATTTCTCTCTGGGGAGTAAATAAGTTTTAAGAAATAATTTTTTATATTAAAAAAGAGGGGAAAAAATCGAAATTTCCAAAATTATTAAATTCTGCAATTTTTTCAAAAGAAATATATTATAATTTTATTGTAAAATTGATTCACTATATTTTGTGAGCTGTTTTCTATGCGAGGAGTAATATTATTTTGTATATTTATACAATATTATTTTTGAAAATAATACCTGAATGCAAATATATCTGAAAAATCAAACCCATATTCAACTCAAAGGGAAAGGAAAACATTTTGACCATAAAATATTTTTAAAGTCCAATAAAACGATTAAACTATTATTTATTATGTACACAAGAAACTTAAGCTCTAAAAATAATTTTTAAAACACAAATGTCTAAAAGAAAAAGTCTTAAATTCGGTATTTTATTTTCCCTCACATGTCTTGGTACCCTTAACGAAATTTGCTTTCAAAATGTTCCAAATGAGTTCCAAAATTTAAATTTAGGAAAAAATATATGTAAGCAAGTTTTTCGAATTATTAGTAATGTAAAACTATCTCACCTTTTTAAAAAGATATATGTTTAAAAAAAAATTTACATATGAGAGCAGTTAAAATAATTCGAGATAAAAACCAACGTTTTTAAAAACGTTTTTATTTATTCATTAGCATTTATTCGCCATTCCAGCCTTGATTCCGAAGGATTTATCGATCCTAGTGCTGCTGTAACCAAAAACAAATTATTGAAATATTAGTTAAATCTTGTTACAAAAGTCTAAATATTGCATTGTTAGGCGAGTAAAAACTATTCCCAAAGTTTCAGAGCTCTAGCTTGATAGGAAGTTGGTTAAATTATCGATCGAAAATTCGATGACACACTGATACACACACACACACCAAGTGAAATACATAAAAACGTTGTACAAATTACCCATGCTAGGAACGGAAAATGGGAATGGGGTAAGCCATTGTAGTATTGATGAACGCTATTTTTCCTTTTTCTAAGAAGTCAGCGAGTGTGTTTCCCTTCATATCCCTAAAAATATTCGCCATTGTTTTCTAACCGGTGAGACAGTTTTCGAATTTTTTGGAGCAGATTCACCAGAAGCAACCCATTGCTTTGATAGTCGCTTGGTTTCTGGTGTGAATGATGAATCCAAATCTCATCACAATGACTTCTTCATTCAAAGTGGCAGCAATCAAAACAAATGGCAACATGAAATGGTAACACCAACTTGTCTGAGCAACGCCATCTGTCATCAAAAACAAGTGCTTTTGAACAGTTTTTAGAACCATCGAGCACGTAACCTTAACAAATAAAATGCCATTAAATAAAAGAAAACGTTATTATGAAATTTTGATTTCTATAATATCAATGCAAAAATCTAATATTAAATTAGCAAAATGCACGATCACTTGACGAAATAAGAGCGACGAGACGCATTAAAATACAAGTATTTATTTACATCTAAAGCATGAACTATAAATCAAAATAATTCGCATACGTACATTTATTAGATTTTTCATGACCGATTTACCAGTTAATTATACAGTAAACACATCATTTGTACATAACATCGTCAATATATTGCGCGAAATAAATTGTTCCTATATTTCTAACAAAATGATAAATGACGTCATTACGCCGTTTTGAAGTAAAGTGAAGTAACACAGGCTATCTATTTACATTGTTATATGCGGGTTTTCATATATGGTTGACTTAGCGAGATAAAAACTGCATGACAGATAAGGTATTGCAGTTTTTTCTAACACCTATCAATAAAGTAAAAAAGCAATTTTTAAACCGAAATCCTTAATTAATTTTATGTATTTATTTTAACTACAGAATCAATCAATGGTCTCAATAAACTCAGTAAGTTCTTTAATGAGTTTACATTAGATTAAGCCGTTATACTTAACCATTAACAATTAGTCGGTGTCAATATTGACAGGAGCAAAAGCTTTTACACTCGCAAAGATTTGAATGTACCCAATGTTTTCCAACTGAATCTGTTATTGATTTTCATTTTCGTTTAATTTCCACTCTAGCAGATTCTACTCAGTTAAATTTACAGAGTGAAACAATTCAAATTATACAATTGTCATAAAATTTACATCTCTTGAATAAAATATTAATGTCGACAGTCCTTTGATGCATGCATTCCAAATATTTGCTTCAAAATTATGCCATTAAAATCACAGTTTTACTCATAGCTAGACATTTGTTTCAGTTTTCTGTTTTAAGGTATGTAATAAATGAATAAATTGAAAATTGTTTTTATTTATCTTTCAGAACAACATTTAAAAGTATCGACCTTAAAACAATTCCTATTACGGCCATTTGGTTCTGTTCCATTAAAAGCATTTTCTGACATTTGAAATGACATAAAGTAATTAAATTTTAGAAATTGCATTCATTTGTTTTGTAATCGTCAAAACAATGAATGTCAAAAGCCATTAAAGTTTTTATTTTGATTTGTGCAAAAAAACCTTTCTATAACAAACAGTACCAAAATGTTTCGGTTTGGGAAAAATAAGATAAAATATAAAAATATTACAAAAAATTTAATGACTCATTTGTAACAGAGTGTAGTACATAAAATGTATATTTTTTTTGTTACAAGTATACTAAAAATGTCAAAATCATAATTGATTTCTTATTGGTTTCATAACAAAACGCGTAATAGAAAAACCAATTCAAAATCTGCTATTTTTTATTATTTTTCAAGTAGATACCATAATTTAAATCTCAGTTGATGTTTCTCTTTTTCTACGACTAAATCTCACTCCTAATGGTCCCACATGTTTTCCGATTCACAAACCAATTTAATGCAGTTGCAAGAGAAACAAATAGAATGGGAATTCCCGCGCATTTTATTAACTCTTTTGTTCTTGCTCCGATTTGACGGTATTCCTCCATCAGTGTAATTTATCTTACTTTACCGAATCGCAAAAAAATAATGAGAAAATTAAACGAGCGACAACAAAAAGGCGGTGAGTATTCTTTTTTTTTTTTTTGGTTCTCTTTACATTAATGATAAAATGGAGCAGAAAAACCAATCTCCAGATTTGATTTAAGAAAAAAAAATCTATGTTACATAATTCTGTTAAAAAAATAAGTTGGAAATAACTTTTAGGAAGAGGCGGGATTGTATAATGACAGTTTTTAAACGTTGCGCCAAAGCGCATTAATCGATTAATAGAATAAAAATTAAGTTGGCTGATAAAAAAAAAGTAAGCAAAAACAATTCAGAATTTTTTTGTATTGTATTTAAGTACGCTTGAATTTGGAAGCAATCATAGTTTGAAAGATTTCTAAATATACAAAAGCCTACTAATTTTTTATTAGTAACTCTCAAAATTTAGAATTCAGAATTTAATAAATTGCTATAAAATATATGCAAAGGAGAAAAACAATTCAAAACTTCTTTCTGCTTTTCCCCTTTCGTTGTGAGTTTTCCTTGTTAATTTTTTAAAAATTTTCAAATTTATATCCAAATTACCAAAGATTATGAAAGTGTACTGAATGGTAATAAAAATAAGCAAACATATAAAATCTATCGTATTTTCTCTCTTTTAGAAGCATTTTACTGTAATAGAATAATGAAACAGATAATGAAAAGCCTTTAATTAGAAATCCTATAGGAATAACATTACATTCATGAATTCGAGACAAAAGACTTCAGTCAAAATACGAATTTTTGAAAAAAAAAACATTTATTTATCTTTCATTATACGTAGAGGCATGCTCTTAGTATTCGAGGGGATATCCTGATATTTTGTTGAGTTTTGAGTAGGTGTTGCCGTAGTGATTAATTGCAATAGAAATGTTGCATTGTTTCTCGATATTTAATTAAATAGAATAATTCATTTTGTTTATTTAATACTTAAAAGACACGAAAAGCTTTATGGACAATGTTTTATCTGATTTAATCAAGTCAATACAATAGATCTGAGAGATTTTCAGTTAGATATCGTAGATGACTACAGTTCCATTCCCGAATTCGAAACCGAAGACCTAAGGCAAAACACGAATTTTAAAAAACATATATTTATTTTTCATCAAGGGTAGATGCACTTTGATGTTTTGTTGAGTAGGCGTTTAAGTAGGCATTGTAACAATGTAAATAATGGATACATAAAACTTGTACCAATTCATCTGTTTCATTAAAATTTACATTTAATTATATAGGATGTTTTATTTTATTTATTTAATACATGAGATATGCGAAAATCTTTCTGCATACGGTTTCATCTGATGAATGATTCAGTAACAGAGGAGTATATATTTTTAAGAAAATATAAAAAAAATACTTCAGAATTCTAGTATGGAACAATTACTGCAAAACTAGTGTCTGGATATTTATTTAATTAATGTCGACAAATGTTCTCTGAAACTTGGTTTAAATATTGATATATATTTAATTCCTGTAAAGTAGAACAATGAAAGGAAATGTTTTTGCAGAATTCACCCACTCACTCAATTAAAATAAAAAAAAAGATATTAAAGTTAAAGCCATTCAAATAAATTATGAATGAATCAAATCTTTATGAATTGTTGCAGTGTAGCGGTAACGATAACGGCTAAAATTACGAGGTTCCTATTTAATGAATTAAATTTACCCTCTCATCATAATTTATAAAGAAGAAAATATCATAATTAATTAATTTTTACTTAATTTGAAAGAGCTATCAAAGTTAGGATCAAGGCAACAAGCGCCTGGGCTTCCGACAGAGTGACAGTGTAGCTAAAACGTCATTCGAATCTGCAACTATTAAACTGCAGTTTACTGAAGAGCGCTTTACTTTTTAGTGATATTTACAAAATAATTACGAGGAAAAAGGAAAGATACATTGCATTTCTTTTGATATGCTTTCAAAGTTACTTCGTATCCTGATTATACAACTTTTCATGTATTTTTTTATAAGAATATAAAATGTGTAAAATAATCGCTCATTTTCATTTTTTATTCTATATTGTTTTGATATTATTTTTTTTCATGTTTTTCATATTCATAAATTTATTAAAATATCGATAACAACGTATTGATTTTAGCAAATTTTCGTTACTTCTGTTCACTACAATAAACTATGAAAAAATTCGTATTCAGTACTATTCTAGTATTCATTATACCCAATGCTTTATTATAGGAATAGTATTTATTACTACTGTATGACTACAGCTTTATTGATTACTTATTTCTGTTTACTTTCGCTGAATCGAGATGATTGTCTAATTGGCATAAATTATTGGTATCAAACAGTGTTTCAGAAAATTTCAGAAAACAGTGTTTTTTCTCCTACTCTGTAAATAACTTCATGGCGTGCGCATAATTTATTAAGTACGATACATACATATGAATATAAGTATTTGTTTAACTTTTATTTTATACGTATACATGTTATTTAATTTTTAAAATTATTTATTGCTTTATGGAATGCATTAATGAATTCTCTAGCACACGTAATGAATTCTGGCAATGTGTTTTCAGATCAAAGCACTGCATTTTTCATTTTTAACTTATAAGTATTTCTCAACCAATCTGCACAGTACGTTCCATGACCTCCCGAAAAGTTAAACATTTTTTAATGTTTAGATATTTGACGTATTGAAAGCATAAACCAATTGAATAAGTTATTTTATCTTGTTAGGTGCAATTTGACGATGTAAGGTTTGTATGGCATTAAAGAATCCCGAATTCAAAATGTTAAAATAAGGGCGTTTAGGAAGTTGACGACACATTCGGATGTTCTATCTATCTTTAGATCTCTTGACTTTTACTGTGGCATCACTGCAGAGCAATGGGATTTGCGTTGTCTAGTTGCAGCACGATCTTCATATAATTCCGTTGACAAGTCATGACCTTTTAATGAATGAGATTATCTTTTCAGTTGAAATACGCACTTATTCACTTCGAATAAGTGCGTATAAGTAAAATTAAATTACTTAAAATTTAATATTCAGTAATTTAATTTTCTTCGAGTGATTTCTACTATTATTGTAATGGGAGGTTCTTAAGCATGGTTCTTTGACATTCACCCCTTTTAATTATTTATTTTGTTTTTTACTTATAATCACTATATCATGATTAGTTTTTTTTTATTTTTAAAGTTTCTCAATAGTTACTGGATAATCACATTTCTCTCTTCAGGTCTGAAATCGAGTTTCTTCCCTACGATCTGGAACATTCAGCTGATCAGCTTACAAGTTCTCAATGCAGACAAATCTCCATTGAGAAACTTTTCTCTTCAAAGGCAGGCTCCGAATATATCCGAATACTGCTCCACCTCGGGTACTCGGCGTGTCGTCACAAGGAAAATTTAGAAAAAACCCATAATTTTACCTCCAATCGAGATTTCAACAAGATTCCAGCGTTTTCGAGAATATTTATTTTTACTTCAAAATCACCAATTTTCTAACCAAATCACCAAAATGGTCGCCAAATCCGTCGTCAAGGTGGCGCATCATTGCTTAAGATTTCCCTGGTGACCGACGAAATTTCTGCAAATGTCTCTTGTCCTTAAAAAGAGTAATATTGCAGTGAAATGTCATCGCCGGTTCGTAACGTTTTGCAAAATTACTAATCCCGCTTCGATTTTCTTAATCCTTTACAAATTTAAGAATTGGTCAATCATTTCGATACGGAAAGTTTTTTTTAGTTTTAGTTTAGTTTTTATTAACGTCGCGCTAGAAGCAACACGAGGGCTATTGGCGACGGACGTCGTAATTTTGAACCACGGTCAAGTGACGAAGACGACACCTGAGCTGGCACCCCCTCTCTAACATCCACACCCCACCAACTCGATACGGAAAGAGTATAACTATATAGAGTATAGACTATTCCTTATAAACATGTTTTGCTACTGAATATAAAAATTTAATATTAAGTAATAACGGCGGGAAATTTATTTATTTATCGGTTTATACTAGTAATTTATTGTCAATTATCGTACAATTTAATAAAATTGTATTACCCACATTACTAAAAGGGCCAGTTTGATCATAAATACCAGAGCCAGTATTCAATAATTATTCAATAATAAAGCTTTTGAGAGTTATCGAGGACCTAGGAGAATTGTTAAAACTTTTGACTTTTGTCGGAACCATCATTACTTTCTCATTTCGTGTCGAAACCAGTAGCGGAAAATAGCCTTTTCTCTTAGTCTTCCAAGTTTAATTAATGATTTTCTACACAAGAATTTTCGACAGATATTAATAATTTTACCGTTAGTTATGATCTTCACAATTACTCCGGAATTTGAAGTAATTACGTTACAAACATGTTTTAAGATGAGATAAATCGTTTTGGTCACGCCACTAAATGCGATAAAAATGAATACAATAAACAAAGGAGCCACAACACATTTCTATCCCAACACTGTTTAAGTTTGTCACTCCATTATAAATACGAAGCAATACTTCAGCTAGATGTTTAAGTGCTGATTGATTTAACTCGTGTGTCATTTTATCGATTTAATTATTGACCCACTAAAGGGATGGAATAAGTTTCATCATTATTCTAAATAAGATCAAATAACAGAGAGAGAGACTTTAAATGCTGTTTTATTCTTTAACCTTTCACGGCACAAAGAGCTTAGAGGTGGAAGTGAAGATCAAGAGGAGCTAATTACCAAATAACACATCAATCAATAACTCCCGAGACTAACATTGAAAACAACATTTTTTTTGCAATTTTTTTTTTTTATTCATCAACATAACACCTTTTGTTAATCACCTTTTAGGGTGATACAATCGTTCCAACGCTTTTCCAAATCTTTTTACAATCTTTTTTGCTGCGAGTAAATAGCGATAAACAGCTTTCTGAATCATCGACTCGTTGCTGTTTTTGTTCCATCGAAAGCAATCGCGGCACCCACTTGGAAAAAACCTTTTTCATGCTCAATTTTTCATGAAGGATAGTACGATATCTGTGTCCATATGATATCTGTGTCCTCTCAGCAATCTCACGGAGCTTCACTTTACGATCTTTCATTATAATTTTTGTCACTTCACTCACATTTTCCGGTGTAACGGCTTCCACAGGTCTACCCGAGCGTTCCGCGTCATTTGTGTCGGTACGACCACGTTTAAACTCGGCAAACCACCGACAAATCGTTGCTTTTGATGGACAAGAGTCCGGGTAACATTTTTCAATCCATTGTTTCGCTTGCACGGTGTTTTTACCCATTAAAAAGCAATGTTTTATCAGAACACGAAACTCGGTTTTTTCCATTTTTTAAACAAACTACAAAACGACTTTACTCCAACCTCGATAACTCAGCTGTTTCTGGTCCGATCGACTTAAAATTTTGACACGTTTCAAGCAAAGGTTAGTACTCTAGAAAGATCTGGTTACTGGTTTACTACGAGCGCCATCTCTGGGTTAGTCTCGGGAGTTACTGATTGATGTGTTATATGTCCAGGGATCAAAACCAAACCCTAGCTGATTGTAATTGGGATTGTTTATTAACGTTGCATTGAGAAGCAACACGAAGCCTTTTTGGTGATGGACTACGTAATTTTAAACCTCGGTCAAGTGACGAGAGCGACACTTGAGCTAGAACCTCACTCTCCAAATACCAATTATAGGATTTGAGATTCCGACTAGATTTAACGTGCATCAAGCCCTCTACATGTCTGTGTTTAGGGACATCAGGTCTCGAACCCACGGATCAACGAAAACAACGTGAGTCCGTGATCATAACCACTATGCTACTAAGGCCACAAATTCCAACTAGAAGTACGAATTAAAAATATTTTTTAAATAAAAAAATTTATTTACAAAGCTCTCAAATTGAGAGCAACAGAAGACAATCAAATAAGTCTAAGTAGAGAAGCAATTCACAAATTAAATTGAATTATGGACGTCTCGGCTTCGTCTCTGTCAATAGGTTTCTCCATCACAACTTAATAGAGATCATACAGGCAAGGGACAATAGAGAAAATTAAATTATTATTTATTCTTCTTTTTAAGAATATTCAAAAAATCAAGATACGTATACAATCAATGGAGGAGAGCCCTCACATCCCCACTACAAAAGATAATCAGAAATGAATACTTATCTAACTAGTTTGGTGTTGGAAGTAATCCAACACCAAACTCACCATAGACCCAGGACTAATCTCTCTGCTCAAATCTTCCGATATCTCTCACTCTACTCTTCTACCATTTTATTTTCGCTGCATATAAATGCTTTCCTATCACTCTTTCCCCCTACACTTCCCCATACCTCTTCTAATTTGCATTAATCACGGTACATTAACAAGAAGAGATTCTCAAACCAAATGACGTCATACAAGTAGTCTCCAAGAGATTAGCTGAATGGGAATACGCATGAGAATTGTTTCAAAATCCAGGCTCACTGTTTCTCGAATTAGATTCAAACTTCATAAATGAAGGGCAAAATCGTAAATCTTACCATCGACTTAATTCGATTCGTAACAAAATTCTTTTAGTCTTGTATTCTCACATTTAGTTTAATTTGTTCTTTGTTTTTTCTTCTTTAATATCTTCTTCCTATAAAACTTCTTTGAGAGGAGTCTTATTCTAAAACTAGAAGAAGAAATCCATTTCTTATGGCTCCCGTCTATCGGTCATTTTTATTTCGTGAATGTTATGTTAATCCTGCGGAATTTCTATTTTCGTCCTCAAATCTAGATTATTTTATCCTTTTAAATACAAAAAATAGTTCATCCAAAAGAGCAAAAATTAATGAAGGTTTCTGCGTAATTACATCCCCATTCCCGATTCTTAAAAATATTTTTACGCCTATTTTAATGAATTGTTTGAGGGTTTTCCGATCTTTAAAACATATTTTAAAATATTTTCAAAAATGGGGAGGAAATGTAATTCTACAGAAATTTATAATTTGTTACGCTTTTGGTTGCACTTTTTTACATTGGAATAGATAAAATAGTATAGATTTGAGGAAGAAATCAAAAATTCCTTAGGAATGAAATTACATTCAAGAAATCAAAATATCCGGTAGACGGGAGCCTTAATGCAATTTTTAAATTAATTTAAGGAATTGAATGAAACTAATGATTTTGAAATAATGTCGAGTAGATAAATTGATTTACAAATGATAATGAAAGCATTTATTTATTAGATCTCTCGCTGCTTATCCCGCAATTATCACGAGCGTCTAAAATTGATTTTTCTGAACATTTGTTCTTATGATTCAAATCATTATGTAAGAAATCTTTAAAACAAAAATTATCATATATGTTTTAACTCCCAAATATATGCAGATTTTAAAATACTTAGTAAAAAATACACAATTTTTGAAGTGACCGTGTTAAACATTGAGCAGTGGATTAAGTTAAGTGAATATATTCTTAAAACTGATGTTTTTAATTTAGTAATAAAACTATTAAAGCCTCTATATTATTTTCTTTCCATTCCTTTATGAATCGCATGAAAGTTACATAATGATGATAACTAGTTATTTTATTCATATCTAGGAATAATCAAAATTCAATCCCTACAATGCTCTATCTGTGTAGATTCCCTCAAAGGCTTTTAAAAAAATATTTCATTTATCAAAGTTAATTCATTTAAATTAGATGCATTAGAACACAACATATATACAGTGCTCTACTCATCTGTGTAGAAAAGAAAATGTTCTACTATTTATGCTGTAAAAATCTCTTCTCAATGTCATCCATTAAAAGGAATTAGAACTGGTGGATTATATTAACACGAAGCTGTGATATCCAACAAGAAAGAGTTCATATGCATGTCTGATTTAACGTTGAGGACAATAACTTAGTATTTATTTTACAGAACCAATTAGGTAAGAGTATTTTGAAGATTTATAGATGAAGGTTCGAGTCCTTGATTGTTTTCAGACCCTCTCTAAGAAAACACATAAAATTCTTAACTCAGCGCAGTTTTGATTCAGATGTTTCACAATGACAACTTCAGTCGACAATCTCTACCATAAACTGAATTACCAATCTTCATATTATACGCTTCACTGGTTATATATACATCTCCTCAATTTCACTCATGATACATCAATACTTTAATTTTAAAGTATAGGGTAGTTCATGAGTAGTTCATTGTAGGATTGTTTATCAATACTTTAATCTTAAAGTGTCCGTAGTTCATTGAATTTCGATTATTCATATATCTAAATAAAATAACTTGGTTATCATTATTGCGTGACATTCTATTCATTGGAATATTTATTTGTGACCGAAGGAGAAGGATAAGGAAGGTAATTAATGGAATTTTTGTAATGGAAGGGAGAAAGGAGTAAATAACAGAGATAATCACAATATAATTCATGTAGAATCAATTGCCACCGATCCCCAAACATTTGCTTTACTCTACATCTACGAGCTGAAGCAAAGAGCCGTTTTCATAATCCAAATGAAGCGAATAAGAGAAGAAAATCGAACCAGAAAAAAAAGACGTTTTTTCAACCAGAAGCAGGATGGTTAAGAGGCATCTGAGTTGGTAATTAATTCGGTAACGAGTATAATGTCTAGAGAGACATCTGAGTAAAACTTAATTAATTCTAAATAAACATTAGAGAGATGATTCTGTGTACAGACTTATTTGTTTATAGGGAGGAATGTTTCTGTGCATCCTAAATAAATACCATTAACAAGATTAAATTAGTCTCGGAAAACTTCCTTGGCTCTGTCCAGACATCACATTCAATCTTAGAACATACTTAATTATGAAAATGGATCAAATATATAAACAAGACTTTCTAATAGAACAAGATGATTTTTATATATTTTATATAACATAACTTATTCAGAGTTTAAATAGTTGTTTGGCATTGTTCTATTCTTGATATTAGGTCTACAAGAAAGGTTTGTATGCATGCAGAGTAATATAAAAAAAATTTAAAGTCAATTCCTACTTAGGTTAGCGAAGAAAATTTTTATTTTAGTTACCTTTTATTAAATAATTTCAAATAATATAAATATGTTTATACATATGACAGAATCACAATATTAAATGGCAAAAGATATTTTTTTCCAGCGAACTACACGCTTCGTCACTGACGGCATTTATTCCTAAATTTATATCCTGCTCAATATCTTATATAGGAGAAATTTTTTTTCTCCCATATAAAACTAAAATTAATTATTAGTAAATCAAATAAAAAAAATTATGCTTCGACGAGATTCGATCCGAAGGCATGAAGATTCCACGCCGACGCTCTACCAACTTTGCCATTGCAAGACAAAAGACATAGTAGAAGCATTGGCTTGTTTCTTAATTCATCCGGTAAATTAAATGGATGGAATGCAGTTTAGTGCAACCACCCTTGGTGACATTAATTATTTGGCGGTATTTTGCCAAATGAGGCTGACCTAGTCTGCTTCGCGAACTTAACGTTCAGTCAAAAAAAAATCGCCAAGTTTGGCAATTTTTGAAATCGTGCCAAGTGGTTGGGCTAAACTGCAACGATTGAAAATTTGAACAAGATATGTATAGGGACAGTGTGAACTAATAATAGGAATTTAATAAAATAATACATGCTCGCAGAAAAATAATACCCGCTCATAAGTTAGATAATTAGAAAGTGCTCACTTTAGTTTTTAGTCAAACAATTTCAGCTGGATTGAAAGTCTTCACTTTCTTATTTTTGATGATGATAAACTATCCTTCTTAGTACGAGGGTGGTTAAGAAAGTGCTAGTATTTATTTCAAGACAGAAAGTATTATTCAGGTAAATTGTTGTTACCATTGGGTGCTGATATCTGTTAAGAGGAGCCGAAACAAATTTGGCGTTGATTTATGAGTTAGTTTGGATTTGGTAGTCGTTTGCAGTCAATTTGATTGCTGTCGTGTCGAGTCGTCGACGTCATTTTGGGTTCGAGTTGCCACCGTCGATTGTAAATGGATTCATCGTTATACATTGGAAATGAAGGAAAATTAAAACGTTGGATTGATTCCAGTGAATGTTTTCCAAAAAAGGCAAGAATAGTATTTTCAACAGGAAAAGTTATGATATGAAGAATTTAGAGGACAAAAGGTATCATGATAACGGATAGGAGTAACTGAGACTTAGACAGCTGACCAGTGAGTCATGATATTTACTAAAAACGAACCATTTTCAATGCTACGAGTACTATCTCTAGGAACTTCTAAGGACTTATTGAACATCCCTGGTACATTTTCCATTCCATTAATTTTTTTCTGGCCTAAAAAATAATTATTTTTGAATAATTTTACTCTTTTACAACACAGAAGTATTGGCCTTTTTTTTTTAAAAAAAAAAAAATTATATGTTGTATTTACTACTTTTTCAATCTTTATTTACATAAAAAAAGTTTAGCAAATTTTTTAAAAAAAAATTCTTTTATTTGTAGTTTCTTAATTGAATATGTATTGCTATCCAAAGTGAGCTTGAGTGCAGAATTTCAAGGTTATACCTTACCGGGAAATGGGTGAAAAATAATGAAAAGATTTATGCGTATCAGTTTGCGATGCACACATACAAACTGATACACATTACAAGGTAATGTTTGAAAAAGGGCTTTACTCTGTATCCAGACGGCCATCAGTTAAAAAATTATCGTAATTTACACCAGGAACAAAATGAGCAATCAGCCAAGGTAAACAGAAGAAGGTGTGCTGACAGTCCTGTCCTGTCAACAGTCTGAAGCGGGCAACGTCTTGGGGAGTCCGGAAACGGGGAAGTGAAAGTAAATAAACTTCGGAATTGAAAAACGTGTCGCTGGCACCTCTCCGCACACAGCTATAAACTGCAAATAAATCAAAACTGACAGCCCTAAAGATGAATGATAGAAATAATTATAGCATAAAGCTCAGTTTTAGGATATGCTGGACTCAGGAAAGGAGTTAAAAATTAAGAATTTTTAGGGTTTGTAACGAGAGAATATTCGTATATTTCTATTAATTATTTGGGTACCTTTATAATTAAAATTACGAAAAATTAAACCTCTATCCTGACACATACCTTACTCGACTGCCATTTAAAATGTTACTCTAACCACAAATCTAAATTTCATCTTAAGTATAAGCACAGACAGAGTAAATAAAATAGTCACGAGCCGAAAGTTCAGCAATCAAGTCCGTTATATTTCAAAATAGAGTTTATAAATTCTCAAATGAGGGGGATGCTCTCAACCAGTTCCAAGTCCCTTGTTGCTGGTACTAAAGGCTTCTATAATATATCGAAGAATACGCTTACCGGAATACGAGCCGAGTAATTCCTCAAAACAGTAAATCAGTTTGGCAGCTTCGGGTCCTACTATCAGCAAATCACACGGACATGCAAGTAATTCTTGTGACATCAGACCAGGACTCTTCCTATTATCGTACCTTTATTTCAATTCAATTATTTGACTCTTTTATTCTTCTTGATTGAACTATTCACTCCGATTCTAATGTTTACTTATATTGATCAACCCCATTTTATTTTTCTTCGAAAAGAATTTGGAAATATAAATGTAAGTCAGAAAGAAACCACAGCTGTTAGTTATGGGAAGCATTCAGAACAATCCATGTTAAAATTTATTAAAATGAAGCGTATGATATAGGCAAATTAGTTAAACTAAAGAAGTGCAATGAAGTAATAGTGTAAAACAAATATATAAGATATGCCGAAGTAAGTAGAAACGAAGCAGGAATGAGAAGGAATTGAATAGTTCTTGGAGTATACTTATGCGTGTGTAGTAAACTGATTCAATATTGCCGGAATAAAGATATGTAAAAGTTAAAACAACTAGTAGTGAACGTTTTAGACTGCAGAATGAAAGAAAATACACAGTTTTGGTAGAAACAGAACAAAATTAATTTTAGAAAAGTTATGGTTAAAATAATGGTGAGAAATTACTGACGTATTTCTAAATTAGAGAATGCTCAAATCCTCAATATATATATATTTTTTTACATTTTTCGATTTCTCTTCTTCCAACTTCTAGTTCTCATTCATTCAGAAGCAGTTTATCAACAGTAAGATAATTGTACAGAGAATATTAATAAATAAAAATTTAAAAATCAATATTTTGAATCATTTTGAGGATACTTAGTCCTCTTAATGAGGAAAAAAAAAGCTGAAATTATAGACAGCGGTAAGAACTTTTTGCATGTAAAATATTTTTCTATGATTTTACGGGAAAAATTCGCTTGTAATTGTAGAAATTTCTACGAAAGCAAATTGATTTGATAAAAAAAATTAACAAGAACATTTATTATTGGATTTAAATGCATTAAAATTTTGAATAAAAATATTTTGTCAACTCAGACGGTAGAAATTGATAATCATTATAAAAGTATAAACAGGCGTTTCATCATTTTAATACAGTTTCATAGAATACTGTGCCTCGAATATATTTAAACCCTTATTCTAAGAGCATAAATCTGTACTATTTGATGCATGTACAATTAAAGATTCGCATAAAGCGAATCAATACCACTGGGAGATAAAGACTGTATTTTATTTTTAATTATCACGAGATAAATGGGGAAATCAGATTATCTGGTCGCTCCCCACCCACACAGTGAAATATATTGATTACATTAACAAGTCACTCACTTATCACTTCGAAATAACTCACAGTGCTTCCACTTTCTAAGAAATACGAGTATATTTACGATCAGACTTTAGTATTTAATGTAATTTGTGCGCAGGACACTTCACGCTTTATAAAAAACGCATAAAGTCAATGAATTTTGGAATTCAGAAATACATACACACAAAATTTGTTTTGAGTAAAGCAACGTAGGATTCAATACTATTTTATGAGCACAAAAAACTTTTTAGTTCAAATTATATATTACAGACAAAAATATTGTTTTATGAGTTGTGAAGAATTTAATTGCCATAGGTTTAAAAATGATGAAAATAACCATAGAGTTTTGTAAAAAAAGTTTTATGATTCTGTTGTCTCGTGAAAAATTGCGATCATTACCAAAATTCATTCTATTTAGGTAGACAAAGAGAAACTTATCAACATCATGAACACAACACGATGCAAATAATCTATAACAGAAAATTGAATAAGTCTGAAAAGTGTAACTTTAACTTTGGCCTAATAGTTACAACATAACTGAGCATTATGTCTAATAAGTATCTATTTAACTCAAATGTCTTCTGCCATTGTATTCGGCTGTTACACAAACATCCATTCCATTATTTGTTCCCGAGGCCAATGTTAAAGAACTTTTCCCATTAAAGCTCTTTCCTCCACTTTCTAAAGTAGCTTTTTTATTTTATCTTTGGTAGTTCTTTATAGCGGAATTTCTTGCTTTTCTTTATATTCTCCAAGATTGTTGTTGCATGTTATAATATCTTTAAGCATTGTCTGTAAAAACATTTATTAAACTTTTTTTTTGTCTGCAGTTAATCCAATTCAGAGCAGTAATGATTCTACCGGTACTTATATGTCTGTAATTTTTTAAAAATCGATTACGAAAAAATAAATTTAAATTGAGTAGAAGTAAGTTCTTTGAGCGCAATTTTTCTTTATAAGATGAGGTGAAACGCTGCTCATAAAATGTTGAAACTCAATGAAAGAAATGTTTTAAAAATTGTTTTATTGAAATTATTGCATAATTTTAGCTCATTAAACTTTTCTTAACTTAAACGATATAAAGTTTGAAACTTTTCTTGGCTAGTATTAATTAATAAATTATTATCTGGGAAGAGATTATTTCAGCTTCATAAAGAAGGAAATTTGGATTTGGTAACTGGTAGTATGATTAAAAATATTCAAGAACTAATTCATAAATCGTTTTCATTATAAATTACTTTCAATGTATATTAAAACTTTTACCAGTTCTTTGAATCATTATTACTGCTTCAATTCTAAGCGTACGAAATAACATATTAAATGTCTGAACAAACTCATAAAGAGAGTCTAAATCAATATTTATTCTTTTTTCATTTTTTGTATGTTAAGGAATAATGTTATAAATTAGTAATATTTTCAAAGAATTTGACATAAGGTTTAGAAAGCTATTATTTTATTTCGAAATGGAATTTAAATATATACTGATATATCTAAGTATTCAGAAAATTATTAGATAAAATTACAGAATTCAATCCTAAAAGTAACAAAAGAATCATCAAATTTATCGCTTCAACGACATTTTGTACAAGTCATGCCGTAGATTTAATGTTGATTGAATTGAATATTCATAAATTGTAATAATTGAAAAATGTTCTGATAAATAATGACGATAATTTATCACAATAGTCCCTTCCACTTGTTTCACTAAGCTGAATGAAATTTGTAAATGGATATTAGTAATCTACTCCAGAAGTGTAAAAAATTAAGTACCATAAATAATATAATGCAAACAAATGCATAATGCAACATATATATAAAATAATTATCATAATTTAATGAAATTATTTAAACACATTGAAACACGTTAAAACCTGAAACGCTACATAGCTACTCAAAATTTTTCTTTTTATTTAAAGATAATATACACGCATACAGTGACTAAATTAATAATTCAAAAAATGTCGTTTATTAACAAAAATCGAATCTAAATTTCGCTTAGATTATTTTTAGAAAAATTACAGGCAAAATAATAGAAACGTTATTTCTCTTAAATTCCAAGAAGATAAAATGATTGCAAGATGAATTTTTTAAATTCATGATCATGAAAAGTTGAAATAGCTATTCTTCTTTCAATTAACGCCATCAAAATGAGAATATCTTCTGTTAATTACATTAAAGTATTTTATTCGGTGGAGATTCCAGCTCCCATTATTCTAAGTGGAAAGCAAACAAAACGAGCCATGAATACGAATTACTTCATTAGGGAAATTCCGGGATGGATTTCTGCATTTTTGTTTGTGAGCATTGTCACGTCAGCTACAATGTTTTGAAACTATGCGCCGAAATTGCTACGACGTGTCTCTACCGATTTATTAAAAAATGTTTTACTAAGTTTTTTTTTTTTTTATTTTTACATTAATTTAAGAGTTCAAATTTTTTTAAAATTCACGCAACGTTTTTAAAGAACAGTTCTTTTATTTATTAATACAGTAAAACTATATCATTATTTCTGTGCAAATGTTACCACGATTATACTAAATAATATTAAATTGTGGCAACGCACGCTTAAGTCTGTTCACTTCTTTGAAAAGGTTATCAAGGGTTCTACTTATCATTCACATAGAATTCGAAATTGTAGGGTTGTTAGAATAATGTTTTAATAATGTATTACTAATCTAGACTAATGAATAAATTTATTTGCAAAAACAAAGTAACAAATATTTAAAAAAGTAATATAAAAAAAATTAAAAGCCAGTTCCTACTTAGGTCAACAAAGAAAATTTTTATTTTAGTTACTTTTTATTAAATAATTACAATTAATATAAATACGTATATACATATGACAGAATCACAATATTAAGTGGCAAATTTTTTTCTCCCATATAAAACTAAAATTAATTAATTCATCCGGTAAATTAAATGGTTGGAATGCAGTTTAGCCCAACCACCCTTGGCGGGCGGCAGGAATTATTTGGCGGTATTTTGCCAAATGTGGCTACCCTGGTCCGCTCTGGGGACTTAACGTTCAGCCAAGAAAAATCGCCAAGTTTGGGGCAATTTTTGAAATCGCGCCAAGTGGTTGGGCTCAACTGCATTTTCACCAATTCAATTTAATCAAATGAATTATTATTAGAAAAAACTGTATTAACATCAAGTGTCATCCACTACAAGTTTAAAAAAATGTATTTGAACTTGAGGAGATGAGTAAAAAGTATTTTATTAACGATTGAAAATTTGAACGAGATATATATAGGGAGAGTGTGAACTAATAGTAAGAATTTAAAAAGGAAGAGCTCACTTATTTATTATTTCTTTTCCGACTGAAAAACTCTCTTAACTGTTGTGGAAAACTTATTCAGGGACATCCAAGAGGTAAACACAATTAGTAGCAAACTCATAATTTACTGAATATCATTGTATTTACTAGGTAAGAAAAGCAATAGTACAGAATAATAATAGTCTACTAGAGCATAGAATAATTACTGACACCTTGCAGCAGTTTCACAATTCTAACTCATTCAAGCGTTTTCCGTATTGTAAATGATCGGAAAGTTCTTTTTTTCGCTTTCCAGTTACTGATATAAATCTCACAGAGAAATAGTTTTCGCCTTTCCTAGAGGAGGTAATTAAGTAGTTTTTAAAATAATTTATGTGTTGTCGTTGGTGTGTTGAGGATGTTTTGCAGGGGTGGCCAACCTGCGAGTCGCATGTGACCCACCCGGTGTTGATCTGCGGCATGTGGAGCAGGGTCATAGGGAACAAAAATTTGTACTTTTATTGTACATAAAAGTACCCACGAACATTTCTCCATGAGTCTCCCACATTGACATTTACATCCCATTATTATGGGGATATCTGAATATACCGACCCAATAATCACCACAATTTTTTTTCTGTATTCTTTTTAAAAATAAATTACAAAGTTGAGCTCATATTAAAAAGCACATGGGCCGTTTTGCGAGAGTGAGTGATACTTAATGTATATCTAACCAGAAAACATACTGAAGAGCTCTAATGTGTATTGCAAGATGCGGGTGGGTATGCTACGAGAGGATCTTGCGATCGAGCAGTAGTCAGTCTGCCTGTAGCAAGCCTAACATATTCGGCCCAGATGCGACTGGGTCCAGACAGACTAATTACTCGACGCCTTTCGATCGCTACTTATTTTGTAGCAGCGTTGTGTTGTGACTTCAAGAAAAGTTTTAAAATTACGTTTCATATAGGTACAAACAGGTAATATAAACCTGGTACAATTAAAAATAAAGTTAGTTAAAAATTACTTTCGGTATGAGTACAAAGAAAGAAAAAATGCTAAAGAAATCAGACAATAAAGTAAACAATGTATACTGTACATTTTGAAACTGTGGAATCAATAAACGTTACATGCGCGACGCTAGTCAGCAAGAAGAGACGAAAAGAGGAAATGAAGGAACAAATCACGAATTTTTATACTTAGAAGAACTGTGAATTTTCCTTGATTTATTGCTGAAGAATCTATATTTCTTTAATGAAGATAGGGAGAATTAGTCACTTCTCGTGATTCGAGAAGTGAAAGTAGAAGCAGTTTATAAAGGGACAATTTATATTGCTTTAAAAGTACCAAAATTAAAAGAGAAGTAATAATTTTAACACACACACGCAAATATATCTATATATATAAACGAAATACCACTGACTGACTCATCACGGGATCTCTAAAACTATACAACCGATAGACTTGAAAGTTTGCATAATTACTCATTTTGCGATGTAGACGCTCACTAAGAACGGATTTTACGGAAGTCTTATCCAAAATGTAATTTTCATCCGTTATTCTACTCTTATGTTATTTTTGGCGACTTTATCGCCAAAAATGATATGACCAATGCCAAACGGAAAACAATTTTTTTATAGGTATACTGTGTATTATCACCAATTAAGTGTATTTTAATTAAGGATTTTATGGAAGTCTTATCCAAAATGTAATTTTCACCCGTTAATCTACTCTTATCCATCGGTTATGTTACTTTGGCGATAAAGACGCCAAAGTAACATAATGTTTGTAACATAAAGTTTGATATGACCGACGCCAGACGGAATATATTTTTTTATATGTATACTGTGTATTATCACCAATTAAGTTTACCTGGGGAGATTTGTGTGTGTAAAATGGAAAAATTCCAAATAATTTAATATTGAAGCGCTGATGGAGGATTGACAAGATTTTGGCGAAGGGGCTCTTTATGTGAAATTTCGTGCATATCGAAAATAGAAAACGTACATATTTAGCGATAGAAATAAATGAGTTTGGAGTCCCACGGTTGGTGAAAGTGTAATTTAGCTCCAAAAAAAAAAAAAAAAAAAAGCGGGATTTTGAAAAATACTAAAATGGCGACTTTTTATGGAGTAGCGCACACGTCAGACAATCTACATATATGTAAGCGAAATACCACTGAGAAGTTCTGGATAACCATTATTACAGACAATCAATTTCTTAAAATTTTAAATTTAGATTATCATTGTCGTTTAAAAATTGAAAATTTTTTCTTTATATTTTACGTATAGGTTCCAAAATATAATATTATCGTCTTCCCAGCGAAGCGGGCTAGTATCAGCTATATATATATATATATATATACAATACGGCCCATCGGAATAAATTGCTTATTCAAAGCAGCCCATTATTCTTTTGGGTCGGATATGCCTGATCTAGAGTATTTATAACATTGTTACAATGACACAATCTCAACAAATTTATTTCTTATCGCCCAACTGTAAAGAACCTCTCCTCAGGGGCGAGTGTGAGATGTTTACTTACTCAATACTTCAGAGAGAGAGAGTAACTCTCCTGAGAAAAAAGGGAGATCTGTAATTCATTGCAGATGAAGTAATTCTCTAAAAGTGAACTGCGGTACTCATTGACCTTATACGATAAAAACGATAAAAGTATGCTAGAATGAAAGTTAATTGTCGTTGTTAACTATGCTCTTTAATATGTCTGAAATTTAATGACAAAAAGGTAATTAAGAGCCAAATTACGGCTGTAAAGTTTAGTTGTGAGTAAAAGGGAAGCGACTAAGTTAATAGCTAAGAAAGTAGAATAAGAATGTGTGAAAAGACGATTTATAAAGCAGTAGTGGATGTGGAAATATAAGTATAGAAAAAAAGTGTATTTTGCATTTTATGTGCTTGTGCAGTGAGTGAACAACTACAACAATTAATGACTTGCCAATTCATAATCTTTTTCTAAAAGTGTACGACATTCTTTAAACATTTCAGAAAAAGACTTGAGCAGACAAAACCTCTTCTTTCAGGTCTAACGATCTTGAATGTACGTAATTAGAATTAAAATAAATATGCTCGTCTAGACTTGAGACGAATATTTTAAATTTAATCGAATTAATACATTACTCTCGCGGAAGTAAAGGTGACAGGTTGTCAAAGAATCTACAATACGTCTGAAGAACTGAACAAGTAATATAAAAAAAAATTTAAGTAAATTCCTACTTATGTCAACAAAGAAATTTTTTATTTTAGTTACTTTTTATTAAATAATGACAATTAATATAAATATGTACCAGAATCGCAATATTAAGTGGTAAAAGAAATTTTTTTTCAGCGATCAATGCGCTTCGCCACTGATGGTATTTATTCCTAAATTTATATCCTGCTAACTATCTAATATAAGAGAAATTCTTTCTCGCATATAAAACTAAAATTAATTATTTATAAATCAAATAAAAAAAATTTATGCTCCGACGAGATTCGATCCGAAGGCATGAAGATTCTATGCCGAAGCTTTACCAACTTTGCCATTGGAAGGCAAAAGAGTTAGAAGAAGCATTGGCTTATTTCATAATTCATCCGGTAAATTAAATGGTTGGAATGCAGTTTAGCCCAAACCCCTTTGGCGACAGAAATTATTTGGCGATATTTTGTCAAATGTGGCTACCATGGTCCACCAAAAAAAATCGCCAAGTTTGGCAATTTTTTAAATCGCGCCAAGTGGCTGGGCTAAACTGCATTTTCCCCAATTACATTTTAAGTAATGAATTAATATTTGAAAGAAACTGTATTATCATCAAATGTCATCCACTACAAGTTTTAAAAATGTATTTGAATTTTAATGTATGAATAAAAAGTATTTTATTAACGATTCAAAATTTGAACAAGACACACACACACACACACACACACACACATATATATATATATATATATATATATATATATATATATATATATATAGGGAGAATGTGAGCTAATACTAGTAATTTAATAAAAATAATGAAACTATTTTTACATCATTTGTCTTTTTCATTTCTGAAATCACTCTTATGTATTTTATTTTCATTTTTTCGCCATTTCAATTACTTTATTAGTTGAGTAAGTGAGATTTAACGCTCCGCAGAGATAGTGAATGACAACAACTTCCAAAGAATTCTTCTGGTTTGTTCCATTGCTCACTAAAGCAGAAGTGACATTTCCTTCTTGTAAGTCGTCTGTGCAATCGAGCGATCCAGGAAAAAATAAAATCAAATGACTTGTCAAAACACTTGTTGCAACTAAGTGGGGATTAAATAGAAAAATTCTGGTGTTTGTTCTGCTTAAGCCTGGAGAGCTATTGAGAAGAAAAATAAAGGTTTTAACCTCTAACGCAGCTTGATATTAAATGGTGGAGATGAAAGAATACGACATAAATAGAAATGTCAGGTACAGATGACTAAACGTTTCGTACCAAAGGAATGTATAAGAAATTATCTTATGGTAGTCTTGTCTGTATTTTCTTTTACTGTGGCGGAGTGATATATTTTTGCTTCGTCATCATTATCCAGGACTAGAAAAAATGAACTATGCGACAATTGCGTTTTAAGTAATCACAAGTTTTATTCCAAGTTTTTGAAAAGTTATCTTGGACAAAATTGTAGTCTAATTTTCTTCTACATATTGGTTTTAATCCGGTTTAAAATAAAAATATCACGTGAAAATATTCTTTTTCATGGTGTTTCACAAACTAAATTTTATTTATTCCTTTGATGATAAAAATTACCGAAATTTTATTACGATCCTGTAGAATTTTTGTTATAATACATTCAAAATGCATAATGGTTTTCTTTTAATAAAATAAGCAGAATTGTCTCTAACAGGCAGCTGAAAATATAAAAGTGATAAAACTGAACAAGAGCTCAAAATATCCAAACTTGAGCTACTTAAGTTGTCTAAAAAGTAGATTATGTAATCTGTCCTTGCAGGGAGTTAGTAGTTGGAGGTTATTCCTTAAGTAGTTTAAAGAAATGTTTTTCAAAGGAAGAGGAAATGTAATTACCTCTTATTATTTAAAAAAAATTATATCGTGACTTCTTTGAAAAGAATTATTTCATATATTATTTTTTTATATGTTTTAAAAAGAAATGAATCTTTTGATAATCCTCACATTGATACTTTTTGATGCATTCATTTGAAAATAGTAAAATATAATTCAAATCCCGTTACGAAAATAATATAATATTTTAAAGTTCTTTGCATTGTATGTATTAAATAATAATTGATTTGTGTTACACACAAAATTTGAAAAAAAAAAAAAAAAAAAAAATCCGTTTGCGATATGTTAGCAAAAGCTTATTTAAATTAAAACACTTACAACGTCTTTATATTGTTAGAATTTAAGTGAATTTTAGTGAAAATTATATCTCCCTAAAATATTACTTGATCAAATCAAATAATAAGCTACTGTAATTCGAGTAAGCAAAGTTAAATGTGTGAAAAATTAAGTAGGTATTTAATAATAGGTAGTAATACTTCGAAACAAGCATATAGTAAAATAATAAAAAAATAAGTAAATGATAATAATAATTATGAAAATATTAAATAATTAATACAGTATTAAAATTAACTTAGTATTAAATAATTATCATATAATTTGCAAAACTAATGAAGGATGAAATATGATAAAATTCACATTCTCTTCAACTTTATGATGTTCTTAGAACTCAATGTATATATACTTATTAACCATGCATTTTCAGTCCACAATATAAGACATCAAATTAAATAATTTTATATCTTTGTTTTGATTTTCTTAGTTGACTCAGAATTTCTAAAAAAAAAATTTATGTCAAGTATTTACTTTTTACTATGATTCACGTGTTCACTTTTCAATCATATTGATTGTGCGTAATTATGTATAACAATTATATAACTATGTATATGTAGTTATATTATTGAAATATGAGCACCAATCTGTAAGCAGTTCCAAAGATAAAAAAAAAAAAAAAAAAAAAAAAAACATCTTTGGGTTAAAAATGTCCTTTTTAACACCTGTGTATGAATTTTAGCTGAGTCAAGAAACATCTGCATTTACTTTTTGATCCTGATATCGAGTTCCAAACCGACAAAAGAGATCTTCACTTCTACATCAGAAACCAGGAAATTAAGTATCTCAAGCTCCTCTAACGAGAAACATCCTTTTTAAAAACGATGCTGGAAGATAAGGCCATCTCTTTTGCGTGTAAGTGCCAATAAACCTCATCGCTATGAAATCCGGTTTGACTCGGCGGAACATCCAACACACAAGGTATTTTATTGTTCCAAATACATCACACGATTAAAACAAACAAGAAGAGGAGAAGAGAACTTCTACTTTGTCGTGGCGGATGTTCGAAAAGTCGGTAGTAATTGCCGGGACATACAACTTGGCCACGAGTTCATATCAGCTGCCAGAGATATTTTTTTGCTTTCGAGCCACTGGTGGCTATTTTTAGGTTCTCATTAGTTCCCAACCCCCCTACAGGGGGATGCCGCAAAGGCAGAAAATATCTTTTGGGAACCCCTCGATGCATTGTAAGCACGCAATGAATGAAAATGTGAGAGACTCCCAAAATAGATGCAGCAGCAACGGGATGTCAAGCGAGTCCTGTATTATGATGGTGTTTGATTGTCTTCATGCGATTGAGGTTCGATAACGATACTTTTCATCGATTGTTATGAAAAATTCATTCTTATTTTCTGAAAAATTAACGTCATCGGGTATTGCGTTATAGTTGGAATCTAAAAATCTTTTTTTTTTTCCTTTATTCAAAGTTCAGGTTTTTAACCTTTAGAATTGTGTAGAATGTAATGTCATTCATTGATTACGGATTATTACGTTTTTATTTATATTACATGAAATATATATAAAACAAGTAATATAAAAAAAAAAAAAAATAAGTCAATTCCTACTCAGGTCAACAAAGAAAATTTTTTATTTTAGTTACTTTTTATCAAACAATTACAATTAATGTAAATATGTATGTACATATGACAAAATCACAATATTAAGTGGCGAAAGAAATTTTTTTCCAGCGATCTACACGCTTCGTCACTGATGGTATTTATTCCTAAATTTATTTCCTTCTCAATATCTTATATAAGAGAATTTTTTTTCTCCTATATAAAACTAAAACTAATTATTTGAAAATCAAACAAAAAATTTTTATGCTTCGACGAGATTCGATCCGAAGGCATGAAGATTCTACGCCGACGCTCTACCAAATTTGCCATTGTAAGACAAATGACATAGTAGAAGCATTGGCTTGTTTCATAATTCATCCGGTAAATTAAATGGTTGGAATGCAGTTTAGCCCAACCACCCTTGGCGATAGGAACTATTTGGAGATATTTTGCCAAATGTAGATACTCTGGTTCGCTTCGCGGACTTAACATTCAGCCAAAAAAAACAAAAAAAAATTGCCAAGTTAGGCAATTTTTGATCTCGCGCCAAGTAGTTAGGCTAAACTGCATTTTCACCAATTAAATTTAATTAAATCAATTAATACCTGAAAAATCTGTATTAACATTAAGTGTCATCCACTACAAGTTTAAAAAATGTATTTGAACTTGAAAACGACTGAAATTTGGACAAGATATTTATAGAGAGTGTGTGAGCTAATAGTAGGAATTCAAAAAACATATGAACTTCTTGTAGATATTGTTTACAAGGATGTACAATGAAGATTGTTTTTTTATGATTGTGGAACTCTTGATTTTTTTCCTCCTCATCTGATTGACTTCATGCAGTTGACCTCGATATCAGTATTTTTCATCAATTGTATATAAAAAAAAAATCTTTATATATACTGGAAAATAAATGACGAGATTTAAAGTTTACAATATTTGGAGTTCAACGTTGTTTTCGTGACATTTTTAGGTTCAGGTACTTAACCTATCGAATTGTATTGATGTTACGTCGTCTAGTCTTGCTACTGATTGCTACATTTCTGTCCAATAAAAAGAAGCTGGTTTATCGGGTTGTATAAAACTACAACAGAAATAATCGTTGGAGGTGGATAACAATACTGTTTGCTGATATTTAGAAGAGTAGTTCTCTTCAGTTTTGTGAAAACAAATGGCAAAATGGATTTTTGTGTCACTCGTGATGTATAACATTGTATAGATAATCTTTCAAAGTTCAAGCGGTCTCAATCTTTCAAATTTAGTCATTTTCATTCCAACAAATTAGTTTTGAATTTTGCGTTCGTGTGTGTTTTCTTTCTGTAGATTATATCATCATTAAAACAGTGGCGTGTCTGTCGAAACGATCTGATAACTTTCCAATTTAATTTTATAATATTAAATTGAGAAGATGATTTAGATATTTTGTTTGATTTAGCATCAAGACAATCTTCTCAAATTGTTCTGCATAAACCGTTAATTTAGCTCTTTCTTTTCTAATTCACAAAATTAAACATTGTATGGGTGAGTGCTTTTTACTATCGAGGATTTAAACTTTTTGAATGAGGCAAATTTTATCCCTGGAATTATTAACAACTCTGTTATTTATTTTTCTTTTTTTTGTATATTATGAGAATAAAACCATGCTCAAACAGCTCAGAGAAGATTACTCCAGGGATCTTGGAAATAAATAACATGAGATTGAATCTTAAGCATCTGAAGGAATTTTACACTGTCTTAGTAAATATTAGAACCTCGATACTTTACCTATTCATTTCTTCCGTCATGAAGACGAATCCTTATTGAAGTTAGTTCTTATTTTATAAACAGTAAGTTAATAAAATTTTTAATTGACATGAATGTTGTCAGGATCTTAATCGAGGATTATAATACGTTATTAAGCTAGTATGACTATTTTCATAAGAACTTTTTGAAACTATGCAATTTTCGATTAAGCCTTTTTAAAGAAATTTTTAGAGAATTTTGCTCTAATAACATTCCACTTCTACTCTATTTATGGAATCAGTTATGGTTTTGTTAATGTTTTGAGATTCAATTTCTTGACATTTTGAGTTTTACTGACTTTATATGAGTGAATTGTTATGGATCTCTTCGTGCGGTACGTTTAATAGTAAGGTGAAAGATCAATAGGAATTAGGCTACATGTATTAGGCATCGGAGATTCAAATAAATAATATTAAAAAAAATTTAATTCAATTCCTACTTAAATCAATAAAGAAAAAATTTATTTTAGTTACTTTTTATTAAACAATTACAATTAATATAAATATGTATATACATATGACTGAATGACAATATTGAGTGGCAAAAATTTTTTTTTCCTGCGATCTACACACTTCGTCATTAACGGTATTTATTCCTAAATTTATATCTTACTAAATATCTTATATAGGAGAAATTTTTTTCTCCCATACGAAACTAAAATTAATTTTTGAAAATCAAATAAAAAAACTTTATACTTCAACGAGATTCGATCCGAAGGCATAAAGATTCTACCCCGACGCTCTACCAACTTTGCCATTGCAAGACAAATGACATAGTAGAAGCACTTGTTTCTTAATTCATCCGGTAAATTAAATTTAATGAATTAATATTTGAAAAAAACTGTATTAACATCAAGTGTCATCCACTACAAGTTTAAAAAATGTATTTGAACTTGAGTGGATGAATAAAATGTATTTTATTAACGATTGAAAATTTGAACAAGATATATATAAGGAGAATGTGAGCTAAATAGTAGGAACTAAAAATTGTATCATGAAACTGAACTATTCGGCATAAAAAGGTAAAAAAAAAAAAAAAAAAAATGACAGGGAAGACTGCAATGCTTTTATCTTCGATGTGTTGCTCAAGGAGTTTACTTAGGGGCAAACAGTGAATGGAAAATTTTACGTTAAAACATTCGAACGCTTGGAGTTAGAATCCGCCGCGTACGAAGGGAAATCAGCGATACTAGGGTGTTCCATCACGTCAATGCACCCAGTGACACGTCGCTACAGAAGGTACTGAATAAGCACAACATTGCAATGCTGTATCAACCTCCTTACATTCCAGACCTAGTACCCTTTTATTTCCTTTTGCTCTCTGGTATAAAAAACCTAAAAGGACATCGTTTCGCAATGACTGCTGCGGTTCAAGGGGCTTTGAAGAAGGGGCCGAGCAACCTTGTAGTTGCCAACTTCCAGGATAAGTGACGAAAACTGGAAAAAAGCGCTGGATATGGTGTATCGAATAAGGAGGGTCCTCTTGCTCAAATATTTTCAGTAAATTTATTTTTATGACTTCAGTTTCCAAGTTGGTCAAAACTTGTATATGGAAATACCAGTTTATTTTGTTAGAGAGGTTTTATTAAAACAGATATACGAAGAATATGAAGTTATATAAATATGAATACGTGAAACTACTAAAAATGTAAGAAAAAAATTGGGTTTCACTCTTCCTGATTATCCCCTCCAAAACTTTTCAGTATTTTATATTGATCCAAGAAAATCATAAACTGGCATATTTGGGGTAAAGAAGAGAGCATAAACATACAGACTCATACTTCGGGTTTTTATGAGCTACTATACGTGCCCAAACTACTAAAATAAAATATTTTATTTCAGCTAGTCGAATACTTTGCTGTTTATATAAAGTGGGGACCAGCTTTAGGGCTTTTTCTGAGATTATTTTGCCATTTAATACGTGTATTATAGTCAAAGGAATATTAACATTTGTGGTGACGGTAAAAGTTAGATTACTATTATTATTATTAAAACGACAATAAAATTCATACGATCCTAAAATAAAAATTGTTTTTATTACGACATATATACGGCTTGCTAAAAATTTGCTTATATATTGATTAATTGGAGCATTCTGATGCAATTTCGCTTTCGATATTAATAAGAATTAAATGTGAAGAATAAACAAGCTGTTATATTTACAGGAAGCATAAACGAATTTTTATATTTAAAATGCACTTGATTTTATTATTCTGCATTTTTTGTCAGATATAGTTTATTTCATTTTCGAGCAAAAAAAAAAAAAAAAAAAAAGAATTCCTAAACACACAAAAGGTTTATGACAACTGGCTTTAGTCTCTTTAACAGAAAGATTTAAGCAATGAGATTTAGATTTAAAGTAACAGAATTTTTGGTCATTTTGGTTTTTTTGTTGATATCTTGAGTTTTGTTTCACCTTATTTAGAAGCTTTGTATATATATATATATGTGTGTGTGTGTGTGTGTGTATGCATGTATGTATTAGTTTACCATAAATTTCTCTGACAGGAAGGGTTCTAAAAACGACATTTTTTCATTGCTGCAAAAGCACAATATCTCAAAATGTTATTCGATTGTGATTGCGTGATATTTATTAATGTTGCACTGAGAAATGGGGGCTGTTAGCGACGGAACTCTTAATTATAAACCTCGGTCAAGTGGCGAGTATGGCACCTGAGCTGGCACACTCCGCTCCAAACTTACACACCAAAGGAGGTCTTTGAGCCACGACAGATTTAACGTGCATCAACCCCGGCTACGCGGTGTGTCTTCAGGGGCATCCGGTTTGACCACTACTCGATGGAAACCGCCTGTTCTGAGTCCGCCCCCATGACCGTTAGACGACCACGATCACTCAATGAACCTGAAAATTTTTTAACTATGTTTTTAAAATATCTCTTCATAGAATAAACTATTCTCAAGATTTTATATTGAGAAGAAGTTTTTTTATATAGCAATAAAATGAAAATAGCAATGACTTTTAAAGAGAATTTCAGTGTTCAGAACTCGAATTACCATAACTTCCTACGTAAAAGGATAAGCTATCAATGCAATAGTTTATTCCATTGATAATGTTATAATTTGTATTATTCAAATTACAAATTTTTGTTTTATTATTTTCTTTTTGTTATGAGAAGTTTGTTATGTGAGTTATGTGAAGATTTTTTTTCGTAACGAACGATTATTTCTATCTGATTCTTGTGCCATAGTTCAATTAAATGTACAAACACTAAAAGTCAATAACTGTTCCAAAGACACAAATCTCATCCAACTTTACTGTTTATTTATCAATTACTATAATTTACTATTTAATGACTCTCTTTGGAGTGTATGGTTAACCAACCAATTTAAATATCACTGAAATTATATGCTCTTACCAAACCCTTCCAGTTGGGGTTGCTTTCTCCAGAAAATCCTCTTTGACAGCAATAACTGGTAATTAACTCTTGATATTATCGGCCTCTTGTTAGAACTATACTCAGAGTTAACCGTACTCTCTCTTTCCTTTAAATTTCACTTTACTTATGTATCACTAAAACTGATTTACTTCACTTTATTTCCACCTGCATCTAATTAATATAGTCACGTTTCATTTTGGTTGGGAAGAAATTGCTATTTTGTGCAATTAATTTCAATTAAAGTCCCCAAAGTTAGTGAAGAGAAAATCTTGAATAGTCCAACGGCACAGTTTCGTGGAGTCTTAATTTTTGCTTACATTTGTATAAAATGCCCTTTTTACAATAAAAATATACATTAACAAAATCTTTCTTGGGTCTTTTTTTTATTCTTGAAGCCCCTTAAGGTCATAAAATATGCATTTATTGGCTAAATTTACGATAGTTCAATTTTCGTTAGTTTAGAATGTAGTTCCTTCAAACTAAAATTTAAAATAAAAAAATAATTATCTTAATAACAAGATTAAGAGAATAAAATGCACTTAGGTTACGAACACATGAATTTTGTTCAGCAATTGAACCTGATAATTTCCAAACAATTTAGAAAAGAAATGCATAGTAATTCATTTTTAAATTCTTACAATTAGTTCACACTCTCCCTATATATATCTTATTCAAATTTTCAGTCGTTAATTACGTACTTTTTATTCATCCACTCAAGATCAAATACATTTTTTTAAACTTATATTGGATGACGCTTGATGTTAATACAGTTTTTTCAAATATTAAGTCATTTAATTGATCAAAATGTAGTTTAGCCCAACCACTTGGCACGATTTCAAAAATTGCCTAACTTGGCGATTTTCTTTGGCTGAACGTTAAGTCCGCGAAGCGGACTAGGGGCCACATTTGGCAAATTTGGCAGAGGACTAGCCACATTAGGACATTAGGGACTAGCCACATTTGGCAAAATACCGCCAAATAATTCCTGTCACCAAGAGTGGTTGGGCTAAACTGCATTCCATCCATTTATTTTACCGGATAAATTAAGAAACAAGCCAATACTTCTACAATGTCACTTGTCTTGCAATGACAAAGTTGGTAGAGCTCTTCGAAGTATAAAATTTTTTATTTGATTTTCAAATAATTAATTTTAGTTTTATATGGGAGGAAAAAATTTCTGTTATATAAGATATTTAGCGGGATATAAGTTTAGGAATAAATACCGTCAGTGACGAAGTGTGTAGATCGCTGGAAAAAAATTTCTTTTGCCACTTAATATTGTGATTCTGTCATATGTATATACATATTTTTATTAATTGTAATTATTTAATAAAAAGTAACTAAAATAAATTTTTTCTTTATTGACCTAAGTAGAAATTGACTTAATTTTTTTTCGTATTGCTTGTTACTTCTTAGCCTGTTATTCGAGAAACCTAGCTTTTTAACACACAATAATTAGGTTCATGTGACGCCAGAGACCAATTGTGCCGCAGTGACCACTTTAGGTTAATCAAATACATAAAGCGGCCGCAAATTAGGAGATCAGACAGATCGATTTGATCACGTGTAGTTGTTCAGTCGATGAGAAGTATCGAATTTGTACCTAACCTTTGCTCTCTGTAGGGATTTCTGTGTGACACTTGGTTTATCCTGCTGCTCTGTTGCAACTATTACCCGCGGGAAGATATCGGAAAATTACAGCCCGTGGGCGAAATTTAAATCATCGTCTGTTTTTAATTCAGCTTATCGAGTAATATCGCTTCTACTTGAAAAAATAACGGCAAGAAGCAATTACAGTTAAAACAGCGGTTTTTGAGTCTTGATAGATTTGTAAAAGACATTTTTAGATTTCATAATCTATTCGGTTACACAATTTCTGAGCTTTCGTCATACTTTCATTCGGAAGTAAGTAATAAGTACGATGATATGCTAAGAATGATATTTAAAGAAATATATCTAACCCGATCTGTATATATATTTCAGAAGAAAAAAAAATGGGAAAATAGAATCGCAAGCTTAAGGATTTATATTTACAATTAGGAATACTTACCAATATAAAACTCTTTTTCAGAAATGAAATTTGTAAAATCATAACACAGAGCATTACTAAAACTTGGCTATTTGCAATTAACTTCACGCGGCCACGGTAGGCTGGTGGCCATGTTCGCGAACTCGCGGCCGGCTTAGTTTTCGTCGAGTCACTGGTTCGAGTCCAGGCATCTGCGAGGACTTACCGTGCCGAGGGGCTGATGCTCGCTGAATTTTTCGAGATGCAAAGTCCTCCATAGGGTGGAGTATGGAGGTTAAGAGAGAGAGGTGCTAGATTAGGTATCATCACTTGACCGAGGTTCAAAATTACGAGGTCCATCGCAAATAGCCCTCGTGTTGCTTCTTAGAGTGACATTATTAAACAATTAACCAATTGATTAAGCAAGTAACTTCACTGATGGAAAATACTAATTTCGAATTCCAATGTGTAATGAAATATTATGTCAGAAAATAACAATTACATTCATCGCAATAGTACAAAATGTAATTATAATATGTTTATTGATAAAAAGGAAATATTTTATTTGTTTTTTTGTAAAAGTCAGCTTGTATATATAAATATTACGTGAAAATATTTCTCGTAAGCAAAAAAACATTTTTACAACGTTTTTCTGAATATCACTTGGTGTGTGTGTGTGAGTGTGTGTGTGTCATCAAATTTTCGATCGTTAATTTAACCAACTTCCCATCAAGCTAGAGCTTTGAAATTTTGGGAATCGTTCGTACTCGCCTAACAATGCAATATTTAGACGTTTGCGACAAGTTTTAACTAATATTTCAATATTTTTAATAAGTCAAAATATTCTTTCCTCTCGGCGTTTTTAGGATTGAGGAAAAAATTTCTTTCCCCCTCTGGGAGCACCGGGCACTCCCCACACTGCATGAGGTATCGTAAACCTTTTGTACTCACAAAGGGGAGATACTATCTCCCCTTTACTATCTACGAGATAGTAAGGGTTTCTGACTTTTAGTCAGTAATCATTCGCAAGAAAGAAAGTTTCCAATATTTGGCTCCCTGTCTTATCACAATAATTTTTTCTGCATTCTGGTTTCCATTCTTTTTTTAACAAATGTATGTTTTGATTTTATGAGTATTATGAATTTTTTTAATACGCTCACAAATGTCTCTTTTTAAGTAAATTTTAAAGTTAAAAATAACTAACAGTTTTAACTAATATTTCAATAATTTTCTCTAATAAACTTTGCCACCATATAAAAATGTTGTTTTTAGAAATGTTGGTTTTTATATCGAATTATTTTTTGTTGCTGTGAGGATAGAATAGTCCACGTAAATATCTTCGAGTTTACCTCTTAGCTCGCCGTCCCTAAATATTTTACGATCCAGCCTTTTCCAGAAAAAAATCTTAACAACCTTTTCTTTATTGAATCACTTTACTTTGCACAATTCTAATGATCGTAACATGAAAAATAATAAACTATGAAGAGAAAGCTAATAATAAATAATTTCAAAAAATTCTAATAATCATAACATGAAATCATTTTAATGATCATAACATGAAAAATAATAAACTATGAAGACAAAGCTAAAAATAAATAATTTTAACAAATTCTAATGATCATAATATGAAATCATTCTAATGATCATGACATGAAAAATAAGGATCTATGAAGACATAGATAATAATAAATAATTTTGAAAAATGAAATCAATGCATTATTTTAAATGGCTTAAAGGTACACAAATATTTTTTAAATGCAAAATAATTCGTAATTCATAAAAAGTTGAGACGCTTAACTAAGATGTAATTACCGATAAGTTCAGTACCGTACTTTTTTACTTACTTATATATGAGATCAATAAAGTATTAACGTGTCTCTAGCTTTTAAAAATAAATACTATTTTACATTAAAAGTTTTTATATCTTTTAATTCATCTTTAAATAAAAGCTTGATTTAAAGAAATTATTCTTTTTAGTCTGGGGCGAGGAACTTAAGACCAAAATACAATTTCGTGAGTTATACATATGTGCAAAATTTCAACTTAATCGTACGTTGTATTTCAACCAATTTGAAATGCAAGACCCACCTATCCATTCTCCACCCCACACTCAATGCGTCACTGCTTGAGCATACCATGGTATTGTACTGGCATCGGAGTTATATGAGCGTGAAAAATTTAGCTTGATGGATGATAGGAAGTTCGAGCACATATTTTGAACTGGAAAGCATACATAAATATAAACACAGCAAGTTAAATAAAAGTTTATTAAAATGTAGAAAGATATCAATAAAGCAGTGAATGGAAATAGAGCATTTATAAACTAGCTCCCATAAAAAACTGTGCTTTATAAAATTTACCAATATTATGGGTCAATGTAAAACTCAATAAATATGGTGGTTACCAGGAAAAAACAAATAAGAGTCACAGGTATTGTTTCTACCAACCACACATCGAGTTGCTCCTTAAAACTCGATTTACCTACCTTTAAAACATGATTTTCGGTCAAAAAATCGATTTTCTTTATAAAATTTACAGTCTATTAATAAAGCCTGATTTCTTAGTTTTCTAGAATATAGTTTGTTTTTATCTTACTTACAACTTGAGTTATAAGCATTTTAATAATAGTCTGTGTCAATTTTTTGGAACTGGAAGTAGCACTCTGTTACTAGAAATGGAAATTAATTGTTTGTTTAAACTGATATTTTACTTATCGCCATCAAAATATGTGTCCTACATGCAAAATGACCCAAAATACCAATGGATCTTTTAATGGTGTGATATTACACAGAGTAACTCTCAAGAAGTTTTTGTTTGTTTAAAAACAGTGAAATTGATTGCATGTGATGCAATTATACAATTTAATGAAGGATATCAAGGCTGCTTAAAAGTTTTAAATAAGCTCAACGTTGAAAACCCGGGCTACATCACTGTAAAGGGATACGAAAAGCTGGGTAACAATCGAATCAGAGATTCGAAGCACCATACAACACCTGTCACATGCAAGCGTTGGAAAGTTTTAAAGGCCACAAGAAAGAAAAAGATAATTCATTTAAGTAATACAGATAGTGAAGCTTACAAATCAGAGCCTTTTAATGTTAAATTTTTAATTTACGAGGTAAGCTTCTGGGTTGTAATGCATTTTTATCTTTTTTTTCAAAATCAAGATTTTCATATTTTTCTTCAGCACAAAACACCATATTGAAAAAAGTTATGCATATAATGTCATGAAACTTCCATGAAATACTTTATGAAGATGAATTTATGATGTGAACCTCTATTATTGATATAATTCTTTTATTTTGTATTTTATTGTTGATAAAAGTCATAAATTATCACGAATTTCTACGTTTTTCCTGCATGTTAAAGTACGACTTCTTATACATATTTAATTATCAGGGTTATAATTATGAGAGACGCACAAATTCTGAATTAGATTCAACTTATCATAATAAAATTTACTGAATTGATATATCTCTATTTAAATTCTAGTTTTGGTGCTTTGCACAAGTGTCTTTTTACTGCTACTTTTATGTGTCTTTTGAGCTAAAACATTTGAAATTGTTATATGTATGGCGATTTTACATTTTAATTTAAGTTTTTAACCATATCCTATAGTATAATGCATATAAAAAGTTATTTTATCAATTATTATTTAAAAAAAAAAAAAAACCTCTTCGAAGGTAGGCGGATAACTTAAATTGAACTAATCCTCTCTTATGTGGTGTGGAATTCATGAGACAGTGATACCTTCTTTAAATGTCGTCTCATGACTGGATCATGGATCAAATTTTTGAGGCCGAAAATGTAAAATAAAATAGAAAATATACAGAAATTGTTTGATACAATACGTTCTATGCAATCGGCTTCGTAGACAAAGTGTCATTTGTACCTTTAGTTGTATATAATCTCTTTGCTAACAGACAAAGAGTATAATTAGGTATTAGTTTACTTACATCGAAAGCATTTGAAGAGATTCCTTAAAAAGCATTTCTGTTACAATTGTGCAGAATAATTTGTCCGTAAACACAACCTTAGAGATTAATAAATCAACAGATAAGTTCATACTATATTGTGTGGGCTGAGCTTAAAGAAATTGTAATCCCTAGAAAGGTATTGTTTTGTCTCATACAAAGTATTGTCAAAGAATTTTTCCTTTGATCAATCACATTTTAATATAACTCTAGATAAATGAAAGGCATCAAATTTAGCTCTAGAAAGCCTCAAACAATTGGTAAATCCTTCCATCGGAGAAAGAAACTTAATAAAGCTTTTGTTGACTAGACTGAGTTCTACTGGATTTTCCTTTCTGTATTAGGTGAACGACTTTGCTTACAAAATCTAGATTAATGACTCGGAGAACCTGAATACTTCATCTGATATACTATTGATTTATCTACTTCAAAGGATTTTCTAAGAAACTGTGCAGAAAACTTAGGAAAATCCCGATATTTTAGGATACAAATTACTCCTGCTAGAGATTATCATATCGGAAAATGAAAGAAAATTTCGGATTGATATATGAATATAGAATAATTGTAAAATATAACTTACGAGATATTATATCTTATATTTGGTATTTATATCTAGGTATTTTACATACAATTATAATTAACATCTAAGCTGTGATTTATAATAATTATCATTCATTTAAGAATTAATTTTTGACAATATTTAAACTTTGAATTGTATGGCAGAGAACTTATTAGATTACAAACCTATAAAAATTTAATGGTAACAGATGTTAATAAATAAACAAATCATCAAAATGATTTTAAATTTCTAGAAGCATATTCATCCAAATTGTGAAAATGAAGAATTCCAAAGAACAATCACAAAATCAAGTTAAAAAGAATTTTCATGATTATATTGATTTGGCGTATTCTATTTATACTTTAAAGCGTTTAAATGTCTTTGAAATAATACTCTATACCTAAATAGTGTTTAAATAATAAATTCTAAAATTGTATAAGTTCTTTAATATGATTTGTGTTTGACGTCAAGTAATAGTTATTAAATTCAGAAGCTTTCACAGAAAAAAAACCCGCATAACATTAATTCTTTGTTCTCATTTCCACATCGAATAAAGATATTTATGTTTCATGATCCAAGATAATTATGCACCTTTTATTTTCGTTGTTCCGTGTTAAAATTGAGAGTAAAAAATCGTGTTTAAAAAGCACACCGGAAAGGAATGAAAAATAGAAATAGGGCAATTCACAGTTATGTTATCCAGTGACCGTTTTCTTTTATTTTTGGAAAGGCCATAAGAATGACAACCTTCTGATCACACTCACTCACTCACACGAATCGTTTAAAATCTTCCTGCTTATGAGACCATCTTCGCCTTCCTTAACAAAGATTCAAATGCTTGAACCCATCGTTTTTATTGTTGCTTGATTTCCAGTGTATAATAATGAACACAAGTTTAATTGAATGTGACAACCCTAAGCGGCAGCACTCAAATTTTGATTTTGCTGGAAATGTTGGCCCTCTAAACGAGTCCATAAATAAGAGCCATATTTGATTTTGGAGCCTTTTTTAAACACAGAGTCCTCAATAATAACACCAAAATGCTTTAACAACGTCATTTGCCGTCAAAAACAGGAGGTAGTTTTTGAACCAACCACACATGCACATAAATGAAAAGCTTTTCATATTTATGGCTCATTTCATATAATAAATTACTTACTTTTCACATCTAACTAAGACAGAGCTATCAAGATATATAACATCTGCTATATATATATATAAATATCCTTCACGAACGATATTTTTTTCAGTATCTGCGTTTAATGTCTGCTCGGTGTCAAAAGAAAGATTCCAGAACACTGGAACTTCCGATTAGTGTCAAAATGTCATCAGTAATTGCTTCAAGTCTTGCAGTTTGACGACATTATCTTGAAAAATGCAAGATATTCGATGGTGTCAAGTTAAGCCTTGAATATTTTATTACTGAACATAAATATTTTGACCATTCACGAATTATATTATCTACATATGATATCAATGATTTAATTTGGAAGAAATTTAACAAGAGAGCTTATTAAAATAGGCGCAGAATTTAGTTGCTTATCTCGAGGCTTTTCATCAGAATTCAATATCACGAGTTAATTCGCGCGATATGTTCTTAAGCACGAAAATGTGTTTTTGCTAGATATGTTAACGAAACAATCCAATTAGCAAAACCACAAAAAAAAAATTTAAGTTCCAGTAAACCATTTAATTATGACATGAAATGAAATGAAGTCACAATAATCTTTTATCATGCATAATAAAATCAAGGAGACATATTTAGTCTTTATCTGAATTAACTCGAGCACAGCGGAGCTCGGTTCCATTTGTACAATTTTCTTTAATTTGTGAATTTATTTGCGAACTTCTGTCACACCGATTGCAAAATTTTATTCACAAACTTTTCGTCGCGCCAGAAGATAAACTGTCATTCCCACTCTAAAATGATTTTTTCTTAAATATCTTATTTTAAAACTACAAATGTGTTGATTTTTCTCTTTTATTCGTCTGACCTTTTATTATTATGCAAAATAATTATTTTTATTTATTTATTTTGTTATAATTTATTTAATCTTTCCCTATTACTTATTTAAAAATTATCAAATGCAACATTTTATTCATTATTTATTTTACTTATTTAACATTTTGTTTGTTTAACATTTTTACCTTTTATGTATTTTACTTATTTAACATTTTGTTTGTCTAACATTATTATTTTATTTATTTAACATTTTCATGATTATTTATTTAACATTTTTCATTATTATTTATTTAACATTTTTCAT
>BMAW01110465.1:46938-74733 GCA_019974015.1 Nephila pilipes | reverse complement strand
ACATTTTTCATTATTATTTATTTAACATTTTTCATTATTATTTATTTTATTTCTTTAACATTTTTCATTATTATTTATTTTATTTATTTACATTTTAAATTGTTGTAGTTAGTTTTATTTATTCAACATTTTATTTACCATTATTTTTAATTTATTTATTATTTTCCTTCATTTTTCATTTTTTATTAAATATTTTTAATTATTATTTATTTAATTGATTTAACATTATTATTTATTTAATTGATTTATTAATTCTGTGTTGTACCAATTTTCATTTATTATTTATTTTACTTATTTAATCTTTTATTTATTATTATTAATTTTTCATACTTTAAGGAATAGTTATACCTAATATTGTTCCAGTGAGAAATGTCAAATTTCAGTTTTAACAAGAATTCTTCCCTCATTGCCTCAATAAGAAAATTCCATTTTTGACACGGTATTTTTTCCCCTCAGTTATCAATATTCTACGGGTTTCGATAGCATATGAATTTGGCACATTGAAAAAAATTTGCTCTAATTTAAAGAACTGTGCTTATTCATTATTTAATTTACTGAATATAGACTGTTTCTCATTTTACTGGACATATTGAACATTTAGAATATTCAACAATACATTGGATTCAACAATACTGTGATATCTATCAAAATAGCTCTGTTTTGAAGATGGACTTCGATTTCAGCAGAAAATACCAGAAGACCAGAATTTCTTAAAATTAAAATAAATGCATATTTCAGTTAAAGCAAGCAACATTATAAAGAAAGATTGATAAGTTATAAATACACACGCTTTTTCCCACTCCAAAATTTGATACAATATTAAATTACATTATCTCCAATTCTTGTTTAACTGTAAATCTGAACTGTGGTGCTTAATGTTGTATGGTTTTTAAATTAGTTTTAATCTATAATTAATTGCTTATTTCTGTGTTGTACCAATATTCTTATGTGTAATAGAATAGTATTTTTCAGAAATTTTTTTAACTTATTTTCATTAGAATATTTTCTCTCTTTCTCGTTTATTTTTAACTTAATATAATATTTTTAGTTACACACACACACACACACACACACACATATATATATATATGTGTGTGTGTGTATGTATGTGTATATATATATGTATGTATATATATATATGTGTGTGTGTGTGTATGTTAGAGAAAAAAAAAAAGAAAGATTATATATATATATTATTATGTGTGTGTATGTAATGATTTTAAATTAATTCATATTAGTTTCTCATAATAATAATTTCCTAATATTTCCCATTCTCTCATTTAAAAGTAAAGCGTTTATTCTTATTTCCTGATACCATTCCTTTTTAACTTTAATTTATACAATCACGCGTTCTTAAAAAATTCGCTGACAATGCTGTTCTCAGGCTTTAGACCTATAAGGACGATCCCTTCCTGACTTTTGGTCTGCACTTTATTCCCACAAAATTCCTCCATTCATACCACATGTTTTATGATACTTATAGTGAAATTTCCTTGTTATATAACAGCGAAAAAACCTTTCTTGATTACTCTTGCTTTTACACTCTTGCTCTCATTATCTGTATCCAACGGTGAAGTTTTAATCTCCTGCCGTGTGGAAATAGTCTCTCTCTCCTCTACAATAAAATAAATAATAACAATGAAATTGGCTTCGACTGTTTTTCTAAAAATAATTAAATAGTACTAATTTAAAATATTTTAAAGAAAGGTAAGACTTTATTACACACACACACACACTCACACACACACACACACAAACACTCACACACACACACACACATATATATATTTCAAATATTTTTCTCAATTAACATACAATAAAAGTAGTTGAAGGATTGGATAAAAAAGGAAACTGTCGACTGATTTAGAATATTCTCGTATATTATATTTAATTAATTTTTATAAACATGGTGAAAAAAAGGTATTGTTTACACAGTTTGGCTTTTAATTTAATAAAAGTTCTTAATTTTTTTTTATTTTCACAAGTTTCAAAAGAAAAAAATTTCTGTAAATAGGAGGTGAAAATAAATGTAGCTTTAAAAGCGAAGCCTTCTCATCCCATGCATTCAAAATTGTATAGTTTTTGAGATTAGATTGCAGAAAGATTACGATATTATGTAATCTTAGTTTTTCTACTCTCTTTTTGAAATTATCTTGAGGTTCATTAAGAGCATCGATTTCTTTACATTATTCTGGAAACGCTTGAAATCTTAGAATTTATCAAACAGCCTTTACGCAGAATGGGGCTGATGCACGTTAAATCTGTCGGGGCCCAAAGTCCTCCCGTTGACGTGGTATGGAAGTTAGGAGAGAGGGGTGCCAGCTCAGATGTCGTCCTCGTCACTTGACATAGGTTCAAATTTACGAGATCCGTTGCCAATAGTCCAAGTGTTACTTCTAGTGCGACGTTAATAATAAACTAAACCACACTTTACGCAGAATAACATCCGTAACTCATTATATGTCTTCTACCACAGAACATTGTATGACAGCCATGAAAACAATTGGAAACTCATTGACTTTAGGAAATTTTTATTGGTTTTAAAGTTTATATTGCTCCGAAAGATTTTGCTATTTTAAACATATTTATTTAACTCTCTATTCTGAATACTTCTCCACAGAATAAGAAAATGTATATAATCCTTTCATAAGCCTTTTCTATATTTACAAATAAATTTTAATTTTATTAATTAGAACTGAAAAGAACTAAAACTAGATCAGACAAGAGGTTAACTTCTGAATCGGAAATTTCACAAAAATTATTTATGGTTTCGGTGGCATAATTCGTAATTTAGAGCCACGGTCACACATACAAATGATAAGCCCAACACCTGAGATAGTATCCTACCTTCCAGAATGTTTACATAAAATTACGTGAAGACTTTGAACTCTATCTCTATTTAACGGACAAGAGTTTTTGATTATTTCACATAACTACCTTCGGAGAATACTAGACTTGAAACGATGAGTGAACTTGAACATTGTCAGAGACGAAGCTTAGGTATCTTAACGACTCAAATATTGTAGCTCAAAATTGTAACTGCAGTTTGAAAATATAGAGTTTTAAACATTGTAGTACTAAATCTCAAATTCTTAAATCCCAGCAGTGCAAGAATATCTCAGGGATTTAAATCACAACAATTCAAGATCTCAGAGATTTAAATCACAACAATTCAATTCTCAGAGATTTAAATTACCAAATTTAGAGAGCCCTTAAATTTAAATAATTGTAATTTTAAATCAAAGAGGTAACATGACACAAATTTTGAATATGGAATATCACACAGTTAGCTCGAGAATTTATTTATAGTTCTTTTTTACGTTTTAAGAAGATATCAGTTAATACCAGTTTATAAAATAAGCGAAATATTACCTAGGAAAAACTAACAAACGTGTTTTGGGACAATATTTAATGGAGAATCACAAGAAAAATTTGAAATTTCGAAGACAAAATTAAAAATTAAAAGTTTAAAGAACAACAACAACAAAAAATTCCCCCATACTTATTTAACTTATGCAATACTTTTTAAAACAAACATACTGTATTCAAAGTCATTAAGATTAAACATTAGAAAATACATCAAACTATCTCATAAATTTTTCACATCTTAATGTATTATCTAGCATAAAATATCAGCTCAATACTTCATTCTGGAAATGTCCTCCATTTGTCTTTGAAACTTCTAACAAACATATTATCTTCAACGTACGAACATTAATCATAAATATTCCAAACAAAAAGAACTTTCCTATGAATAAAGTTTATAGTTTTCTATATCCCCGTTAGATAAAAGTAAAACGACGAAAAAAAAAGTTTCTTTTATTAAATATGAAATTTGTGAAGGAATTCTGTACGAGAAACTAACTTTGTGGCGCCTTAAGCAATTTAGGAATGTCAGAAAAAATTACGAAGTAACGATAAAACTAAACTAAAATAAAATGATAGTTCTTGGATCAAAAGATCTTAAACACATCGTCTTATACTCGGAAAAATAACTTTTCTAATAATATTTTCCAATTCGTTTTTTTCGCCATTAGTTTGTTATCAGGATCGTCGCTTAAAAAGAAAAAAAAAGCAAAAACATTCTTTTTTCAACTATATATACAATCATCTAAAATCATTTAAAATTGATGAAGGAAGAAAAGTCATTAGTAGCTTTCTCTAACTCGATCATAGAATATCTTAAAATAGTTGTAGCAACGATCCTTTCTTCCACCAAACTTAATCCTATCAAACAAAATATCATAAAACACACACAAAAAAGAAAATAGAAAATCGTGGAGTAAAAGTTTGAATAAATTATGATCCAAAGCCCATGAACCAAAAACTTTCAGAGAGATTGAGAGAACGGCGAATGAAAATTCATGAAACGTGGATATTGAGAACACTGTTGTGAGACAAGATAAAAAAAAAATAATCTCCTGACGATAATAACCTATGATTTTATGGATAAGATGTTTGGAAGAATCGATTGATAGAACGAGGTAAAGTGCGTTTTAAGAAAAAGGATTAATAAGAAAAACACTTTATGCCAGCAGTCGAAAGGACTTTTATAATTTAAAAGTAAGTTAAAGTTATGTTAGATTTTTTGAGCTAAATTAAAGAAAATTGTGTATTAAAAAGAAATGAAAAAAAAATTCCAAATATATTTACGTTTAACGAATGAGTGAAAAGAAATAATGATTTGAGCAAAAAATGTGAAGCACAAATGCCAATTTCTTTTTTTGAAGGAATGAATTATTTTCCTTCTTCATAAAGTAAAGCATATGTGTTTTAATATTCAAAATTTAACCAAGATATAATAAAATATGGCAAAAAGCATTTCGATTTCATTTTGAATTTGGCACTCTGAAGCGTTGCTCAGAATTTCAAAATAAAATTAATTCTATATGATTATGTTGAATCCAGATTTATAATTAGTTTCCAAATTCAAAGTCTGACGTAAGATGTCAATCCGAGTGAGAAGTCGTATTCTATTAAATGAGAATTCAAAATGTTTGTAAGTAGCATTGAAATCAAGTCTCGAACTTTTAGTCTAAAGATATGCCTCGAAATTATATGTAATTATTATTCAAAATATGAAGTACAGAATTATATAATTTTAAAAACAAAAACTTTAAAGAGAAAAAAATCATTTTAAAATCATACAAAATAATTTTTATGATCCTCTTTGTTTGTGAATGATTCTTATATTCACCGATGATGAATGTAATAGTGTTTGAAGGTATAGTTTTGTTTTATATTGTATACATTAAGGGGTATTGTAAAATTTTTATTATTATTCAAGAATTATCGAAATAACTGGATAAAATTTGTTTTGCATTTTAATTGGTTGTTATGTATATATTGTTGTAAATGACAGCTATTTATCAGCTACTGATGTTGATTTGCTTTTTCAAGAAGTTGTAGCTTAAAGTAACACGCAATATAGAAAAGGGTTAATTATTACCCCGGGGTATTATAAAGTTTTAATTATTACTAAGAAATAATCGGGGATGAAACTCAATTTTAAACTTTTTTTGAAATTCGTATAACCTAAAATTAATACTTAGTCAAACAACTTAGTAACACTAGATAATACTAAGTGAAAATATTCTATATTTTTAGCCCATAAAGTTAAAAAAATTGTACTTGAAGTATACTAAGGATAGTTGAAATTTAAGATTATTTATAAATCTATACAATATTAAAACAAATGTTTCAGTAATTGAAATGGGATGTAAATTATTTTCATTTTCGCATGTGCATCTTTATACTGGTACATATATAAAATATTCTCTTTAAGCAAAAGAATGCAAATAAAATTTCATAACTTCAGCAGAAAGAGACTTGAAATCTTTTTTCTCTTATTAGGATTATTACGACACTGAAATACGAATTGTTATTTATTGTTACCTAAAGCAAGATTTAAATTTATGTGAAACTATGTCTGCATTAAAGATGGTAAAATTAAGTTAGAGAAAGTAAGAAAAAGATTTTTTACGATTTATTGTACAGAGACTTTAAAAGAATTAAAAAAAAAAAAAAAGAAAAGAAAAGAAAAATCTAATGCAAAGCATGAATTTAAAAGTCACAAATTGGAAATTTTTAATGGAATTATTCAAATGCTCCAAGATATTCGAATTTTAAAGCAGATAGTCCACATATTCGAAAACAAAATGAGTAACAAAGGCTATATACACACACATACATACATACATACATACATACATACATACATACATACATACATACATACATACATACATACATACATATATATATATATATATATATATATATATATATATATATATATATATATATATATATATACATACATACATATATATATATATATATATATATATCAGTATCACTTATATACTTAATAATCAAAAATTTTAATCAACTATAGATCAAAATTTTAATCAATTGGTTGAATGTTTATTAATATCACACTTAGGAGTAACGCAACAGCTGTTGGCGACGCGTAATTTTGAGCTTTGGTCAAGTGAAGAGGATGACACCTGAGTTTAAACCTTTTCTTCAAACTTCTACACCAAATCGTGTAGATTTGGTTCCCCAACAGGTTTAACGTGCATCAGCCTCGTTACAAGCATGTCCTTACTGATATTAAGACTGAAACCCATTACTCTATCGAAACAACACCTCAGCGAATTCGAGACAATGACTACTGGGCTACTGTTGCCACCACTTTTAATCAAAGTCGCAGTGGTAAGAAAAGAAAATAAAAGGCCTACTAAAAAGGTCAAAACGACAAAAAACTTATTATAAATTCCCAATATTCGCTCTTTTTATCTTGTTTTATTCTATACATCTCACAGCTTTTAACAAATTTTTCGCTTTCATTTGTTGTTTAAAACTTTCTTTTAATTTTCTGGAGTAGCAAAAGGCTTTTTCATTTACGTCACGAAAAGAAAGAATGCTTCATTACGCAAAATAAATGCGGAAATTTAATTATCTGTAGAAACAGAGAGTTACGCATTTTGTATATCTTACTGAATATTAAATAAATAAGACAAAATAAGCATACTGCGATGTTCAAAATAATTTTAAAGCTCACATTTCGTGAGAAAAACTATTGAATAAACCTTTTTATGCAAATTGGCTGAATATTTCAAAATTGAAAGAAGACCTTAAATATAATACCCGGAAAGGGCATCCCTCTTTGTTTATCACTTAAGCAAATTACATTCACGGAAAGTAATTAAATAAAATATTTTTATGCATGCTTTTTAAGTATTTTGTTAAATTCGCTCGCTTTTAATTTTAAAAACTTTGACAAAAACATTTTTAAGTCAGTACTTCTACCTAATTGGGAATGCAGCACAAAAAATCCTTACTAGAATGTTTATTAAATTTAAAGAAATGCAATAAATTCAAATAAGAAAATCTTCTTACTATTCCGTTTAATGTTTTTACAAGTGATTACGAAAATGATTGTAAATTTTATTGAATTAGGTTAAGAATATTATAAGTTAAGTTCTAAAGTAGATTAAGTTATGACTAAAAATATCTGGATTTTAAAGGAATCTCACAACAGTAAGTAAAATAAATCAAGTATTTTTTCCATTTCCTTTGGGTCTCTTTATATCTTTTTAAAATTTCTATGAAACGATGCAATACTTATACGATAATTTGTAATTCGCACGTTGATAAGCTAATTATAAATATTCAATAAAAATTTAAATAATTTATAACATATTTCATAACGATAACGCTTTATTTTAATATGATTTAATAGTATTTTAATTTGAGCGAGCAATCCTAAGCCTTTTTTTTCTCCTTCAGAATGCATAATTTTGTTTCATAATGCAAATAAATGATTATAAATATAATTAACTAAAATATTTGACTTTTAATGCAGTTTTAAAAAGTTTAGGACTTATTAAAATTGGAGTTAAATCCTTTTCATACTTTAATATTTACCTACCACATAAAAGGTATCAAAATACATGTGGAACAGAATAATTTTAGTTCAATTTATGCAAAACATATATGTTTTATGTGTATATGTTGTTATGTGTATATGTTTATATATAATTGTAAAATTTTGTGTAAGGTCATCCTAAAAATAACATTTACATTAAGGTCGTGGAAAGCAATGACCCTTTTCCCGGCGACGTATTTAGTGGCAATTGTGGAGACTTGGCTAGAAACTCGGCGACTTTGGAGACAAAAGGAAAGTTCCCGAATGTGCTAGAACCGAGGAGATATATCGTTCGGGAAGAAAGTTACGTAAATTTCCTTAATTTTCCAATGGGACGTAATACCTGGCCGGTAGATATAAAAATACACTGAGAGCCTCAGTTTAGGGAATCAGACAGTCTTTGGAGTCTCTGTTGTAGAGATCGATCGAGAAATCGACTGGAAGCTGTCGGCACTTGAAGTGGAGCGTGCCAGGTGAATTTGATTTGCGGACAAGAAGCGTGTATCTGCAGGAAAATTTTAGGAACTTTCCCTGGAAGTTCAGAATATTACTGTAGAGGTCCTCCGTTGTGGCAACTAGATAGCTAAATTGATGAGCTGAACGATATATGGGTGACTGCTCTTAAAAGTGCTATTTTGTTAATGTATCTGTGTCAGTAATCTGTACAAGTCTTTTGTTTTCTCTTTGTGCTGATATTGTCCAAGCTCCGCTATCTATGCGTCATTCTGAATAATTGTGAATAAAGCATCATTTGTCGTTGTCCGCCGTATTGGACTTGATTTCACTCCCATAAGTCTATAAATTTTCGTAATAATGCCTTCCACGAAAGGATGAAAAAAAAATATCATTTTGGAAAAAAATGAGCTTTTCAGTTTTGTGTACAGTAAAATTAATTATAAGTGTACATCTTAATTATACATCGGAAAACAATTAGAATATTTTCATTTTAAAGTGCTCTGAAAAATATATATTTTGACATAATGTTTTTCAGAAGATAGACGTTTTTTGAGGTTCTAGTTCTGAGTTAATGGTTAAAATATTTCTTTTTTTATATTTTGAAAGTAAAAATATCAATTTCGATAATGTTAACATTAAAACTTTGAAAGGCTGTATACTAGTTTACATTAAATTATCAATACACTTAGCAGCGAATGTTTTAGCGGTGTTTGAAAATGGGAAAAGTTATGTGAATCGTTTTTGCTGAAAAATAATCTCGTATATTACCACTTAAAAATTTCCCCAAATATCTTTTTATCAAATAATTCAATTCTTATGAAATTTGAAATATCCGATACGTTGACCATTCGATACCAAATTATTTAAAAAAAGTCGAGTACCATTAATAGAAAATTATGTTATAGAAGTTAATTAACAATGTCAATTAAGTTGATCAAGTAATTCATTAGCTTTATATTATTTAATTCCCTTTCAGCTGCAAAAGAAATGCGAAAATTATAAAGGATCTCATAATTTTTTGATGGATGTATATTTTAAATTAACACCCACGCAATGATCTTAATCTAGATGTAAAATATTTCTTTTTGGAAGTATCTTAATTTATGTGTAGTTATAGATATATGTATATATATGTCTCCTTTTCTTGTTGATTTTTGGATTTCATTTGTTCTCTAATTTATAATGTACTTTTTAATAATTTAATTGTTTTACTTATACACACAGATATATATATAGTTTGGAGAGTGAGGTATCAAATCAGGTGGGGGTCTTTTACTTGACTCTAGTTCCAAAATTTGCGAGGATGTTCTCCAAATGCTCTCGTTAATTTCAAAAGGGGAATTAATTTAAAAACCACTTCAATATTATTCTACATATAAAATATCCTAATGTACAAATCATGAATTTTTTCCTTTTTAACTAACATTTTATATATTTGATACTTCTTAAATGTTTGTTTAAATCATAAAATTTTTTGAAACACCATTTAAGAAAAAAAAAAAAAAATTCTGCTTTTCCATAGTACTGCTGTTTCTTTGTGACAGCTAGAAGAAAAATTGCCTAAATAAGTGTAGAATTGATAATATTTCTTTCCATGCTTCAAGAATGGACACTTTCTTATCAAAAAGTACACAAAACATACGCAGTTACAGTAGAGTTCAGCTGTTCTTTTGTGATATGCTTTTAAATAAATTGCTGAGAAGAGCTGAAAAAAGTATTACAGGCAACTTTCGACTCGGTTGGAAGTGGCTGCGCTGTCGGATCGTAGAAAGAAATTCATCTATTCTACTTTTAAGCAGAACGTTCAAAATAAGTGAAAAAAAATAGGAGTGTTTCGACCATTATTTGGATGGACTCAATCTATTATATATTCATGCAAAGATAAATGTAGCCTTGAGGTATATTAACCTCAAAATACTTACGTGAGTTGCATTGGATTGAATTCCGTAACACTTTATTTCTTTCATGGTTTTTGATCAAAATAGTCAAAATTTTTGACTTTAAAAATATTAACATAAATTATTGAAAAGTATTTGCATGAATTCTTACTACTATTTAAAATGTGTCTGAAAATTTAGTAATGGTTGTCAGGGACACACACACACACACACACACACACATATATATATATATATTGATACCTAAGTCGTGGTAGTCATGTTACAAAAAATAATCTTTTTATTCGAGGAGTAATGAATTTTTTATATTCACATGGGTTGACGACACACGCCTAATCATTCTGATAATTAAATGAGAAGTGGTAAAAAAACCTGTTTTTTTTATTATACGGCATTAAATCTAGGCTGGTAGAAAATATCCCTATTAATTCAGAGCATGATAATGCTGATCTAAACCTCTTTTGGAAATCACGTGATCGCATCAATGATAAGATTAAAAGGAATGGGACCACGAAATAACTATGAACGTAACACTAGTGGTAGTTAAAATATTGGATCTATTACAAAATTAATTAAATTTAAGGGAAACCATTAAGGAAACATACTCTCTCCCTCTCTCACACACATGCGCACCCACACACATGTTTTCTTATAAAAGTTTTGTTAATTTGCTTTGTTTAATTTTATTTTTGTTATCTCAATACTTGTCAGATATTGATATAATACATTCAAAAAAATCAAAAAAGATCATTAAAAAGAGCTTCAGAATTAAAAATATATCAATCATATGAAACTTATTACATACATCTAGTTTTTTTAACTTATATTTAATTCACTAAAGCAATTATAAACGTTCTATGAAATGTATCGAAAAATGTAATACAAGATGACGGAGCAAAAATATTACACATTAGTTTTTAGTTGTTTCAAAATAGGAAATCTAATTCTTGTATTGATCTGAATGCATATTAGAAAACTTTTTTCTTTATAAAAATAAATAATGGAACATTTGTAACATCCATAATACAGTTCCTCAACAAATATATACATATTAAATTTTATTTAAGAAATATATTTTTCTGAGAAAAATATTTCTTAATCCTTCAGAAGTTGCCATATATTCCATTAAATTTAGCTTTATAAAATATTAGTTATTTTTCAACGTTAAATCAGCTGTTATTAAAATATTTCTAAAGAATCCTGTTTAAAGTTTTATATAAAGATGTCAAGGTTTTCATAAGCATCTTTTTTTTTTTTTGAAAACATAGTTACAACATTTTCTTTTATATATTTATTATTTATACTGCTCAATATATGATTATAAGAATAAAAAACACGGATTTGTAAAATTTTTAATAAGTGTTTGTTTTATCGAAATTTTATGATAAAAAGTCACAGATGGCATTAAATTGTTATGGATATTGTTTAAGTGTAAAAAAATTGTAAAAATATTTTTATTTCATTTATTAATTTTATTTCATTAATTAAATAAAGCATGTAATCAATAGAAATACCAATTTCATTGAATTTAAAATTTATTAATCAATGTTATCACTGATGACATTGTTTAACCTTTTGAATACAAAAAACATAAAAATAGAGGAAGTTTAAAAGATATTTTCATTTTTCTCGACATTTTTCATGTTTGTCTAATGCCACAACTGTATTAAAATGTTGGCCAAATGATAGACAGATTTTAATAAGCAAAGATATTGTCAGTTAAAAAAATCAACAACTTGACAGCTTTTATACGAGAAAATAAAGTCTGAATGAAACCTTGCATTCAAATGCCATAAATTGTAAAAGGAAAACGAAATTTTCATCTCGACAGTTTCCATCGGAAAGGATGGAACTGTCAAGGTGACGTGATTTGTTATTTAAATTTAGTCCTGTGTTTATTTTAAGAAAGTGATATTTCATCAATATATTTATTCAATAACAAAATCATCAAACTGCTGCTCGAGATGGATCTGATGTAGGAAAAGATATATATTGGATGATCAAGAAGAATAATCTCTTTGAGATCACCTCAAAGTGAAAAACAAAATATGCAGAGTATTAAAAGTAAAAATAAAGATAAATCCTAAAGTAATTATAAAGATGAATTCTCTAAGGAAAAATTCTCATCAAATAGTCTAAGTGCTTCTGGAAAAACTTAATTAACACATGTTTGGACCAATTGCATTATTTAATATGATATAAATATTTTGCAATGAAATTGGAAGAATAATTTAAAAAATTGATATAAGGTTATTACAGTTAACAAAAATATTAAAACAGCTTGGCGTATTTATTCCCCATGAATGAATTCCAAGATGGCATCCAAGACAAGAAGAAATTATTTTAAGATAACGGTACTAAAATGTCAGCCTCATGCATTTTACTTTTATAATTATCATTAAATTTATTCTTATTTTTGAAATTTTTTGTAAAATTCAAGTCGATGTATTATTTAATTTGCTGTAAACATGAATTACGATAAGACATCGATCTAGATAGGTAAAAGTACTTAATTTCTTACTTGGTACATTTTATTTTCAACTAAGCATATAAAAGTTTTTGCATTTTAAAGTATTTAATTGTGTCGAGCTTATTTTCAAAAGAATAAAAAATAATCTAATAAGAATACAAACATATAAAAGTTTTTGAAGTTTTAAACATTTAATTGTGTCAAGCTTACTTTCAAAATAATAAGAAAATTCTTTGTATACTACTAGATTTTATTTTGTTATTCTCTCATGGCAACTGGTTCTTAAACTTTTTAATTCAAACTCCCACACTTAAAAAATTCGAACTAACCTCCCCTTCCTACTGCCTGACAATAAGCATTCAGGAAAAAAATGTTGTTTGATTTCTAATTTAATTTAAAAATTAATAAACGCATAAATTTAAGTTCTAATTACTTTATTTTAGTAAAAACTTTTTTATTAAATTAAAATAAACTACTCACTATATCTTCATGATCCAAGGGTAAAAAATAATTTTATCTTTAAATATAGAAATAAAGTTAAAAAAAATTGAAACTGGTTTTCTGCTAATTTCATTTTAACATGTACTAATGTTTTTTTAAACGACTTATTCTAATTTTGAAAGGCCTTTCGGTAGAGGGCTCATGAGACGATGAAAGTTTCATGTCTTTATATTGGGCAGCCATTCTCTTCCCATTCTATATTACCAGTTCACCAAAATGAATATTAATCAGCTTAAAGTAAGAGTACATCGAAGGCCTAGGTTCCACAAAAGCAATTACTTACCAAGAAAAAAAAATTCCAACATTCTTAAAAATATTCTTACCTTTTAATTCTTCCAATGCATTTTTATTTTCGCAAGCAAAACATTCCAAAGTACAAAAGTTTGCCAACGTTAACACCAAAAAGAATAAAAACATATAACATAAAAGTATATTATTAAACTAAATATTAAAATAAGAGCCAACAATAAATTATTACAGAAGACAATAATATTTTGTTCGGATTCTAAAATAAAAGCAGATGATAAAATATAAAAATAAATATATAGTAGCAATGTAGATATACCTTTAGCAAACTAAATATAATTATTTTAATCTAAATATATTACGATGCCAAACTTTCAAACCTTACACCATATATCTTTATTTTATTTCCATGTATTTTGTTTGACGTTATTTTCTCAAAACAACAACATGTAAGCACATGTTAAAAATACTACCCTCTAAATTAGAGGAATAATACAGTAAAATATAATATCATATTGCCGTTGCGATGTACACAACTGTAAAATAAATAAGTAGAACAGTCTAGAAAATCAATTTCATACTAGTCGCAACAACGGCTTACCTTGTTTGTATGTGTGGCGTAGGCATAAAATACAATGTATCTGTGGTTATATTTTAATTCCGAAATATGTTGAAATTGTAATACAACCTCGTTATAATAATGCGTTTAGAGATATTTTTTTTCAAAATGTAAGACTAATTTATAACTCAACATCGCCACTATTGCAAATGCACAAATGTGCTGTTCAGAAAATAAAGTACATTAAATTTTAGATAATGATAGATTGTGACTAAAATGTTTATTTTAAATTGATGCATCTATATTTAATTTCCATGATCCCATTTGGGGTTGCCACCCTTAGTTCAAGGCCATAATATATGAAAAATTAATTCAAACAGAGTGTTTAGCTTAGGTTCCTTAAGTATTCGAAAATGATGATAAGATAAGAATAGATTAGTATATATTCATTTTTCTTAAAAAGGAATTCCAAATAACCATTTCTGCATTATATGTATCAAAAATACTTGTATACTCACTCACACAAGATATTCTCGCCAAAATGGAAATATCATTTTTTATGTAATTATTAAACATTTATGTTTTTATAGAACATTTAAAAAAGCAATTCTTTACGCAAATATATTTTATTGTATCATAAAAGCACATTTAGGTACTATGTTGTTAATTTTATTTTGAGTTACAATTTTTTATTTAATAAAATCAGTGTTAATTCCTAACGAAGGGAAAATGGATTAGGTGGTTTAATATTCAATCAATTTATAAATAATTTGCCAATATTGAATGTCAAAATATTCTGTTTTCTCTCCTTTAAATGGAAAAATTGTCTATGAGACATCTATTTTACTTGCGATATGTGAACGCAGGTGCGAAAATCGTCCTTAATTGAAACATTTTCCGATACATATGTATCTGTCAGATGTTTTTCTTCAGAGACCTTGATTTGTTCCACTATTTCTCGAAATATAAGTATATTTTCGCTTAAATCAATATCATCCAACCATTTCAATCCTTTTTATTTTTAATCAGAATTTAAGAAGGAAACATTCTACTTGTTTGTTTTGTCAAAGAAGTTCCTTCGAGGAATGAATTATTGGTATCAAATATCTTTTCTTAATCTCAGAAACGATACAGAAATTATTTTAAAAGGATGATGTAATTTAAAACTAGATTTATTCTTCCTATATCCCTATGAAACGATTTTAAAATAGAATTATTTCTAAAGAAATACTTCTTTCCATTTCAAACATTGAAGAAAAGGAACAGTAGCGATGAACTATCATTTAAAGTAACAAAATAATTCTGTAACATTTTGCACTATATCATAGAATAAAAATGCTATTTCCATTCCGTGGCCGCTGTAGCCTAGCGGTCATAGTTTCGGATTCGTGGCCAGCGTTTTTCGTTCAGTCGCGGGTTCGATCCTAGGCCGCTAAACACCCGACGTGTACTTGAGGCTGATGCACGTTGAATCTGTTGGGGTCAAAAGTCCTCCCGTTGGCATGGTGTGGGAGAGGGGGGCAGCTTAGATGTCATCCTCGTCACTTGATCGAGGCTCAAAATGACGAGGTCCATCCCCATAGCCCTCGTGGGCTTCCAGTGCGACGTTAATAAAAACTAAACGAAAGCTGTTCCTATTTACAAAACATTTGAAATGTCACGTATAGTAAACAATTAAAAAAAAGCAGAAAGTTATCGATTTTCGAGCAGAATTTCTTTATGGATTCGGGGCAAAAATCATTTTAGCCAGGTCTTTTTGTACTATTTATATACAATACATTTTTAAAGCAACAGAAACAAATGACAAAAATATTATTAACTAACATTCAAAACAAGAATTAAGTTAAAAATTGATTATCAAAATTTTCCATTTGAATATGGGGGATAAATTTTTCGTGAAACCTAAAATTATTACATGTCTCTTAATATTACGAATTAATTAAAATACTAATGAAATACATACAAAAATTGAATTGTTTTGATTAGGTAATCGATCATATTATCTCATGCCTAAATAGTTGTCTCTAAAAGTGTTTCTTCTTTTTTTAAAAATTTGAAAGAGTTTCAAGATGTCGTAGCATAACACCACATTTCAAATGACTCATATCAATAGTTGCTGATGACCCAGAACAGTATAATGTTTAAAACATTTATTTGTCACTCAATTTAGTATTGCGTATAAGGTACCATTCGTGTGCAAATAGAACAACAATATGAAATTAAGTTAAGTAATATATATAAAAATAACAGATAATGCATAATTGTAGGGATGCAAATCGTATCATGAAATTATCAAGCTGGAATGGAACTCAGTGACAAAGTACAATTGACCAGACACCTCTCAGATATCAATGCAAGCAAGATTTGAGTATCCAGAACTGGACCATATATAACTCTGGTTAGTTGAATTGCAAGAACGGTGAATCTACTTTAGTTTGCGATGTCTTCTACTTAACCAGATTGAACTGAGCAAGTTTCAACCGTCAACGGAGAGAAGGAAATCCGGACAGGACCAGGAGGGAAATTAAGCTTGGTAGTTGAATAGCAATCGAATCACCAAGATTCCTTATCTTCTTCTGGAATGGCTACACAGGTGTTAATATCAACATCACAGATGCTAACACACTCTTAATTTACATATCTGCGCACATGCAGAAATAGATTGTTCTAATGCGCCACCTCATGGCATGATGAGTATGTTACAAGTAGTTCGAGGAGGGCCGACACATGTTTAATCAGATCAGTCTAACTCGATTTTTTATGCTTATCATTTAGGACATCATTTATTCAATGAAAATCTAGAATATAGAGATATGAAACAAAAAAAATAATAATAATGAGAAAATGGGTACTTTCTAGTTATCTACAGCCCAGTTTCAACACGAAGTAGCATCGATCTGCTTGCTTATATTTCTGAAGCGTATTCGCAACAATAACCATCCAGTACTACTCATAAACTGGAGTACAATATGTATTTATACATTTTTACAACGTTTTTATGTATTTCACTTGGTGTGTGTCTGTGTGTGTATCAGTGTATCATCACATTTTCGATCGTTAATTTAACCAACTTCCCAACAAACTAGAGCTCTGAAACTTTGAGAATCGTTCTTATTCGCCTAACAATGCAATATTTAGACATTTATGACACTTTTTAACTAATATTTCAATAATTTTTTAACAATGCAGTTTAGTCCAACCACTTGGCACGATTTCGAAAATTGGCACCAAACTTGGCGATTTTTTTTGGCTGAACTGGTCCGTAAAACGGACCAGAGTAGCCACATTTGGCAAAATACCGCCAAATAATTCCTGTCGCCAAGAGTGGTTGGGCAAAACTGCATTCCAACCCTTTAATTTATCGGATGAATTAATTAATTTTACTTAGTTTTAACGTTTTTATGTATTTCACTTGGTGTGTGTCTGCCTGTGTGTGTATCAGAGTGTCATCAAATTTTCTATCGTTAATTTAACCAATTTCCCATCAAACTAGAGCTCTAAACTTTGGGAATCGTTCTTACTCGCCTAACAATAGAATATTTAGATATTTTCGACAAGTTTTTACTAATATTTCAATACCTTTCTTAATAAACTTTGCCACTATATAAAAACGTTGGGTTTATTCTCGAATTATATATTTAATAGTGATTTCTCTGATCAAAATTTCCTTTCCTCCCTGAAGTTCATTTTTAGGGCTTTCAATTGTTTTTATTAACGTCTCACTTTGAACCAGTACGAAAGCTATTGTTCAGAACCTTTTGATTTTAAGCTACAAAGGCGAGTACGACACTTGATTTGGAATGTGAGGATATTGAGCCTCCTGTCTGTCTTGCTATTTGGGACCACGATTAGATGACTAGGACGACACCTGAGCAGGAACTTCACTCTCCAAATTTTCAAACCATCGAAATGTTAGGATGCTGAGCCTTAACATGTTTAGAGTAGATCAGATCTACGAGACTATTCAAGAAAACATGGTCAATTGGTTGATTAATTGTTTATTAACGTCACACTTAGTAAAAACACAAATGCTACTTTCGACAGACTTCGTAATTTTGAGCCCCGTTCAAGTGATGAGGATGACACTTGAATCAGCCCTTTACTAGCATCGGGCCCACTGAGGACAATGGATGTATATTTATAGTTTCCCAAGGCACTAATAGTGTTTAATTCCAATGATTACTTAAATCTTCTTAAATTTTTATTAATAATTGTTTCTTTTACACCTTCAAAATTTATTTTCCTAGAGAAAAAGTATACAAAAATATGTAATCCATAAAAACTGTCTTACAACTTCCGATTTTTACTATTGATAAAAAAAAAATGCTTATTTATAGGATATCGAATGTTTTGATAAGATTATATTTTTTATGAAATGAATTTACATTATAGCTGGTGAACTTTAGGTTTATTTTAAAATTAAGTTTAACAAGTTAAATTTGCCCATAAATTAATAATCAGTCATTATTTATTTATAACATTCGCTCGTGGAAATAAAAGAATATTCATTCGTGGAAAATGGTTTTCTCTTTTCATCAAAATCATAAACAAATGCAAAACTAAATTTTATTTTATTTTAAATAACATTATACAGTTCCGGTTATTTACTTTAATTAACAAATCCTTATAATTATAGAGCAAAATACAATAACGGTACGTACAAATAACCATCTTAAATTTCTATATCTTTAAACCAATCAAGAAAATGAAAATTCAAAGAAGAAAAGATACTAAGAACACTTTATTTTCTTAAAATTAAGAACCACATAAAATTGAATGTATTTAAAATTAAAAAAAAAAACTGTTTTCTAATTACTAATAACAACATGTTTTTAAAACGCTTTGCGTTGTTGACATTTATTAGAAGAAGAAACAGATAACATATTTGTGAATAACAGAATTATTCAAAAACAAAGATATTAACTTTTTTGTGGATAATTTAAGGATTATGAGGTTTGTTATTAATAATACGAGTACCTAGCAAACTTCAGCTTTTGTCTTGTGGCATTAGATAACCAAGAACACATTTAATTAATTAAAATAAAATTAACAACAAGAACTATTTTTTAACAACCGAAACTTAATCCTTGATAAACAATTTGGTACCACTGAGGAATAATAAAAGAAGAAAAATGAACATAACAAAACTGTTAATGTAGTTAAACACTATTTATTTGAGGAAAACAATTAAGACATTAATTATTACACATACATGTTCTATTTTGAAGACGTTAACAAAAAAATAATTTTATTTATCTCTCGATCGCAATGTTTATTTTATGGCTGTATAGAGGATGGAAACAATAATCATTTTATCATGCAAACCATTAAAGTAGTATGAAATTTAAAGGGGGCTAAAGTATTCCAATTTTTCTTCCTTTTTAAAGCTTCCTGGACAATTCCCAAAAGATAAACTTTGAGCGTAATTAACTATAATGGAATATATAAAAAATATTTTTGATTGTTCATATAATGGACAGAACAAACATTTCACTACTTACAATTATATTATAAAAACATTTTTGATTGTTCGTATAATGGAAAAAAATAAACATTTCACCACTTGCAATTACAATATAAAAATATTTACCATTGTTCAAACAATGGAAAGGATAATCGTCACACCACACGCAATTGCATTTCCCAAAGAAGTGAGATTAGTAACACTTACGATGCCTTAAATGAAGGGTTGCAAGTTGGATGTACCACCCATAAAAGAAATTCCGTAACTGCAATGAATAATTTATTTGGAAACGCAGTATACTCGTAGTCTCTTATTGATTTTGGTCTTAGTATAAATGTATCAATAACTGAATTCCCTCAATAACTTAGCATCGCAATTACATAACCAGTAATCCTTTCCATAACGAATATTTAAAATAATTTATGATAAGTGGAAAATATTTTCTCTTCTGTTGAACAAAATGCAAAATATTCGTCTTTAATATTTAAAAATAGATATGCCAAGATTGCGAACTAGAATGCTTGAGACAAATAATGAAACAATTATTGCCAATTTTAAGTATTAAAATTAACAAGTAAAATGATTTAAATAAATGAAAGTAAATTCGAACTGATTATGTTACATCATAATATGTATTATATCGCACATCTATGACATTGAATTTATTTGATACGCAATTTCTAACCAATTCTGGCTCATTATGTTCCTTATATATTTCTTTAAAAATGAAGTATGTCGACCTAGTTTCTCACCCGAAAAAGTGTGCACCAAGTTTAACTCCAAATTGGCTGTTAAGGATGGATTATTATTTAAATCTTCTTATAAAAGTTTTATAAATATTCATTTTTCAAAAAACTTTACCTATAAGACAAGAATAAAAATGCTCTTGACAAAAAAAATTCTCTCTGTTTTTTTTATTTATAACCAATTGCAATTTGAATTTTATTTTAATATTTTAATTGCAGTTTATTTTTTTTACAAGATATCTCCTAATTAATGAAAAACTGAAAAAGCTTGATGATGTTTTTAAAGTTGTAATTTTTGAAATTTGAATTTTTTTGGGGGTAAAGTAGAATTGTGCATACTATCTATATTTACGCTTAGTAACTGATGAAATCAATTTGAGTTCTGCAAAGATAAATAAATATAAAATCCATAATTAAAAGTTTAATAAAAAAAAATTAAAAACCATTACATCAAAGTCTTTTCAAGCTTCTGTGTGGAGATTATGTGACGTTAAAGTCAAAGGCCAAATACCGTTACGAAGATATAAATTCCATTAAAGGATTATGCCATTGTTTCTGACTTAAAATGATCTGATCTATGGGGACTGATCTCAAAATGTTCAATTTTCCTAGTCTAAATTTTATTATTGTACGGAAAACATTTTTCACTTCAAAGGAATAAAAAAAACGTAAGAATTTTAAGCCAGCATAAATTCTAGATTAAAAAACATTGAAATAAAACAAATGAATTAGTTAACAAAATTATTGAGTTTCTTACAATAAAATTTGGCTCACATTTTGATTAAAGTAATAATTTTACTGAATCTGGTTTTTAATTGGTTTTCGTTTTAATTTTAATGAAATCAATCGAAGAATGTTACTCGTTACTTTCTGTTAAACAAAAAAAAATTATTACTTTTTCCCTAATATAACACATTAATAAACCTAAATATTAATTTAAAATTAAAAATAAGAACGTTTAGTTCCTGTTATAAAGAAGCAATTTAATGAGACGAGATAAAAGATTGTAAATGTCCAAATTCTTCCGTCAGATAAATTTAGATCTATATGATACATTTAAGAAGTTCGTATATGTTGGATTCGAAAATCTCATAAAATTGCAAAATATCATAAACGTTAGATTTTCGGAAGTTGTCAGAGTGAAAAGTCACATTACTATTTCCTAGGGTAATTCTAAAAGTCAACCATTCAGAAATAAAGTTTAATAATGCTGTTAATAGTTTTTTTTAATTTCTGTCATATAAGTTTTAAAATATATTTTTGCGAACAAAAATTACTGAGTTTTATTTTAATTCTGGAAATTTTTTAAACTAAGTACAAAAATAATCATGCATACGAAAAATAAATATCCCCCTTTTTTCTAGAGGATAAAAATTAAGCATTTTGGCAACATATTAATAAGAATAAAAAAAATTATGTTAGTGAAGTTGAATTAATCAGTATGTAATTCAATTATTAACGTGTCCAAAATGATGTACTGCGTTAGTTCATCATTTTAGAAATATTCTCCAGGTTTTGTCATTTTGCCAAGGAATAAAATATAACAATAGTATGCTACAAAAAACATAACAGAGATTACGCCAAATCAGGCCAGAAGAGAATCATAAACTCAATGAAAAATGATCTTTGAAAGTAGTTTATTCGAAATTACTGTCTTTCAATATCATGAACGGTTTTTTATTTGGTATTAAAATTGCAATATTAGGAAAATATCTGTAGGCGTTCATCCAAAATTATCAAAAGTAGCATTATCTCATGCGCGCACGCACGCACGCAAGCACACATACACACACACATACATACATATATATATATAAACTTTTAAAGAAACTCAAACCAAAGGAATAATTAAGATAAATTACCTTTATTGCGTAAAGACACAAAAATAAAGCTAAGAAATTAAGAAAATGAAAATTCAAAGTGGAATTATCAATTGTTCAAAATACTTTGACTTTGGACAGACATGAATGATTAAACATATTTTGTTTTTGTATCCACCATATAAATCAGCAAATTACTTTAAAATGTCCAGTTTAACACCAAAAACAAAGAAGAAGGAAAATTATATCTCTAAAAATTACTAATACATATTGTAAATACCTGTAATATAATTTGTCTAACTTAACTAAACAAAGCAAAATGTTAGGTGCAGGTTTTGAATCTTAAGAATTATTGATTACAAAATGGATTATTAAATAGTTAGAAATTAATAATGTATTCTACTGTATTGATGAATAATGCCACTTTTCTAATAATATAAATCAACATGAATGATACAGGTATTCACTTGCTTGAAAAAAAAATAATTTATAGAAATATTTAAAAAAATTAAGTAATTTAAATGTTTTTAGAAAATTAAACAGAGAAAAATATAGTTCAAAATTACTGAAATAAAAAAAATCTGTATTTATATATATTTATTTTTTTGTAAATTAATATTAAACTAAGCCCCTTATAATGAATAACGTGAAATTTTTGTACCGTTTCGTTGTATTTAAGTTAATAAGTGGATGAGAAAATATGTTTAATGTTTTACTGAGATAAATTTCATTTAAGAATATACGATGAAGATCATCTGAAATTATTGCTTCTAAAACGAGAACCAATTGAGAAATGAAAACTTTTGAAAATGATCAACATTTCAAATAAATAAATAAAGTTAAATTTAAAAAAAAATCGGTTTATGTATTAAATAATAATATAATTATATCTGTTAGATTATGATAATGCATTTTATTATTTGAAAAAATCTACCCTTTTTTAAATATAATTTTAATACTTTGACATCCAAACACAATTTAAATAAATATATATCATACTATATTGACAGTTTTATATTCTGTATATACGAAAGACGGGGTTTTACGTAATTATAATTTAGTAAACCGATGGGAAAAAATTGTGGAAAAAATGGAAGAATGAAAACGCATTATAATTTATAAGTGGCGTTTTCTTACTTACTTTGATAAGTAAAAACTGTTATGCATAATTGGACAGCAATCAATAAGTTGAAATAAGTAAAACTCCTTTCAAATACACTTATTAAACCTTTTTAAAAATATTGTGAATTCTAAGAATGCCCCAATATGTGTTCTTGAAAACAGTTACATAAATTCTTGTTCATAATAGCGATTATTGTTAAGGATTGTTTTGAAGGAATTTTGCTCCATTGTACTTTGAGAATTTCTATTAAACTAGAAATAAAAATGTTATCAACAAACCAGATTTAATATTTTTAATCATTAAAATAAATTAAAATGAAAAAGAAAAAAAGAAAAAGCAGATTAAAATATTCTGCGTGATCGTATATTTCCTTTAATAACTGTTCATTAAGTAAATACACATTCTTTAAGAATGTTTTTCTGTGGAACTCACTCTTTAAGAGCGTGTTAGTTAAAGTCGATTCGGAATTGAGAAGTACCTTTCGGATGGTGCCTATCTCCATTTCTGTAGCCTTCGGACCAGGGGCGCTAATTACTATTCAGTGTTCTGGTTATGTGGCTATCCCGACATTGACTTATGAATGTGTACAGTCAAATAAAGAATGCATTTTTTTTGCTAAAACTGCAAGTTTTATCAATGAATGCAATATAGACTCTCCTACTTCGGATATTTCCTCCACTTCATGTGATTGCTATAGATTTTGTTATATTGAAGGAAATTCTATTTAATTCAATAGTAACTAATATCTGTATGGAACTCAAACTTGTATCAGATCATGACAATTTTATGCTATATCACATTTCAATTCAATAATTTGATTTTAAGCGATTTGAGATACATGAAATCTATTACCCAAATTTAACGATTATGCACTGTGATGATGTAAGGCTCTGACATTGGTGATGATGTTATCACTGTCTTACAATGTAGGATCCCTGTCAAACAATTTTCATTTAAACTTCTATTTTTCAAATACCAATTTTAACAGGTAACTTTTTAATTCTGATTGGAAAAATTTCATAATTTTAGCTAAATCGACGTAAGTGCATCCGTTTTGAACTCAATCAAAAAATTTTATGAAATTTTATTTAATGAAAACGCATCCGGGAATTGAAAGAACAATAGAGAAAGTATTTTATGTTAAATAAGTAGAAATTTAAGAAAAAGAATGTATTTGATGTATTAGAACTCGACATCGTTATTGATATTAAGCGCACAATACAAATTTTACGTTCTGGAAATAAACCTATTAGAATTAAAAACAATTTATCTTTTAATCATAGAAAAAGAACTCATAAATAATTTTTTTCTTTAAGTAACCGAAGTATTATTGAAGAAATATCGGCAACAGTAATGCCTGTACAATTTCGAAACAGTTGTCCGCGCACTATATATCAGAATAGAGCAGAATTCGGCGTTCTATTCGTTGTTATCAAATATTTATTCTATTCAATGTTAATACTCTATGTTAGATTAAATTTAAAATAGCCTCTGGTGAGGAATAGTAAATTAATAAGAGATTTGGTTTAATATGAATCATAAAGACAGAGCGATTGGATATTGTCATCATATTGTGCGAATAAAATTATGATTTTCTTCAGTACAGTTCCAAATTCATCAGCCTACAGCACCTCAGCAGTTCAATGAATTAATGATAAAAGCGAATTTGAAATAAAGGGAAACTTACATCAATAAAATCATTTAATCAGTTACCACTATGAACAATAAAATTACTTACCCAAGAGAAGAGTGAGCATGTCAGCAATGGCCAAATTAAACAGGTAACAATTAGTAGCTGTCTGCATGTACTGATTTCTGCTAATAACAATGCAAGTGCACACGTTTCCTACAATGCCAGTCAGAAATATGATGGCATACACTGTCGTCATGGGTATCAACCAATTCAAGGGCATAGTCTTTGGGCCAAGTCTAGCCAGAATGTAAGCATCCACATCCAAAGCTTCTGGCACAGCCACTGTTCCGTTAATTGAAGTAGTTTCCATATCTGAGATCACAGGAGTCATCACAGCATCTGTTGGTAAGTCCAGAGCAGAATTCATTTCTCTGTCAGGGTCACTGATCCTCTTTGTGGATTATCCCCTCGGCGATCACTACCGGCACGCTCTGAATTTGTCGTGAAGAGCACTGTAGAACCAGGTTTGGGACGGTCGAGTGATCCATTTGATTTTCAACATGATCCTCGGGTTTCAGATCATGTCAACAGCTCAGGGAAGGATTCGGATGATTAAGAAGCATAAACGTGCTTGGCTGAGGGGTGTGCCCGAATTACGAAACTAATCACTTACTCTTATTAATACTATGGATGAAAATCGAACTATCTTGTTGATGTTACCAAAATTGCAATCGAACAAACTATGTCTTTTACAAAAAGTTGTGGATAGTTTAATTTCAAAAGTAATCCACTATTTTATCTAAAGAACTCTGCAATTCAAAAAGATCAATCCCAGAAAGTTACCTTAGTGTGATCGAGGAAATCTGATTACAAATCGAAGCTACAGTTAGCGCGCAAAAAGAGTTATTATGACAGAAAAGTTAATAAACGGGTTGTTTTTCTTTGGACACGCAAAGCACTTTTTAACAGGATCCGATAGTTGTGTGTCTGTGGATACGACTGTTTATTTACGTTACTTTGAGGAATGTTATCGATCAATGTTTTTACTCTCAGACTACAGTGCAGAAAAACGCCTATCGTAATAGTCAAGTGAAAGTAATAAAATTGTAACTACCTGAGTTCTCCGAGCGTAATATTCAAATGATATTTTACCCGAGTACAGGAATTATTATTTTACCCCCCCTTAAACATAGAAAATAGTGCTTAGCTAATTTTTTCTCTCCAGTAAATGAAAATTATTTACAACTTTACTAAAACAGATTTTGTTTTTTGAGTACCTATTATTTTTGCTTAATACTGCTTAGTTCAAGTTGATTAAATTTCCAAACAATTATTTTGCTACTGAAATCCCTTTTGTCACTGCTATGCTATTCACAAAAACGCTTCACAAAAAAATAAACTTCGATCAAAGTTTATGAAAGTTTTGATGTAAAAACGAAACTATCCCACACTTTTAATTTCACGAACTTTTCTTCTAGTTAAATTTAAAAAACTTATTCTTACCCCGATGTCCATTTAACTCAAAAAAAGAACAAAAACTTGAAAACACATTCGAATTCCGTCCACATCGAACATCAAAACTTTTTTTACACACTCAGAGGTGAGCACCAGAAGCAGACGATAATCTTGGCTTCTCTTCATTCATAGCCTTAAACACGAGAAGGTGCTCCAACGTCCCATTCCCACGTTCGAAGAACGTTTTTCTCGAACGCAATCGGTGCCAGAATTCCAACTCGTGGGAAGCAGGATTCTCGACTGCAGCGCCAGTAAGCGGGATCGATGGGAGAGCTAAGGAATGAATGATTCCTCCAACTATTGGCTAGATTTTAGCCTAGGGAAGGGGGTGGTCTCGTCTTCGAACGAGAGATGGCGTGATGCCTAAAAACATAACCCTCCTCTTCCCCCTCCCTTCTTTGTTTGAATCTTCTTTGTTTTAGAGTGTCGCTTTGATTGCTCTTTATTAATAATTCTACAATATATACGCTGCACGAACGCCTGTTTGCGGAAAAGAATATTCGTTACCAAAAAGTGTTGGTGGAAAGGTGAACTCTTTCCCTGTGCCTTGTGGTGAAATTATTCTGTGGTGTCCCATGGCTATCTGTGGAAGGGATCGTTATCTTCTGACCTATATTTACTATCCCCCCCTCGTTAAGAGTTGAATGAAAAGGGGGCTAGAAAGGGGAGGGGGATTATTTCGATCGCGCGCTGTTCTTTTTAGAGCACTCTAAAAGGCCGTCCGTCCCTGCGGCACCTTCCAAACGATTAGTAGTCATGTTGAAAATCTTTTGAAGAAAAGAGTTATCATTTGTCCTTTAGGGAAAGTGTAATATTTTTTAAAGAATTTCATTTTATAAAAGAGTACTTAAAAATAATTCCTTTCACTCCTTCCGATTGCTTTACTGCGAGCTTCTTTTATTAGATTTTACTATAAGAAGGAGAGTAAAACTCCTTTTGTAGAGGGTTTCTTTTCATAGACAGTGAGTTTTTTTTTTTTTTTTCTGAACATCAAGCAAGTTTACATACATTTTTTTTTACACAATGACCCAAATTTGATTGAGAAGAGCTAAAATTTGATTAGGTAGGTAGACATAGTGGAATATAAATAGATCCTAGATAACTTCGAAAATAAAATGAAAATAACGTAAAGGTCAGAGTTCAAAGTGTCAAATAAACGTTACTCGGGTGCAGCCTTTTTTTTAGTACGTGGAGCGATAAAGAAATCAATAAAAAAAAAATTCTTAAAATTTGGAAACTCTTATTTCATTTATTTAGCGACAGATTTAACCAAAAATATTTACCAGCTATAAAAATGACATTATAAATACTTATATAGATTTTAATGGATTTGATTGAATAAAATATAATATATAATTTTCAAAAGTATATAATTAGTATATATATTAGTAATATTAGTATATAATAAAAGTATATAATTAGTAATATTAG
>BMAW01110465.1:20275-45132 GCA_019974015.1 Nephila pilipes | reverse complement strand
AGTTACGCATTGGTTAAAAAAACTGCTTTTGAAAAGACTCATACGAGCTAATCGCAAATCGTTAAAAATGTTCTAGCTCATACTATCTTTACAGAATTGCAGAGATAACTTTAGTTCTCTACTGATAATTCTGTACTTGAATATTGAAATTTGTATAACATGTCGTAGAATGCATATCTTGCTATCAAGACTTCACTGACCTCGATTTTGATAATTTAGTCTTATGTCGTTGGGCTATTCACAATTTTCTTTTCCCTTAACCTCGAAGACTTTTAATGATTTTAACTGTAATAGCAATTACAACTTCTACCCAAATCAAAATGAAACATGATTAGGTAAACTCAGATGAATATTGTAAAATGAAGTGAAGTGATTTTGATATAATGATACGTAAATAATATACTGTTGGAATTAAAAAGAAATGGAAGACAAGGTGGTTAGAAAATTATTATTGAGATTAAAATTTTCTGTTAGTTTATAGGGATGTTGGGGCTATTCGCGTTTTCTTCACTAACCTTGGGACTTTAATTAAGATTGATTGCTGAAATTAACAACAATTTCTTCCCAACCAAAATGAAACGATTAGCAGATAAGAGGCAGGTAGAAGCCAAAGTGAAACAGTTTAGATAGAAAGTATATAGTTGTATAAAATTGATTGAGACCATAGAGGTCGAGTGGCACTAGCCTGAGTATATGCCCTTTATGTGGTAGAACAGATCAAAAGAGATGCATGTAAGATAGTGATCGTAATGAAGCCAACCTCAACTGGTAAGACTCTGGGTAACGCTATTAGTTGAACGAATCTATCTGAGTGTTATCTTGGAGAGCAAGTATTCTCTTAAACATTATATTACAAAGTTGATAAATAAACAAAGCTGTGTGAGACTTGACCGTTGGTGTATCCTTGCAGGTTATTGTATTTTGTCTGAACTGTAGCACACAAGAATCGAATAGGAATATTTGTTCGCCACAAGTTTTATGGATGGAAGTGTCTCACAAATAGAATTAATTTACGTAGTTAATATCGAAGAAAAAAATTTTTTGTAATTAAGAACGAGGCTGATGAGACCTGACTTTTATTTAAATCTTTAATGTAGATTGAGAGTTACGTTGAGATTCTAGAGTGAGCGACCTTAGATATGCTACAGTATTAATAAACTAAGAATCTGTTTTATTCTTGTGAGTCTTCAACGACTTATGTTTTGGATTAATATTTTGAATAGATATAAAAAGTACAAGACATTTATAAGTTCTTCATATAAAATATACGTTTGACAATCTATAAGTCTTTCATATAAAATAATGTTTGACAATCTATAAGTCTTCATAAAAATAATCTATCACCGCAAGTGGAATCATAAAACTAATAAATAAAGAACCGCATGAAGGGGAACAACAAGTTTATTTGTGAATATCTTCGATGGTTATAAACTTAATGGGACATTGATTTTTTTTATAATTCAATTTTCATTATCCACTAACTATGAAGCTACGAAAGTACGCTTTCTACTACGATAAATAAAATAAACTTTAAATATCGTCGGCTTATTTGATTTTGAACAAAAAAATTAAATTAAAATCGAATGTGACTGCTCAAATCAACAGCTCTCTCTCTAATTTTGTCATAAACTCGTGATAAATTTTAAAAATATTATTCATTGAATAAGAATATTTCATAAAATAAGTTTATAATTCTATGTAATAAATCTAAAAGAATGCATATAAAATACCAAGCAAATAATATCATGTTAACAGAATTACAAATGTTTAGTTATATGCATTGAAAATTTTGCAAAATTTGAGCGCTTTCATTCCTTCTGATAAGAATCTGCTAATGAAGATATAACAAAAGCATTTAATCTTAAATCGCTATTTAAATGAACTTTGTAAAAAGATTGAAATAATTTACATTACATAAAAAATATTTTAAAAATTGAACTTTATTTTCTGCAATTATTTTTTAAATTTCGTCAGCTTTTTGAAAAAAAGGTTTCCAATTATTCTCGTAATAAAAACATTAGGAGCAATGAGATAATAAGGCACATATGGATATTACAAAATAAAAAAAGTTGATTACTTGTTTAGTGACTAAATTCATAATTTGTAAATAATTGATTCTGTATTTTGTTAAACTACATAAATTGAAGCATGTATGAGAACAGAAGAAACCAATAAAGTTGGACCCACATTCCCACGTAAAAATATAGGTTCGTAACTTTCAAATGCTCACTTTAATGAATAAATTAGTTAATTTTAAAGAGAATATGAGAAATTTGAGTTAATACTAAGAGGGGGGGAAATACTGGTGTCCTTATGGATGAAACAGTTTGAAATATTAAAAAACAAAAAATATAAATAAAAGAATTAAAAAGGCTAATATGTTATAAATACATATTGAAAAGCGTTGAACAATGCTAATTCTTATTGATGACTGCCAACACTTTCATATTATATTTTGCATATTTACTCAATTTGTATATATTTAAATGTTATAACAAAATTTGAGTTAATGTAAATTAGAAAAAAATATTTAAATTTTGTTACATTCAAACATAATTGCAGGAATTCAGAAACAAAAAAAAATACACAAAAAAAACATGATAATAATAAAAGTTTACTCAAAATACAAACGCATAAATTACAATTTCAGGTATGGGGCCATAACGCAAAATGTCTTTGCAAATCTTTTTTTTTTCAGAATTACCATCTATTAGCAAGAAAATGTACTAATTAGGTACCAATGACGCCTTTTATTTAACTTGACGGCATTTTCAAGCGTATTTTAGTAGTTCCTACAGACGACGTACAGAAAACTATTGTCGACATTTTCCAGGTCTTCTAAGAGAATTAAAATAATGCTTAAATAATTTTTTCGAGGAAATATAACTTGAAGATTTTCTTAACTAAGACTGGAGTCATGCAATTTTTTCTTTGCATTTATTTTCACTTTGTTCTTTCCATTTATATTCGAAATTCATCTTTGAGAAGTGATGTTTTTCCTAGGGATTAAAGGAAATTAATGTATTACCATAATCACATTTCAATCCATTATCAGCACACACACTCACATTCTTTCTTGCTATTAATATAGAATTATACTACCAACAACAAGACAAACTGCCAGACACCGAAACCAAACAGAAAAATATAATACGAGTCGTTCAATAAGTCCTTAGAAATTCTAAAAATGGTGCCTGCAGAACGAAAACAATTAAGTATGTCATGACGGCAGACGCTATCGAAGTTCGTTGTCTGAAATTTCGCATCGCGGCGCTGCTTTCTGGCTTTTGCCGATGCATGAGCTTACGTCTGCTTAACACCACATATTATACAAAGATGAACCAACCAAAAGAAACTATGACTACGCCTGTTTCGCTCTGCTTATCAGATGATGCTACCTTCCAATGGTACAAAATTTACTTCACGATGCCTTGTTTCAAATATACTAGCTGTTCACTTGAAGCTATATACAGAGAAAAAGATTGGAAATGTTTGAAGGAAGCATAGAAATCACCACCCGAAAAGATACTTTAGCTACTTAATGCGACATCTGATACTGATATATTTCTGTGCTATCAGCCAATATCTACAGTCATTACATACCAACATGATAAAATTCAACAAAACCATTTAAGCAATATATCCTCTAAGCATACAACATATAGCTCTCTGCGTCAAGTTTACTACTACTTACTAACCTACCACAGCCACGCAACAAATTTCTTACCAAATTGCTAGACTGGAATTCAGGCCACCAGCCACTTGTAACAATGAATTTACCCGAGGCTTGCCCCGGACCTCAACTCTAACTTAAATCAGCTTTCTAATACTATAACACTTAGATTCCACCTCCTCTCGTTGCAACACCTTCTGATCCTCCTTCTCTCGTCTCTACTCCTTCAGAGCGGGAGTTTATATACTCTCTAATTTAACTGCTTTGCCTATTCCTAACTGCTTTGCATATTACATTTTCATCACGTTTCATTTTTGAAGCTACAAAGGCTGTTGTACAGCACCACCCCAATTGAAAGTCCTACAAGTTAGTGAAGAGAAACCATGAATAGTCCAAGTCACAACAGCTTGGCCTCAGTGTGTTGCTAGACAGAGAATCTGCTTATATATTGGCTATCCTGAGCGTCACCTATGAATATGTCTTCCTGATTACATTTATACTTCAAAGCCCCCACTCTAGTGGCCATTTTGATTTGGTAAATGAATGATTTTATGGAATATCTACTACTCTGTTCTCAAAATCTATTATTTCATCTATTCGACAGAGAACGCATCCGAAAGAAGAATAAAGCTTATTGAAGAATTACATTATTCTTCTATTTTCAAAATATTTAGAATTTTTAGCATCGAAAATCCCTTAAAGGAATCAGTTTAAAAATAAAGACAAAAATATTTTTTAAAATGAAGATGCAATTCCGCAGAAACCTTCAGCATTTTTTCTCTTTCGCATGCACTTTTTTGTATTCAAATAGATAAAATATTAAAATTTTAAGGACGTGTAGATATTCCATATGATTAATATTACTTTCACGAAATCAAAGTGATCAATAGACGGTTTCTTTATGCACTTTAATACTTTATTTAGAACGTTGCATGAGGAGGGTTACCGTAAACTTTTTAACTATATTTATAAGAAATAACCAAGATATTCTGATAAATCTGCATACGGTTTGATCCTATGTACGTAATATTTTGAGTTACAACTATTTATGTTGTTTCATTTACTTTCAGGATGCCGCAGAAAGGAGCAACCTGCAGAAAAGGAGATTCCATATACTGAGTTCTGCAATGATGGTCTTGAAAGGCCAAGAGTCCTCAAGAAATATATAAATCTAGAAGGTGACTATGCAGAGATAAGTTTTACAATTATAAGAGGAAGAACGGGGTGAGATTGTACATCCGAATCTACACTGATTGGTTTTACGCAAAGGGCTGGTTTTTCTTAGGGGAGTAATTCCATTACCGATCCTATGATGACTGCACCAATTCAATGACGATGTCAGTTGTTTTTACTTTTACAAGAAGGAGATGAAGGAAATATATTTACAACAACTGGGCTATGTAAGAAGGATTAGGTCTAATAACCAATTCTTTTCTAAGAAAGATAGATGGTGGCCTCATTTTATCCCATATCTATGAGATGGATGTTGGAACTTGTGCTGGCGTTCGGAGTTCAACGAAGGTAATGCAGAGAAAAGAGAAGCAGAAAAGGAGAAAAAAGAGAGCGAGAAATGACATGTCTCCTAGTTTTGTTCAGGAATAGGGGGGGAGGGCGCACAAGCTATCATATGACGCTGATTCATGGTGCCTCTATCGAGTAACTTGAGAACTAGTTTTACAATACATTTGAAAATACAATTAATACCTTGATAATTAGCTTAAAAATTCTACATAAATAATGCTTTTAAGGCTCTATCTCGGATTATTTTGGTATTAATAAAACATTTCGATATTGCGGTTGTCTTCAATCTTACGGCCCTCGAAACCTAACAAATTGACATGAATATTTACACATTATACTACAAGGATTATGTATGATTATTTTTTTGTTATTACAATGATATATACATATGATCAATTAATATCCATGATAAATTTTATCTGGATATTCCTTTGGTTATTTCTTCGTAATGACTTTTACAATATCTGTCTACATCAATGGTAGTTGACGCGCTTCATGCATTCTATGTAAATTACGATTTTTTTTTTGCTGCACTTTTCGCTTATTTTATTAGTGAAAAACAGTTATTGACCAAATTTAAGAATCGGCATGATGATACCAAAAGAGGTAGTTCCTAATTAATGAATCGTACCAACACATTAAAAAACCGGAAGATGATGTATGAAATCTTCAAATGACGATTTCCAATCTGATAAATGAAGATTTCAGGACATTTAGAGAATTTATTGAAGTAAATTTGAATAAGCGCACGTCTCTAAGATTTTTATTCACTTATATACTCATACAAAATTTGCAAATTTGGTAATGTATTTGTAGACATGTGTTCCAAGGTTTAAATTAAGAAATGTAATATTGGTCACCCTGTACGTAATAAAAATTATTTGTTATGTATAAAATAAAAGTAAAAAAATTTAAAAGAACATTTTCCTCGTTTTCGTAATCTATATTTCCTCGAGAATATATTATATATTCCAGCCAGAGTTTAAATTCCAATAAAAATAATTTATTAAATATAATCTGATAAAAATATCTGTAATTTCTATACATAAAAGCTTAACGAAACGGTGTATTTATAATCATTTCAAAATATTTTGGCACGTACTTACAACAGAACCAACTGGAATATTTTAATGTTTCCATTCTATTGCTCATCGGTTAGTACAATGCCTAGACATTTAAAGAAAGTCTAAAACAATTATTTTAATTTGATAGAATAGTATTTTCTGCCGCAAACCCTTTCGCGAAGTTTTCATTTTTAGAAAATTCGAATCACGTTGGGTGTTTTGTTGTTTATGAAAACGTTTTTAGTTCAATAAGTTAGCTTTATATTAGATTTTCTTAAAAGGTTCCTATAATATTTTAAAATCGGAGTACACAAGCAATGAAGTTAATGTTGTACATTTCTAATGTTGATAAAATAAGGCCTACTGTATTTTGAAAAATATATAAATTCATCTTTAGCAAGAAAAGCAAACGGAAAATAAATATTATTTCATAATATATATATATATATATATACAGAGATATAGAGAGCATATATATATATGAAGTTATATATACATATATATGAAGAAAGGCTGTGCGTCTCTGGACGAGATACCTATAAAAATCTGTAAGTGTATCTGAAGGAGACACTACCCGGTGCTTCGGAACGGGGTTATAATTTCAACGGTTCTCGTGGATGAATGGGACTTTAAAACCGAAGGGCGGTTTGGCGATGTAATCCGTTTATTTAACTCGGTATAGATTTGGCTGTTGGTGTACAAAGTTTTACGTAATTATTTCTGTTTAGAGAACACCCTCAAACGTTTGCTGCTGGCGACCTATAATAATCATCGACATAATATCGATAAGTTTTTAAACGCGCCTGGGCGTCCGGATTAAGACAGTTTTGTTTGCTACATCAAGAAAGAGAAAGAGGGTGAAAAGAGAAAATGGATGAGAACTATGCAATTTCAGTTTGTTCAGAGAATAGGGACAGCCGTGTGAGCTATCACATGACTCTGGGTCTGTGGAAAGCCATCTGCTAAATGCAGAAACTAGTATTACAATATCATTGGAAAATGCAGTTAGTAAATTGATAATTACTGAAATTCCATACGTATATTATATATATATAGTAGTATATAGAAGTATGAAGATATATATATATATATACATATATATATATATATATATATATATATATATATATATATATATAGTATATAGTATATATACATAGTACATATATATATATAGTGAGAGAAAGAAAGTATATATATATATATATATATACATATATATATATATATATATATACATACATATACATATATATACGTTTTCGCATTTTTTTAAATAAAAAAAATCGTATAAAATACCCTTTACAAAAACTCATTCTCTATATTATGTGGAACTCATTGCTTTGATGAGGATTAACTGATGATTCCTTTGGTGTTACATTGTTTATTATACAGCAAACAACATGTAAACATAAGATAAGCACATAAACGCGAAAATCGAATCTTTACTTTAAAATCAGACATGAGAGAAAAATATGAAAATAATAACTGCTCTTCGAAATAACGACATATATATTCGTGCAAGCTATTATCTTTGAAAAGTTTTATTAACGAACTTTCTAGAAGAGAACACAACTGACTGCGTAGTTTCTTCGAGAAACAATCATTCTAATTCAGAATGTAATTTTTGTGTTAAGAAATGTACTATTATTGTGGCAGAGTAGATAACAAAGACCTAAGTAATTTAAGAAATACTGAAATCATAATTAGGTGTGTGCATCGCCACACTCATTTCTTTTTTTTGGAATAATAATTTTATTTAATCTATAGCATTAAAGGAAAGAGAAAGTTATAACGTAATAACATTTATGTAGGTTGTAAAATAAAAAAGATTGAAAGACGAGAACTCTAGATGTTTAAATCATATATATGCAATCGATTGTTTCATTCATTATATCCAGCAAAAAGGTTACTTAAGCACATACTTTGATCTATTAAATCTAGACTTTATTCCTAACATAAATGTCTCCAACAAAAGGGATGGTTTGAAATTCTTTACGATCATTCAAAAAATTATTTACGTATTTTCAGGTTAAATGAATTACACAATACGATGGAGCACTAGATTTCTCAAATTAATCAATTAAAGATCAAAATTTTACTTTCTGAGCTGAAAGAATTTTAAATGGACGGCATAAACAACTTGTTTAAAAGCTGTTGAAACAGGGCTTCTAATGGATTTATCTCTTTACTAGGCTTGTTGCTTGAGGGTCCCAATATGTTCCACCTAGGTTGAGCATTAGAATGTTAAGAAATCTAATTAAATTAATCTCAAAGTTTTCAAACATACATTATGCTGGATTCATCTTGTTTTTTACATGTGAATTTGTACATTTCTTGCTGTTAAAACAACATGTAATAAATTTTCCTCATTTGAAATACACGTATTTTTTATTAGAGAGCTATTTGTTGAATATTCAATGAATGTATGTATAATAATATAGATTGATTAACTGAAACTAGAAATATTGATTAACTATTCTAGAAACACCTTCAATAAACAATCCTTGCATAAAATGTCTGAAAATCAGCATATTTTTATTCTTTTCCTTTAACAACACTATTCCTGTTCAGCTGGAGTTAAAGTTAATCAATCGATTTTATATTGAAAAGAGAATTTGTAGTGCTGAATAATTCCTTTTTTAATGATTTTTAATCTCTAATTTCAATAATTTCTCTAATAATAATGTAATACTCTGAACCCTTTTCCTAATTCAAAAGTAAAGAGTTCATTCTTATTTCTTGATCCCCTTCTAAATTATCCTTTTATTTAGATCAGCGCTCATAAAATTTGTCTAACTTTTTTCCCACGATGCAACATTTGTCAAAGAATCCCTTCCTATTATGAGTATTTCCCCATAATCCTCTAATCCTAAACACGTGTTCCATGTCGTTTCATGAATTTCCTTATTATAATGTGGATACTCAAAAAATTAGAACCCTTTTTATCGTCTGCGCCTTTGTTGGAGGCACTAGGTGGTTAGACTGCCACATGAAATAATTTCATTTTTCTTCGGCCAGGCCGCATGACCTTTGCGTAGCATCTTCTTCATACGAATAACAACAAACTCATGAACTTGAATTTGACTTCCGCTTCTTCATTGATGAAAAATGAGTTTACTACAGCTGATTTGAATGATATTAATAATGAATTATTTATCGAATTCTGTGTATAAAATAAAAATTACCTTCCTTTATATTCGTTAGACATTCCATTCGTACATGTGTCAAAGTAATTTTCTTGCCATGCTCTTCTAAATCACTCATGAGGGGGAAAGAACAGAAAAAAAAGAGCAACCTGTTCTTATTAACCAGATCATCTAAAATAACTAGAACAGTCTGCTCGTGCTCCACCAGAAAACTGTTCTATGCCCTTCCGGACCTTTCCTCTCCCTGTAAAAGGCCAGAAACTGCGCAAGCACTTCTGCTCATTTTTTCCTTTTGCGTTCAGGGCTCTCAGTTCTTTTTTACCCTACATGTTCTTTAATATTTATCTTGTTCCCATTTCTGTTCTTCATTTTCTGTGCACTTAATCTGTTCGATGTTCTTAGATCTTTCATTCTCATACTGTTCATTTGCATCTATATTGGATGTCTTTTAACTTTTGCTGTTCTTTAAAAGGGTTACTCTTCCTCTTAGGACCCTCCCTTAGCCAGTAAGCACAACATTAGCCTGGCGCTCAGTCAGGAAATCAGTTAAGGTCGTTAATGTCGAGTTGTGAGTTCGAGACCTGATGTCAAAATCCACTGTTGATAGTGGAGATGATGTACATTTAATCTGTCAAGGCTTCAAACCCACCAGTTTCATGGTGTGAAAGCTTGAAAAAAGAGGTACCAACTCAGGTGTCGCCCTCGTCACTTGACCGAGGCTCAAAATTACGAGCCATTGTCATCAAAGTTGTTTAAGTAACATTATTTATCAGTCATTCAATCAATTACTTTGTTCATGTACCACCTTTTATTTTAGATTGTGTGTAATATATTGTTAGCAAATTATATCAAATATGTATATGTGTAGTAATTCTGTAATGTTAAGTTCATTTGAATACATTTGAGGGTTCGCTGGAGATATCTAAGAAACAGGTTGAAGCACAGAACAGGTTAAAGTACAGCTCATTAAAAATGAACAGAAACATGTAAAAACAGTTCCTCTGAAACAGAAATTGCCCTCCTTGCTCGTAAGAAAACACGTCCTTTCCCATGTGACAAGAATATTTCTCAGAACACCTTCGTCTTGCAGAACTGAACAAGGCATAGTTACACGATTACCTCTTCCAAGTGCACGAAGGTCAGGGCCTCATCTCCTCACCCAGATGAAAAACATCAATCGCTTCTCTGTGACACTGGGAAACAATAAGAGGCAATTCGCCGAGCTTCACTGGTTTATCTGATCTCTGCCAAGTCTCATTTCGTTTCCTGAATGAGATTCAGTGTCAGGGACAGATTCACAGATTGGTTAGTATTTTATTGCGAATGTTATTCAGAGATTAATTTGAAGCCTCAAATGGGCTTTAAATTAGTACATTAATTATCATTGTCGCGAATAAAGTGACATTAAGTTACTACATTCGATTGGAAGAAGATGGCGCTTTGATTCATTTAATAAAAGATTCCATTTAAGTGACCGAAAGTCACATTGAGTTTTTTTTTATATAACGTCAAATAACAAGATTAATTTTAGTGTATAACATATATGACCTTAAAAGTACATTAAAGTATGCAATTTTTTCAATTTTCTTAAAAACTTTTGGGTTTTTTTTTCATTATTTTTATGTATAATTTTTCATTTTACTTTTGTTGAGCAATATATATATGTGTTACGGTAAATGTGATTAATCCTGTGATTATAGGTATCCAAATTTTATTGTAAAGTCCTCATGATCGTTCTTCATATTAAGTACGAAATTTTAATGTTATTTGAATATATATTTTTTCGGATAGATATCATTACTCTTCAAAATAAACTGAATTTATTACAATCCCACATGAGTAGGGATTTATAAATGCTACGATAAAGTGATAAATATTCAATAATTTATCACATTCTACCAAGTTTACTCGTAATTATACATAATCCCTGGATTATTTTTACATATTATATATACTAATATATATATATATGTGTAGACAGACTCATTAACACTGGTTTGGTAACATGCGAGAGTGGCTTACTCATGGATCATTCTATAGCTCTCCTTGATGCTGTGGCACGTAGATGGATATCACTCCTATGGGCCATAACAGTGCATCCGGCTACTAGTTACACACCACACACACACACACACACACACACACACACACACACACACACATTGCATCCACACACTACTAATATCTAATTTCTCTTTTTTTTTTACTAACCTTTTGTTCGAATAACGCCTCACAACTGACTGCGTTAAGAGTGGTCATATTAGATACATTTTATTCTTATATTTTTATTTATATGAACTATATATTTCGGTAAAGGAAATTTTCCAGTTCTGATTTTTAAGAGATTATTTTGAGGATTTTTCAACCGGTGAATTTAGCATTATGTTCGAACATTTTAGTCTAAGTTAAGTTCGGGCGTGAGATAAAACATTTTATTTTTGTACACAACAATTAAGTAAACAACAATTAATCTAGTAAGATGAAAGCTATTTTTTAGTTTGAAAAGAAAACATTTGATTAGTATGCATTAATGGTATATGAATTTTTGCTAAATTTTATTTCCTTTGTGTTAACTGTTTTTTTTTTTTTCTATTTTTCTATTTATCATTCTTTGGTTTTTCATCCATTTTCTTTAGTCATACCTTTTTGATGATGTAATTACTGAATCTGTATTGGTTTGGAACCGGGAAACTAGTTCAAAATACACATTTCCTACATTAATGAGAGAGAACAGTATGAAATTAAGCATCATCTCCATTTTAGTATTACAAAAATTTTTCTCTTAATTTTTTCTACTTTTAAGATTGTTATAGTGAAATTGGTTTTAATTTTTAATTACTGATTTTATATTTGTATTGAATAAATATTGTTTGTAATATAATTAGCTATATTTTTGCTTATTTGCATCATTGAATATTTTTATTTATTTTAACTTTGATACAATAATAATCTGATTTCTGAATCAATTTGATAATATATTGATTTATTTTAATAAATCTGCAGTTTTCTTAATTTCATTTTTAATGTTATTTAGCAATGATTTAATGATTATCATTTGCATTTTAGTATCATTTCAGTATAAAGTCTCTTATAGTATAAATGTCTTGAATTAAACAATTTTGTTACTTCATTCATCAAATATTTAGAATGTAAAATTTAAATTAAAAAGCTTGTTTAGGAAAATGTTAATGCTTTATTTTTTTCATTTTTTTAACTGATAACAATCCCTCTCTGCATGTTCATGCCAGAGGAATCTGAATTCAAAATAGAATTCCTGAAGTCTTAAGACCGTGAATGTAAACATGTTCATTTCCATGATCGTGGGAAAAAAGGATTAGACAAATTTTATGAGCGCGTGATCTAATAAATAAAAGGATAATTTAGAAGGGGATCAGGAAATAAGAATGAACTCTTTACTTTTGAATTAGGAAATGGGTTAGAGTATACAATTATATTATTATTAAGAGAAATTATTGAATTAAAAGTTAAAAATCATGACACACACACACACACATATATATATAAATATATAAAAAAGGTAAATATATTTTTCATAGAACGATCCTGAAGCATATTTTTCAGCATTACAGAAATTCTCTTTCAATATAAAATCGATTAATTATAACACCTCCAGCTAACGAACAGGAATAGAGTGATTTATTAAAGGAAAAGAATAAAAAATATGCTGATTTTCAGACATTTATGCAAGGTGTGTACTATTGAAAGGAGTGTTTCTAGAATAGTTAATCCAATATTTCTAGTTTCAGTTAATCCAATCTATATTATATACATACGGTATTCATTGAATATTCAAGCAAATGAGCTCTCTAATAAAAAATACGAGTATTTCAAATGAAGGAAAATTTATTACTGTTGTTTTTTAACAGCAAGAAATGTACAAATTCACATGTAAAACAGATAATCCAGCATAATTATGTTTGAAAACTTTTGAATTAATTTAATTTAGATTTCCTATAACATTCTAATGCTCAGCTTAGGTAGAACATATTGGGACCCTCAGCAACTTAAGCGCCTGTAAAGATAAATGCATTAGAAACTGTTTCAGCGCTTTTAAACAATTGTTTGCCGTCCATTTAAATTCTTTTCGCTCGAAGTAAATGTTTGCTTTTCTGAATTAATTTGAAAATCGCTGCTCCCATGTATGTGTGTAATTCATTTAACCCTGAAAACTACGTAAAATTATTTTTAGAATTACGTAAAGAATTCTCAAACATCCCCTTTTGGATTTGTGAAGACATTTATTTAGGAATAAATTAAGTATTTAATAATCAAGTATGTACTTAAGTAACGCTTTTTGCTGAATAAATAGTAATGAACTCGATTATAGCATATTATGATTTAAACAAACGTTCTGCATATTTAATACTTTTATGTATTTTACAACTACATAAATATTCTATGCATTTATAACTTTCTCTTCCTTTAATGCTTATTCACGATTAAATAAAAATTATTATTCCAAAAAAAAAGAAAAGAAAATGGTGGAGTGCAGCAATCAACCTAATTATGATTTCAGTAATTACTTAAATTACTTATTTTGTTATCTACTCTTGCCAGCAAAACAAATTTTTTTAGCAACAAAAATTACATTACAATTAGAAAACTGATTTTCTCCAAGAAAATAAGTCAGTTGTGTTCTTTCCTAGAAAGGTATTCGTTAATAAAAACTTTTCAAAGATAATAACACCCGAAATATATAATCGTTATTTCGAAATGAGTTATTATTTTCATATTTTCTCTCATGTCTGTTTTAAATAAAGATTCGATTTTCGCGTTTACTGTTTATCTTCATTTTAGATGTTGTTTGCTGTATAATAACACAATGTAACGCAAAGAGGACATCGTTAATCACTCCTAAAGCAATGATTCACATAATATAGAGAAATGAGTTTTGTAAAGAAATTATTTGCTCTGATTTTTGATTTTAAAAAAGTACGAAAACGTATTAAAGGAAAACAAATATCACTGCTTCAAAGCTACAAATTTATCAAAATTCAAGGAATTGCTTGGTGGTATTGGCTATCTTAGGCACATAAGTCTTGAAACCCAATTATATATATATATATATATCTGTGTATAGGAATTTCCAGATAATTATCAATTTACTAACTGCATTTTCAATGATATTGTAATACTAGTTCTGCATTTGCTCGACAGATGGTACCACGAACCCGAGTCATGTGATAACTCACGCGGCGCCCCTATTCTTGAACAAAACTGAGGAGTGCATAGTTCTCGCCCATTTTCTCTTTTCCACCCTCTTTTCTACTTCTGATGTAGCAAACAAAACTGTCTTAATCCGGACGCCAGAGCGCGTTCAAAACTTATCGATATTATGTCGATGATTAATATAGGTCGCCAGCAGCAAACGTTTGAGGAATTAGTTCTCTAAATAGAAATAATTACGAAAATAGAAACTTTGTACATAGCAATAAATCTATCTCCAGTTAATAAACAGGATTACATCGCCAAACCGCCCCTTCAGTTTTCAAAAAAGTCCCATTCATCACGAAATTCGTTGAAATTATAACCCCTAGATTCCGAAGCACCAGGTAGTGTCTCCTTCAGATACACTTACAGATTTTATAGGTATCTCGTCCAAGAGACGCACAACCTTTCTTCATATATATATATATATATATTCCGTTTCTTTCTTATTAAAATTAATTTATATATTTTTCAAAATACAATGGGACCTTATTTTATCAATATTAAAATATCTAACATTAACTTCATTACTTGTGTATAAATTTTAAATATTATAGGAACCTTTTAGAAAATCTAATATAAAGCTAACTTATTAGACTAAAAACGTTTTTCTTCATAAAACAACAAAACACCCAACGCGTGGGTTCCGAATTTCTAAAAATAGCTTCCGCGGGAGTTTGCGGCAGAAAATACTATTCTATCAGAGTAAAAAAATAATTATTTTTGTTCTTTAAATGTCTAAGTATTGTACTAACCAAATGAAACAATAGAATGGAAACATTAAATATTCCAGATTGGTTCTGTTGTAAGTACGTGCCAAAAATATTTTTGAAATGATTATAAAATATGAATTTTAAATTAAGCTTTTATGTATGAAAATTACAGATATTTTTTTATCAGATTATATTTAATAAATTATTTTTTTAGTAGATTTAAACTCTAGCTGGAATATATAATATATTCTCGAGGAAATATATAGATTACGAAAACAGGAAAATGTTCTTTAAATTTTTGCTGCATTTTTAACCACTTAACAAATAATTTTATTACGTACAGGGTGACTAAATATTACATTTCTTAATTTAAACCTTGGAACACGTAATACTACAAAATACATTACCAAATTTGCAAATTTTGTACCAGGTATATAAGTGAATAAAAATCTTAGAGGAGCGTGCGCTTATTCAAATTTACTTCAATAAATTCTCTAAATGTCCTGAAATCTTCATTATCAGATTGGAAATCGTCATTTGAAGATTTCAACAAATATTCTTCCGGTTTTTAATGTGTTAATTTTTGATTCATTAATTAAGGATTCCTCTTTGGTATCATCATGCCGATTCTTAAATTTGGTCAATAACTGTTTTTCACTAATAAAATAAGCGAAAAGTGCAACAAAAAAAAAATCCGTAATTTACATAGAATGCATAAGGAAAGCGCGTCAACTACCATTGATGGCAAGACGGAATATTGTAAAGTCATTACGAAGAAATAACCAAGATATCCAGATAAAATTTATCATGGATATTAATTGATCCTTATGTATATAATATTGTAAATAACAAAATAATCATATAATCCTTATGTATATAATATTGTAAATATTCATGTCAATTTGTTAGGTTTCAGGGAGCCGTAGATTGAAGACAACCGCAATATCGAAATGTTTTAATTAATACTAAAAATAATCGAGATAGAGCCTTAAAAGCATTATTTATGTAGAATTTTCAAGCTAATTATCAAGGTATTAATTGTATTTTCAAATGTATTGTAAAACTAGTTCCTCAGTTACTCGATAGAGGGCACCATGAATCAGCGTCATGTGATAGCTTGTGCGCCCTCCCCCCCCTATTCCTGAACAAAACTGAGAGACATGTCGTTCTCGCTCTCTTTTCTCCTTTTTCTGCTTCTCTTTTCATCTGCATTACCTTCGTTGAACTCCGAACGCCAGCACAAGTTCCAACATCCATCGCCGATATGGGATAAAATGAGGCCACCATCTATCTTTCTTAGAAGAATTGGTTATTAGATATGTGTCAACTTGTACATAGCAGTTGTTGTAAATATATTTCCTTCATCTCTCCTTCTTGTAAAAGAAGTAAAACAACTTCAAGCATCGTCATTGAATTGGTACGAAGTCATCATAGGATCCGGTAATGGAATTACTCCCCTAAGAAAACCAGCCCTTTGCGTAAGAGCAATCCAGTGTAGATTCGGGATGTACAATCTCACCCCGTTCTATATTTATAATTATTAAAACTTATCTCTGCATAGTCACCTTCTAGATTTATATATTTCTTCCAAGGACTCTTGGCCTTTCAAGACCATCATTGTAGAACTCAGTATATGGAATCTCCTTTCTACGGGTTGCTCCTTTCTACGGCATCCTGAAAGTAAATAAAACAACATAAATAGTTGTAACTCAAAATATTACGTACATAAGGATCAAGTAATATGCAGATTTATCCAGATATCTTGGTTATTTCTTATAATTATAATTAAAAGTTTACGATAACCCTCCTAAATACAACGTTCTAAATAAAATATTAAGTGCATAAAGGCTCCCGTCTATTGATCACTTTGATTTCGTGAAAGTAATATTAATCATATGGAATATCTACTACCGTCCTTAAAATTTTAATATTTTATCTATTTGAATACAAAAAAGTGCATACGAAAGAGAAAAAAATGCTGAAGGTTTCTGCGGAATTGCATCTTCGATTTTTAAAAAAATATTTTTGTCTTTATTTTAATGATTCCTTTAGGGGATTTTCGATCTTTAAAAAATTCTAAAATATTTTTTGAAAAATAGAAAGAATAATGTAATTCTTCAATATTTATTCTTCTTTCGGATGCACGTTCTCGCATTCGAATAGATGAAATAATATAGATTTGAGAACGGTAGTAGATATTCCATAGGAATAACATTTCATTTACCAAATCAAAATGGCCGCTAGGTGGGGGCTTTAGAGTATAAATGTAATCGGGAAGACATATTCCTGAGTGACGCTCAGGATAGCCAATATGTAAGCAGATTCTCTGTCTAAGCAACACCTGAGGTAAGCTGTTGTGACATTGGGCTATTCGCGGTTTCTCTTCACTAACCTTGGGGACTTTTCAATTGAGATTGATTGCTTTCGCTAAACAACCTTTGCCCAACCAAAAATGAAACGTGATGAAGAATGTAATATGCAAAGCAGTTAGGAATGAAGTGAAGCAGTTAAATTAAGAAGTATATAAACTCCATCTGAAGGAGTAGAGACGAGAGGAGAAGGAGGATCAGAGAGGTGTTGCAACGAGAGGAGGTGGAATCTAAGTGTTATAGTATTAGAAAGCTGATTTAAGGATTAGAGTTGAGGTCCGAGTGTAAAACACTCGAATTAGAATTTGTTCTAGTGTTTTCAGCAGTTGTTACAGATTCAGTCTAGCAGTTGGTAAGAAGTTGTTAAATTATTATTGGTGGGTTGAAGTAAAGTATTAGTAAACTTGACCTGGAGAGCTATATCATTATTGTCTTAGAGGATATATATTAATAAATGTTGAAAGTGGTTTTGGTGGTTCTGTAATTATTGGTGTCATATTGTTTAATATTAGATATTAGTGATGGCACAAGATAACATCCGAGGTAATCGGATGTCATACTGTTAAGTGGCTAAAAGGGTAAAAATTATCTTTTTCAGTTGATTGATTTCTATGCTTCCTTCAAACATTCCAATCATACTTCTTTTCAGTATATTAACAAACACTATGAAGCTACGAGAGTGGTTCAAAAAGTAATTGTATTTGAAGACAGACGGCATCATTAAGGTAAATTTTTGTTACCATTGGGTAGCGCCATCTGATAAATGAAGCCGAAACAAATCTGACATTGATTCATAAGTTTCTTTTGATTTATCTCATCATTGTGCACCGAATATAAGCGGATGTACAAACGGAAACGGAGAACTCATAATGCACCGAAAATCAGGCAAAAATCAAAACGTGCATCATGATCACGAATTCGAATAACTGAGACTTAGATAGCGGTCTATGGAGTCATGAAACATGCTAAAACAAACCATTTTCGTTTCTACGAGCACCATTTTTAGAATTTCTAAGGACTTATTGAACGACTCGTATTATAATAATTTTTGTTTGGTTCGGTGTCGCGGTTGCTCTTGTTGGTAGTATAATTCTATATTAATAGCAAGAGAAGAATGTGAGTGTGTGTGCTGATAATGATTGAAATGTGATTATGGTAATACATTAAATTTCCTTTAATCCCTAGGAAAAACATCACTTCTCAAAGATGAATTTCGGATATAAATGGAAAGAACAAGAGTGAAAATAAATGCGAAAAAATTGCATGACTCCAGTCTTTCGGATTGAAAATCTTCAAGTTATATTTCCTCTGAAAAAATTATTTAAAAGCATTATTTTAATTCTCACTTAGAGGAACCTGGAAAATGTCGACAATAGTTTTCTGTACGTCGTCTGTAGGAGACACTAAAATACACTTGAAAAATGCCGTCAAGTTAAATAAAAGGCGTCATTGGTACCCATAATTAGTACATTTTCTTGCTAATAGATGGTAATTCTGAAAAAAAAAAAAGATTTTTAAAGAACATTTTGCATTCGTTGCTTATTTATACCTGAAATTGTAATTTTATACCTGAATTTGTATTTTGATAAACTTTATTATCATGTTTTGTGTATTTTTTTTTGTTTTCTGAATTCCTACGAATATGTTTGAAGTATTAACAAGAATTTAAATATTTTTTCTAATTTACATTAACTCAAATTTTGTTATAACATTTAAATATATACAAATTGAAGTAAATATGCAAAATATAATATGAAATTAATTGGCAGTCATCAATAAGAATAGCATTGTTAACGCTTTAAATAATAATATTTATAACATATTAACCTTTTTTTTAATTCTTTTATTTATATTTTGTTTTAATATTTCAAACTGTTTCATCCATAAGGACACCAGTATTTCCCCCCTCTCTTAAGTATTAACTCAGAATTTCTCATATTCTCTTTAAATTAACTAATTTATTCATTAAAAGTGAGCATTTGAAGATTTTGAAACCTATTTTTACGTGAGATGTGGTCCAACTTTATTGGTTTGCTTCTGTTCTCATACATGCTTCAATTTATGGATTTAACAAAATACGAATCAATTGTTACGAATTACTTAATTTAGTCACTAAACAAGTAATCAACTTTTGTTTTTGTAATATCCATATGTACCTTATTATCTATATTGCTCCTAATACATTTTATTACGAGAATAATTGGAAACCTTTTTTCAAAAGCTGGCTGAAATTTAAAAATAATTGCAGAAAAATAAGTTAAATTTTTAAATATTTTTATGTAATGTAAAATTATTTCCAATCTTTTACAAAAGTTCATTTAAATAGCAGTTTAAGATTAAGTATTTTTAATTATATCTTCATTAGCAGATTCATATCAGAAGAATAGAAAGCGCTCAAATTTTGCAAAATTTTCAAGCATATAATAAAACATTTGTAATTCTATTTAACATGATATTATTTTGTGTTATTTTATATGCATTCTTTTTTTAGTTATTACATAGAATTATAAACTTATTTTATAGAAATATTCTTATTCCAATGAATAATATTTTAAAATTTATCACGAGTTTATGACTAAAAATTGAGAGAGAGAGCTGGTGATTTGAGCAGTCACATTCAGTTTTTAGTTTAATTTTTTTTGTTCAAAAATCAAATAATACGTGGTGATATTTAAAAGTTTATTTTGTTGCCGTAGTAGAGAAAGCATGCTTTCTATTGCTTCATAAGTTGAGTGGATAATGAAAAGTGAATTATAAAAAAAATCAATGTCATTAGGATTTATATCCTCGAAGATATTCTGAAATAGCTTATTTGTTCCCCTTCATGCAGTTCCTTTATTTATTAGTTTTGATTCCACTTGCAGTGATAGATTATTTTTATATGAAAGACTTATAGATTGTCAAACATTATATTTTATATGAAAGACTTATAGATTGTCAAGCATTATATTTTATATGAAGAACTTATAAATGTCTTGTGCCACATCTCATTCAAATATATTAATCAAAAACACTAAATTCTAGTTGAAGACTCACAAGAATAAAACAGATTCTTAGTTTATTAATACTGTAGCATATCTAAGGTCGCTCACTCTAGAATCTCAACGTAACTCTCAATCCTACATTAAGATTTAAATAAGGAATCGGTCTCATCAGCCCACTCGTTCTTAATTACAAAATTTTCTTCGATATTAACTACGTAAATTAATTCTATTTGTGGAACTTACTTCCATCCATAAAACTTGTGGCGAACAAATATTCCTATTCGATTCTTGTGCTACAGTTCAGACAAATACAACTAACTCTAAAAGTCTATAACCTACGCAAGGATACACCAGTCAAGTCTCACACAACTGTTTATTTATCAACTTTGTAATATAATGTTTAAGGAATACTTGCTCTCCAAGATAACACTCTAGATAGATTCACCCGTTCAACTAATAGCGTTACCCAAGTCTTACCAGTTGAGGTTGGCTTCATTACGATCACTATCGCCCGTACATCTTTTGATCTCGTCTACCACATCTAAGGCATATACTCAAGGCTAGTGCCACTCGACCTCTATGGTCTCAATTTTACTTTGCTTATATACTTTCCTATCTAAACCATTTCACTTTATTTCTACCTGCCTCTTATCTGCCTAATCACGTTTCATTTTGGTTGGGAAGAAATTGTTAATTTCCAGCAATCAATCTTAATTAAAGTCCCCAAGGTTAGTGAAGAGAAAACCGCGAATAGCCCAACATCACAAACTAACAGAAGAATTTTAATCTCAATAATAATTTTCTAACCACGCTTGTCTTCCATTTCTTTTTAATTCCCATTAACAGTATATTATTTACGTATCATTATATCAAAATCACTTCACTTCATTTCTATATTCATCTGATTTACCTAATCATGTTTCATTTTGGTTGGGTAGAAGTTGTAATTGTATGCAATTCAAATCATTAAAAGTCTTCGAGGTTAGGGAAAAGAAAATTGTGAATAGCCCAACGTCATAGACTAAATTATCAAATCGAGTCAGTGAAGTCATGATAGCAAGATATGCATTCTACGACATGTTATACAAATTTCAATATTCCAATTGAAATTATCAGTAGAGAACTAAAAGTTATCTCTACAATTCTGTAAGATAGTAACAATTATAAATTTTTTAACAGTTACGATTAGCTCGTATAAAGGTCTTTTTTCAAAGCAATTTTTTTATATTGTTAAACAATTGTCTCATTAATTAGTTCTACCAATAACTGGAGTAAATTGTTATTATTAATCAGTAAATTGTTATTATTAATTGTTATGATTCACCAATATATAACAGATATATATATTAAAGAGTAAATTTTATTAAAAAAAATTAGGTGCAATTTAGTTTTTCTTAAAAAAATTTCTTATTCTATTGAAAGAATTGTATTCATGCATGCTAAAGTTGATTTTTTTTAATATTTTGTGTAACAACTACATGAAACGGTAGTAAATACCAAAAATGAGTTAGAGAAGCATGTACGAGAAGGTTTTCGAAAATAAATAAATAAAAATTTCAATTGTACTATAAATGTATTGAATCTTTTTTTTTTTTTTTGGAAGGGGGTAAAAACTTGTTTTTAATGCTCAAATTTTAAAAAAAGAAAGTGATCTCGGGTTTTATTTCCCTCTTCAAAATAACGTCGGTTGCTTTTTCCTTTGGGATAAATAAATATTTTAAATTTCGTCTTGTCGCTCCCACAAAGTCAGTTATATAAAACCGTAGTTTAGAAGAACAATTTTAGCTATCTGCACTTCGGGCAACCCCTGGAGGGCGCGTCCCTAGACGGCGGATTGGATAATGCCTCTATTGGTCTCCAATAGTTGGTAGAAGGGAAATAAAATACCTTCCGCGTAAATCAAACAGGCAAAAGTTTAACTTCACGGAGCAATGGTGTATCTTTTTTATGAGAGTCAGTTAGTTTTAAATATTTTTACATAATAATTCTCATAGTATATAAACTTATTCCTTCTTCTGAATAGTAAGGGTATATGGTTCATTACCATGGATTAACCATGGATATTAAAATGAATTAAGCGATCCAATACCGATTTGAATTTTTTTGAGTTACGTTTATATTCTTTCGACATTATTTTTAATTATTGTGGGAATTATTTATACTGGGAAAAAATGTTTATAACTCTTAAAATTTGACCAATAAAAATGGTTGAACATACAACTACTCTCATTGACCACCAGATCTTGTAAAATAATCTTGTACAAATGAAAAAACATTAGAGCATTTTACTCTCTGAGAAATGGTGATTAATGTCCAATTCAAACATTCAAATCCAAAAAAGATAAGTAAAAAGTATTAAAATGGTCGATTCTCTCTTTGCCCGTAACTTTTAAAGAAAGCGTCTCAAAAAAAAAAAAAAAAAAAAAAAAAAAAATATTTTGTTTATTTCTACTTTATGTCGCCTTTCTAGCTTCTCTCTTGTATGACGAATGTCATTGTCTGTATTTTATGATCAAAGACTACCGACATTTCGTCACCTCCTTCTTTTGCCTCAGTCATTCATAGAGTAGACTTTCCCCCGCTCTTTAAGTTTTCTTTGTATCTTATTCGCATTGTTTTGCCGCCTCTTTATTCGGACATGGATAACTGTTCAGTTTTGCGATCGCCGCCTCGTTAATCGCATTGGATCCTTTTTAAAGTTCCACCTGCTCATTCAGATTTTTTAAAATCTCCTTTCAGTTTTTGTTTCATTGTTGGTTCCTTCCAAAGTAAGCGAATGTGTTTCTTTTTGACTCGGGTTTCTGTGCGTCTATTTTTAGAAGCTTTTTACGGTTTCTCTTCTGCATCACTTAAGTTTGTTTATTTCTTTCAGTTCCGATTCCTACTCTAACCCTGAGCTTCTTTTTTCCTCTTTTTTTGTGCGCAAACACTACATTTCCTTCTAATATATCTAATTTCTTTAATTCATAAAATGAACTTGTTATTGTTTACTAGAACTTCAAGGCATGTTTAACGTATGATGCATAAAATGGAATGAAAATGGTATAATTATCTGCTCTCAACAGGAAATGCTAAAACCATCTAAATAAAGATTACTCTGAAGCTTATAAAAAGGAAGACATAGTAAAACCCCAAGTTATAGGGACTCGCGAGTTAACGAGATCCTTCTGTACCAGCAGGGACACAAATATTTAAAGTAAAAAAAACATTTCCGTCTTTATTTAAGTTTTAAAGCATCGTTTATTTGATTTCCAGGAAAGTCAATGTTATTAAGAAGTCAGTAATATGTTAGATCAAAAATTTTTGAAGTGCTCCGCCTTGGTTGTAATATTTAGAAAAACTGGCAGTGAAAATAGAGGAAAACATGAGTTTTATGAACAAAAGATATAACTAAATAAGGCTATTTCAGCGAAATAGACTCTCAAATTATAGTGGTCAGGGAATTTGTGAATATTCTAAAAGAGACTGAAAAATGATTTTGGTAGGAGAACAATTCAGCTTGTGACTTATGGCTTTATAACTATTTTCCCTTCAATTAACTTTTTGGGTTTTTTTCTGATTGTATTGGCAATCGAAATCCTCCCGATAATATGAAACAGGACTTATGTAGATTGAATTGGAGTGTAATAAATAGATTGTATAAATTACATTTACAAGCAACGAAGAATTAAAAGTTGAGAAAGTTTAAGAATAGCTGATGTCATAGATTGTGAATTGGAACAATCGAAAGTAGAAACCCAGGACAGCCATCCATAGTCTAAGGAACAAAACGTATCACCATAGAAGGGAACGGAAAAGGGTTAAGGACTCGATCCCTCATCTATATAACGGTTAATGACTTGAACCCAATCGGTTCAATCAGAAAAAAATACGCTTTTATAAAACTTTAGTTCGTACTCTTTTAGGCAGTTGCAGAGAAAGTAAAAAAAATTAATAGTTATAACTTGGAGGATAATAAATTAGTTAAAAGTTTAACTGGACTATATATTTACTTATACTATTATTAGTGACTGTTTAAGTTAAGTTCAGTGATGGACAAAAAGATATACTAAGGGAGTGTTACAACCTCTCTGAGATGAGTTTCTGAAGAACGATAACAATAACGATAAAAAAAATACATTAATACAAAAAATACAAAAATAACGATAAAAAAAT
>BMAW01110465.1:0-20265 GCA_019974015.1 Nephila pilipes | reverse complement strand
AATACATTAATACAAAAAATACAAAAATAACGATAAAAAAATACATTCAAACCAAATAAACATTAGTTTTGAAAATCAAAAAGAATCTACATGGCCAATCTTTTTCAAAATAAAGGAAGGATGGAAAACATTTCTTGTATAAAAGATGGTATAAAAACACCAAAATACAAGAAGAAAAAAAAAAAAACACACACACACACTAAGCGAAACAAAATATTATAAAACTTAATTCAAAATTGTTGAGAGGCGAAGAAAACGTGCCGTAGGCAAGATATTCTGAAGCACGTTGCCTGGATGGAGAATCAATAGACCGAATGTCAAGAATTTAACTCTAATTAGTAGAATCAGAGGGCTCGTTAAATTGGTTTTAGGTGTGATAGGTATTGCTAATGCTCATAGAAAGAAATTTATTACTTTGATAATGCATAAAGTATATAGATCGAAAATTCATTTTTGCTTATGCTAAACATTTCATGAATTCTGTATTTTTTTGTAATTTGATTAGAGAATTTCGAATACGTATTTTTTTTACTTACATAGACAAATAAATAATCATCTATATGAATAAATATCTACATTTTGTTTAATTCAATGCAAGACAATTCTCCGGAAATTGTTCGCAGCAATCTCATGATTTTTACCAATTTTAATTTCGTATACACACACACACACACACACACACACACATATATATATATATATATATATATATATATGTAGGATTTTCCAGCTAATTATTAAACAATTAATTTTATTTTCCTATGTACTATAAAATCAGTTCCTCCGATACTCGATAGATGGCACCACGAACAGAGTCATGTGATAAGCTCATGCAACGCCACCTATTCCAGAACAAAAACTGAGTGACACTTCGTTCTCGTTCTCTCTTTTCCCCATTTTTCCGCTTCTCTTTCGCATTACCCGCGTCAGAAGTAAACTCCAAACGCCCTAGCGTGTTCCTGCGTCCTTCGCCAATATGGGTTAAAAGAGGCAGCCATCTATTTTACTCCGATGAATTGGTCAATTCGTCATCTCATAGTGTAAATACTTTTCACTCTTCATCATCTTTCCTAATAAACAAGTAAAGCTACTGCGAGCCTTATCATTGAATTTCTACAAAAGCCACATAGAATCCGGTAATGGAATTATTTCCCTATACAACCAGCCTTTGCTTAAGAGCAAACCATTGTAGATTCGGGGTGAACAATCTCATTATCCCACATTCAACATATATATACTAGCCGATAACAGCCCGCTTCGCTGGAAAGACGATAATATTATATTTTGGAACCTATACGTAAAATATCAAGAAAACTTTCAATTTTTAAACGACAATGATAATCTAAATTTAAAATCTTAAGAAATTGATTGTCTGTAATAATGATTATCCAGAACTTCTCAGTGGTATTTCGCTTACATATATGTAAATTGTCTGGCGTGTGCGCTACTCCATAAAAAGTCGCCATTTTAGTATTTTTCAAAATCCCGCTTTTTTTGGAGCTAAATTACACTTTCACCAACCGTGGGACTCCAAACTTATTTATTTCTATCGCTAAATATGTACGTTTCCTATTTTCGATGTGCACGAAATTTCACATAAAGAGCCCCTTCGCCAAAATCTTGCCAATCCTCCATCAGCGCTTCAATATTAAATTAATTGGTATTTTTCCATTTCGAAAGCACAAATCTCACCGAGTAAACTTAATTGGTGACAATACACAGTATACATAAAATATATATATATTCCGTTTGGCGTCGGTCATATCATTTTTGTCGATAAAGTCGCCAAACATAACATAACCGATGGATAAGAGTAGATTAACGGATGAAAATGACATTTTGGATAAGAGTTCCGTAAAATCCGTTCTTAGTGAGCGTCTACATTGCAAAATGAGTATCTATGCTAAATTTCAAGTCAATCGGTTGTATAGTCTTTGAGATCTCGTGATGAGTCAGTCAGTGGTATTTCGCTTATATATATATATATATAGTTTACCCCCGCTTATTCAGTCCTCAGCCCGAAATTGCTTTTTGACTTGCTGGGTTCCATATTTTCATTTATTTTTTCTTTCATTTTTACAATTCTTTCTGGATTTTTGTCTTTTTAAATATTTTAAATTATTTTTTCATAAATTTTCAGTATATATATATATATATATATATATATATATATATATATATATATATATATATATATATATATATACATATACATATATATATGTTTAATATTGCCCTCGTTTGGTCCAACGTAAGAGATAATATAATTTTTATCACAATTTATAGTCACAATATTTTTTATTGCAAATTATTTGTTTATAATATGACAAAGGGTTATAATTATCTGTGAGTTCAAAAAGTTTCTAACATATGGCGGTGTAAGTTAGTTTATTCACATAATGCTTTAGTGTCCGGATCGGGTAAGTATCTAATAGATGGCGCTGTGTTAAAAGTTTAAACGTTTCACTTATGCTCCAATTTATTTCACGTCACACGTGTGTTCAAAATTTACTTACAACATAACCTTGCTTACAACCAAATTTTAGTCATCAAATCAAAAAAAATTTCATCTGGTTTCATTTGTTGTCTGTATCATTTCGTTCCTCATTGTTTTTAAATACAAAGTAATGATTTACTAAATTTTGTACATAATTTTGATTTCGTCTTTTAATTTTTTTAAAATTGAAAATGTGTAAGTAATACTGAATTTTATTATAATTTTTTTATGTAAAAGATAATAATATTTATTTAAAACAATAATAATGTAATAAAAATTTAGTATGTATTTAAATTTAGGTTTATAAATTTGTTTCATTCTAATATTTATTTTTTAGTATTTTAATACCACCTTGACTATAACAGTTTATAAGACTCTACAATGAAATTGAATCCGTGTAAGTATTACATGTTTTTTTCTCATTTTATTATTCCAATTTTATTCTAATAGCTTACCAGCATTAAAAAATCATTTACAATTTGTGATTTTGTACAGGTTCTGACGCGGGATCTCTGATTTTTACTTTAAAAATTCACAGGGTGTGAAGAAAGACAGTAGTATAAAATAAAGTAACTAAAAATAAGCATGAACCTCGAAATTAAAATAGCAAAATAGGCCTTTTTGTCGACAGATCTAGTAATTCTAAATCATAGTCAAGTGAAGACGATGAAATTAGAATCAATACATCCATCTTGCTTCTTTCGCACTAAATTTAGTTCTATCTAACGTGAATTAGACTCCATCATGTCACGCCCCGGCGTTTCTTAGTGTGACGGTTCTCTTCAACAACTACAGGAATAAAAGCCCTTAGTATGGGCCGCCAGTTGTCCAATGCGTCAATAAAAATGACCGGACGAATTTTCTTCGGATTCAAAGATTAGGACCTCATATCGTACGTCACCAAGATCAACTGACCGTTCGTTTCAAGGTGAAAAATCCTTCTCTCTAAGTGAAGAAAACATTAGCAGCCGAAGTGGTGACGCAGGACTTGAACACTGGATGGTAGCACAGCTTAGAACTGTTGATTGCATATGTCCCGATGCAAACTGACACTTTGTGTGTCTAATTATGACATCCACTCATTAATCCAAACTAGTAACATACCGGTTATGGCGAATACGGCAAAGAGATTCGCTATCTCAACTAAAGACAGCCGATGACCTCAAAGGAATCTATTCAAAAGACCCCCCCCCACATACACTGATTTATCGTTTATTAACATCGCATTTAGAAGCAACATAAGGACTATTTCTAACGAGACACTCAATACAACGGAAAGAGGATGTGTACCGATTGCAGTAATGGTTAGAAAGACAACTTTTTAAGAAATTTTCTCTCAGAAAGCCTTTTTCATATCATCCCAATGATAATGGAGGGGGAGTAAGTAGTGGCTCTCTTCAACAACTGGAATAAAAGTCCTGAATAAGGGTCCAACAGGTAATTTTTATTTCGGCTTTGTTTCTTAGGCGTCAATAAGGGACGAATGTTCTACGTACCCAAGATTGGGAGTCGAAATCACCCCTGTTATCAAGGTCAATCGACTATTCGCAACGGAGGGAAGACGGGATTATTTTTTATGACTGAAATGAACATTCGTATCCAGAAGATAATTATGAAACATTTAGTAAGCCATCAGTAATGAGCTCAAGTTCGAATACCTTTAAAATTTTATTTCATTCCCTAAAATCTGAACAATACTATCACAGTTATTCCCAAAATACTAACTTTAATATTGGTGCATTTTAATGCGTTTTTATATGAACAAAATTAATTCCAATAATGTTTTTATGTTACATTAAAGAGTCATTTATTATTGAGAAGTGATAAGAAACTATACTCAATACCTTGCTTGAAACTTCTCAAAATACGTTGGTTGTTCCTGAAGTAAGTTTTTTTGCCAAAACTTTATTGCCAAAAAAACCCATATCATCATGAACTATACACTAAGCACTATTTTTCGACGTAGTCATAATTGACATTGAGATATTTGTTGTAGCATGCAATTAGTGTCAAGAAACCACCCTAATAAAACTCGATGCCTTACGACGCGAGGAATTGTCACCCAGACTGCTCCACCTCAGCATTATTTTGGGTGGATGTGCGCTCGTCTAATACACAGTGTGGACACCGCGTCTGATACCGTAATGCGTCTATTCGCTAACACCGTGTCCTGTACTCTAGCAGTGTTGTTTTCATTGGGGAATGTGGAAGTATTCCCTCACTTCGATCTTCATCCTCCCCACTGCCTTCCTTCACTGAACATGCAACACCAGCGTCCAACCATTTGGCGAGATATGACCTGTTTAGATTATACTATATGTAGGCGTTCAGATTCTAATTTAAACTCCATGTGCCTTCGTGTACAGGTAACCCATTTAATCGGGATATTTAGGTTCACAGTTACATCCGAAATATGTTTAAAATATCTGTGAAGTTATTAGTAATGATAGAAAAATTAAATATTGATATTTTTAAACTAGAATCTTGAATTTAGTTAGCTTAAGTAAAAAAAAGTTAGAATTCCAAGTCTGATTTCGGGTTTTGAACTTAGGGATATGAAACCAAGACAGTTACCTCAAACATTTAAGTCGGTGGCAACCTGTTTCTGATAATCTTAATAAAACACTTTAGTTAAGAAATTTACAAAAACTTTACTACAATTTTTCAGGAGAATATTTCAAAGCTAGTTGTCATATCAACCAAAATTAATGACAAGTGTTTGAGTATAGATATTTATACAGTCTTTCTACCTCAATAGTAATACATAATATACTAGATACAAAATTAGTGGAGATAATAAAATACCTAGAAAAGCAAATAGAACAGTTAATCTCATGCCATTTTTCAAGAGGATATGATCAAAATTATTGCTCATACTCACGTAGCTGTTCTCATAAGAGATATAACATTAATGGAAAATTGCGTTTTTTTCCATTTCAGATCTCCAAACAAACATAACTATTTCGGTAAAATATCAAAACATGTCAGAAAAAAAATCCATCAATCGATTACATATCCGCATAACTGATACTTGATTACGCTCGACACGATCACAGACTTCTCGGAAGAATAATTCGCATTTACTGTGTGGAATAATTTCTATCTTCTGCCGAACTCGGAAACATGTTCGAAAGATGCTTGCATTTCTTCTACGAGACATATTGATTCTACTGAATTGTCTCACGTAAAACGAACGCACAAAACTCAAGGTGGCGTTCTAGTCTCCCTTTATGTTCAATTGTTGGTGGCGTTACATGATGAGTCCATGCTATGTGTTAGAGCTGAAATGCTAAACATTTGTATATTACGTCGTGGGAGAAGTGCGGTGAAAGTTCCATGCGATTTGGATGCGTCCTTCATGGTGTTACATTAGGGGTCGCTGACATTGTACCATCATTTTACCTTCTTACGTTAAAGAAATTTACAGTTTTTACGAAATAAATGTATGACGAAGCAGATCTAAGCTAGGAAAAATATTTTTCTCCAATATTGAGTTACTTATTTTTTGCTGTATTTCTTTGAAAAAAGTAACCCATAAAAAACGAAACATGGATAATTTTTTATTTCATTTTAAAAACCATAGGGAAAAAAATGAAAAATTCGTAGACTGTTGATGTAAAACTTTCCTTATTGGTCCATGTAAATGTGTGAAACAGAAATTTCTTACAATTTTTGTTTCATATATTTATAGGTTTTGAATTCAGTGAAATTAACGCATTGAAATTTTTTTTTATTTTATGACATGTTGTAATTATAGTCTTGAACTGCTTTTTATAATCTTAAGTTTGCTTTACAAATTCAACTTTCAAATTCCACAAATGGGAAAGTTGCGCCCCGCCAGTTGAGTTTGTCTCATTAGCATCTGATCATTTTGATGAAAACAATTTTCCCACATCAATCCAGTTTAAGCGCGAAATTTTATTTCGCCTCAAATGCTCGAATTTGTATTTAAATTTAAGTTAATGTAAGTCACTATAAAATATATTTAGTCCTTACAATGTAACATCATTTGAAATTTTTTTTTGTATGAATGACGTGCTAGCGTAATTAAACTTACTTTTAGTCTTTTAATTAATTCGAGTACTCAAATGACTAGTACGATATTTCAGCTGGAGTTTAAAGTAAGAAAAGGGATCAGGTGTAAATTCTCTGAAGTTGTAAAGATTTTGAAAGTCGCTTTTATCTAATATAAAGCAGTCGTCATTGCTCCTTCGAATGCATCTGTGCTTAAAACTGGAATTGAACTTGCGAGTCGATTTGGATATAGCTGTTCACCAAGTGCACCAGTAATTCCAGGATAGAAAGAAAGATGCGTGAGTGTATGCACAACTTCATTTGAGTCGAATCTGAATGTTGCAAATGATCCAAGACAGCTCAATACAGGGAGTTTCTAAACTAATGGGTAAAAATTTAATGGGTGAGAAAAATCATCTAAATAAGCAAATTTCACCAAACAATATACGGGCGGAAAGCAAGCGGCGAACCGCTAGATGGCGCTGTAAAGGAAAGAATGAAGCGCAAGTTTTCTTACACATCGTTATTTTTACCATGCATTTCTGTAGACACGGTGACGCAAGTGAATCAGGATAAGGTCAAAGTCTAAAAATTTTCGAAGTCTGCCTGGGGCTTTCTTACTCGTATGACATACAGGGTATTCCGTAGCTCATGGTCAAAAATTTAAGAGGCGATAGAAAACATCTAAACAAGCAGTTTTCACCTTAGATTGCATTGCTGAGAGCAAGTGATGAAAAACTTTCGGGAAATGCTGCACGTACAGTCTTTCGGCTTCCGGAGCATTCCTATTCGCAACACCATACATAAAATGAATGTACGACTTCACTTTCGTTTCAATTGACGTCATATTTACAATGACAAGTCCTATTGAAATACTCCTAGCATCCGTGGGGAGGTGGTATATTTTGGATGGTAAACCTCTACCAATCCAGAAGATTATCTCGTTTGGAAGTGGAAATTGCGGAAATTCATTTCAATTCTCCCCTTTCCGGCCACCCTCGAAAAGGAAGTTAGGAAGAAAAAAAAACAGGCATTTTACAAATATTTTGATGCAATCAACTCTGATAATTCAAATAAAAAATGACATTACCAAGTCCAAAAACACACAGTTGAGCAGAAAACATTCTTCAGAAGAAATTAGGACCCACAGAAAAAGGAAAGACAAAAGGTTGGAGACCAGGTAGTGCCACAAGGGGGGAAAGTTGAAATTGCAGAGTATTCCTTCGCAGAGGAAGAGATAGAAGACTGCCTTCCTTCAGATAACGATGAAGATGGTGGTAAATTATACTTGTTTACATTAGGATAAGCTTCTGTCTGATATGCTAACTACAGACCAGTAGTTACATTGCACCATTTGGGATTGATTGGTTTTATCAATGTTGCATTTAGAAGCAACACAAAAGTGACGGTACTCGTAATTCTCAACCTCTGTCAACTGAATAGGACGAAACTGACTAGGTTTGCAGCTTCTCTTCCTGACTTTCACATCATGCGAATGACAGTCAGCGCTAATGCGACGTGCATTAGCGCTGGCTGCACGGTGGGTGTTTAGAGGAATCAAGAATCGAATCTACCACTCGACGTAAAATCGCTGTCGGCGACCCGGCGACCTTGATTACTAGACTTCCGCGGTCGCACAATTGGCGAAGATTCTGCTCATGATGCCGTCAATGTATTAGAAGCTGAAAGGAAAGCTTAATTTGCTTGCGAGTTATGCAAGAGATAAACTTCCGATATTGGAATGGACTATAACTAAATATCTCTTCATAATTTCTCAATCATATAACTATGAGCTTGATAGTTGAATGAATTAAAATTAAACGCTTTTTGGTATGTTTTGGGGTTCTTTCTCCAAGGTACACATTTTTACACGAACATAGTTCAAAAATTAAAATTTTGCTTTTTCTCGGATTAAATGAAATAAGTGGTCAAGGAACGATATTTCTTATCAAACATATAATTCCTTTTAATTGCCAGGGAGATGCCAGCTGATGTTTCGTCTTCGTCACTTTACCAAGGTTCAAATTACGTGGTTCATCGCCGATGTCCCTCGTGTTGCTTCTAGTGCGACGTTACTAAAACCAACCAACCTTTCAATTGCCTCTGTGTGTATAATTACTTCTACGTCTTTTATAGCAGCAATATCAGTGTAGGGATGGAATTAATCCTCAACTAATTGATGGTATCTTGTCTTATCCTATTTTCCCTAACTTTATATTCATTTGCTAACATGATAAATTATAGATTGGCTAATCATTTTCTACCTTATAATGTAACTGAAACCTATGATCTTAAGGCTACACAGTACCCTAAAAATGACAAATTTATCGAAATTTTTTTTTTTTTTGCATTTTCCTGTAGCCCATACATTTGGGAATCTTGGCCCCAAATTTTAGATCTATTAACCAATTAGTTTTTAAGATATTTGAAGTTTTCTGAGCATTGTCAGTCACTATTTTTGACAGCTGAGGGGGCGTGGTTAGTTTCGGTTTCATTTTAAAGCATTTTTTCATTCTTAAATTTAATTAATTACTGATATTTTTTAAATAATATCGATACTTGCAGAGAAGTAGATATTAACTTCAACTTTCACTACTAAAATCAATTATGTTTGTTTATATTTTGAGTTCTTGATGTGCTTATAGTTACTTAGCCAAAATTGATAAGAAAAGGTATTTCTCAAGACCAATATTTATTCTGCATATAATTTATATAAGTTAAAAGCTATTTTAAATTGTTTAAGTGAAGTTTTTTCTGTTGAGAAAATGCCACGGACAAAACTTTCGCAGCTTGAGAAGAGAATCAACATTTCTAAGAGATGGAGTACTGCTGATAATGACAATGCTAAAAACCTGCTTTAGTGGATATAACTACAAAACTTCAGAATACAAATGTCTTTAATACTTGTGCTACATATAAAAGTATCTTTCAAATTACATTATAGTGGATACTGAATGTTTGTTTACAGATAATTTCAGCAATATTTGCCATAGTGTATCTTTAAAACTTTGCTATGGTCAAAGAAATAGATTTGCATATAAAATGAATGTTGTATGTGTTAATTGTGACCAAACCTAGAGTGAAACATGTTCATAACAATTAGTTGATGCTATATTACATCAAATATCAAATGTTAACAAGCATCATTTTTTTAATGTTCCATTTGATGTAAATATGAGATTAGTGCAAGGTATGTTAAGTTTGTGACTTGGCTACTCATCGTTGGAAAAATTCTGCATGCATATGAATTGAAATATAATGTTTAGTAAAACTTTTAAAAGACATTATGAGCCAAAAGTTCTGATTGGACATCTTGTTGGGTCAAATCAGCCGTTGCTTTATATTCGTAAAGATGTCATTGAGGCGTAGGACTCAAGGAATGATAAAGATATAGTCGGTATTGGAATGTCATATGATGGAAGCTGGTTGACAAGAGAACATACGTCAACGTCAAATATCGGAATAGGATATGTTATCGACTTGCTGGCTGGCTTTGTGATAGACTACGAAGTAATGTCAAAGCGGCGTGGAGAATGTGAACAGACTAAATTTGAGCTTGGAGAAGAAAGTGCTGAATTTCGTATTTGGTACAAAGGACAACAAAATGTTTGTAGTACAACACATGTCGGATCATCTAGTGCAATGGAAGTAAATGCAGCTGTGAAATTATGGGAAAGATCTGAGAGTATTAGTTTCCGGGACACAATCTTGCTGTTTGACTCTTGGTGTTTTTACCAGTTATCATTAGCACGTGGAAAAAAATCAGGTATTCACAAAGATTGGGTAAAAATAACAATCAACGAAGAATATTTGCCCAAAATCTTGCCTATTTATCAGCGATTAGCATCAACTGAATTATTAAGCACATGTGTCAGAGGTTTGACACACAATTCTAATGAAGCATTACATTCGATGATATGGGACAAATATTCCAAAGAAAATACAGCTTCTAGGAGTCGTGTTGATTGCCATGTCGAGTGCAATACCTGAATTTATTGTTGGAACATTAAAAGCTCTAAAAACATTTCAGGATGCTAATTGAATTTGTAACAAGCTTGTCATCAGAACATTTAGTGTACTTTACTCATTGTAGGAGAACCTATTTCAGAAAGAAAAGGAAATCTGCAAATTTTAAAGTTGCGCAGAAAAAAATAAAACTTGCTAAATTGCGTCGATTTAAAATTCAGAAAAAATTAGGTGCTATGTACAAACCTGGTAGTTTTTAACTTTTTTTAAACTTTTATTTATATCATTATTATTTTTTATAAGTGTATTGTGTTTTAAAACTTTTGTGAAATTATTATGATAACTTTAAGCTGAATTATCTGTCATCGTAAAAAATGCTATATCGATATTTTGCAAAAACATATTTTGAATAAATAAAAATATTTGCCATAATATTTAATTAAAGTAGTGTTTTCATATATTATATAAGTAGTTAAATAATATATTAAAAATTTAGATCTTTGCAAGTATTATTAGTTTTTGTGTTATGCCTTTAAAAACTTTAAATGCATTTATCTCAGACTTTTATTTTTGAAGATGTAAGTGTTTTCTAATCCCTAAGGCTTTTTTTCTGTTCAAGATAGAGTCTTGAAATTTTTTATACATACTGAGATATATGTGTTCTATAAAAGTTAGTATGGATTTAGGTCTGGGATCCCTAGTTATTTTTTTAAAAATGTTAAAGTTAATATTTTAAAACTTTTCCTGTTTTTTCCAGGTTTAGCTAGAAAAATAATTATTAAAAATCAACAAGGGAACAGATTTTCAAATCCATACTAACTTTTGTTTGCAATAATGTATGAAATATAAATCACTCAAAATAATTAAAAGATTTCAAAAATTGTGTATTTTATAAGGGTTTAAAAAAACTTCAAAATTTTTAAATTTTTTTCAATTTTAAAATAAGGACTAGTTAAATTGACTTTTTATTTTCAGAATCAGTTTAATAATATAGTATGAAAACAATACATAAGTTACTTTTAATATTACTGTCTCCAAAAATTTTTTTTGAAAAAGAGTACCGTATAGCCTTAAAATTGCGTTCAGTGTTTTGAAATGTACCCTAAGCATTGTGATTCTGTAATATATGCAGGACAGGAAATTAGTTCAAAGAAAATAAGATTGGATAGTTAACTTTTCTTTCACTTCTAACAAATTTTACACAATTCAATATAAATATCACAATGAGTAGTACCTGTATAAATGATTTAATACATATTCATTGGACATGAGATGAACTATTCAATTCCCGTGAAAAAATGCATTCTATATTGTACTCAAGACAAACCCAAGAATCAATATCACTTGCACGGAACATTTAAGATAATGTAGTAGCTAATAAACAAGTGATCAGAGATTTCTTGCTTAAGAAATCTTTTGATATCCATTGAAAAAAAAAAACCTGTTAATGGGGGAAATAACCTTTATTGCTCTATAACCTTTACAACCATATCTCCAACAATAGCAAAAGAAGAAACTATGAAATTAGAAAAATATTTATATTTACAAAAGACGATTCGAGGAGTTAAACTTCCTAAACAAGGAGATGGCAAAAAATATATAAAAAAAGAATTGATTTCTATGCGTAAATTACGAAACTGTTGTGCAGAATAAATAAAAAGCATTTACTAATACCTGAATGAAAAAGAAATTATATTCGTAAATAACATTGAATCCTATTCGAATTTAAAACTTTTTACAGAAAAATAATTAGAACATTTGTATGAAAAATTATCAATCAATACTTTTAGTTTCTTAAAGTCGTAAAAAATGTCACCAAACAACTGTCCTCAAGGTCAAAAAAATGTTTTGACCTTTACATTGAGGGGTACGGGTTCTCTTCCTACTTCCACCAAAAGTCTGATAGATAATATAGGAAATATGGATTTTAAGAATTTGGTTTGGTTTTATCAACGTCACACTAAAAGCGACACAAGGGCTATTGGCGACGGACTTCGTAATTTGTTCAAATAAAATAAGATGGGAAAATTAACTTTTCTTTCACTTCTAACAAATTTTACACAATTCTATTTAAATATCACAATAAGTAGTACCTATATGAAGGACCTCGTAATTTTGAACGTCGGTCAAGTGACGAAGACACTAAACCTGAATCGGCGGCAACTTTCTCTTCCAACGTTCATACTACGCCGAAGGGAGGACTTTAAGCTCTGACAGGTTTAAAATGCATCAGCCCCTGTTAAACGGCGGGCCTGTAGTAGCATCAAGATTCGAAATGAATCAACGAAAACCGATGGCCACGAGTCGTATGGATTTTATGAAACTTTAAGTTGTATCGTATTTGAATGGCGGAAATAAGAGAATACGATTGTCTTTGTTCTTATTTAACAAGAATCGTATTTTCAAAAACACAGTCTTAATGACTAAATGTAAGGCATGATTCGCAAAATCAAATTTAAAATCGTAAACAGTTTCTTTACTTGAATAAATAAACTTAGATAAACAGCGAGAAATTAAGAAATTTTAATGCAATAATAAGAATTTTTAATGCAATGGGAAGTAAATATAAAGCAAATTAAGTTTTTTGGGATGAAAGGGACTCGAATATAGTAAAAAATACAATGAAATAAAAATGGATAAAATATAAATTCCAACTTTAAAAGTATAAACATATGTATTTTAAATAACTTTATTCTTTCAAATAAAATTGAAATGCGGAGATCCAATTTTTTAGCCGTCTGATGATTTACGTATTTACTATAATTTAATTTAAAGTATCAAAAATAAATTTTAAATTTCCTGCAAACCCCCCAAAATTAAACAGATCAGAGCATTAAAAAACAGACAAATGAAATAAGATTGAATAATTTATTAAAAATAACGTTATAAGAATGTCAAATTGCAGTGTTTATACATAGTTATTAGAATTTATCAGTAAAGAGTATCGTACACATTAAATATTCAAAAAAATTTAAATCACTCAAGTACAATTCCTGAAAACAAAACATTTAAAAAATTTTAACAGTATAAAATGTAAAAAAAAAAATCATACAAAAACAATTGCTTTCTATAAGTAAGAGAAGGTTCAAGTAAGGAAAAACTTTTTGTCACAGAAAAAAATTGCTATTAGTTTTTCCTAAAATAGAACATAGTAAACTAAAGATTTATGAAATTAGAAAGTTAATTTTTTAAACCACAAAAAAATATGAAATTTTTAATCTACTTATGTTTGTTATTTTTAAGTTAAACAACGATATAATGTAGATAAAAAACGCGATAAAATATTTTCCATTGAGCAGTTAAAAAAAACTTTTATCTAGGAAATATTTTTGTAACTCACAATCTTTTAAATACAACTCGTATATTTCTATAACTGTCAGTACAATAGTTTAAAAGTATTAACAATGAACCAAGATATATTCTATAAATTTTAGTAAAAATTACTACCTACTGTCAAAGGTGGATTCACATGATTCATTCATCTAATGACAAAAGATATTTCAAAGCAAAATGTTTATCTAATATATAGTTTAGCTAATACGTATTTAGTAAGAAACCTTTGAGAGTGTGAGCACTTAATCCGAGTACTTAAGAAAAACATTCTGCAATCCGTACAAATAAACATGGCCAACAATATTTCATTTCTTACGAGTTCCTCTTATGATATACATTGCAATAGAAAAATTTCTTAACAATATTTTTATTATTAATAAGAGTTTCCTTTTATAAAAAGTTTTAACTCTTCAAAATCTTCTTTTCGGTATGTTTACGTTTATGTACATTTAGCGTATCTGAACGAGTAAACTTTCTCTGGCATATTTCACACTGGAAAGGCTTCTTTCCAGTATGTATACGAATATGCCGAGAAAGATTGTTTTTATGTGTAAACTTTCGCTGACATATATTACACTGGAACAGTTTCTCTCCAGTACGTTTACGTTGACTAGCTTTTTCTGAAATCCTTTTTTCACAAACTCTGTAATTATTTATACGAGTATTAAAATTGCATTCTTCAGTGGAGGTTGTAGAGGCATTGTGGGACAGCAAACCTGAGGAAATAGAATCATGTTTGATCAAATTATTTTCCGATGCCCGGTTTTCACATTTACTTTCACTCTTGTTCTGCCCTCTCTCATCCAACAGTTCTACTTCGGAAAAAGATTCTTCTTTTTCGGAATCAAGAGAAGTGAATTCTGATGAATTTAAATATTCAAATTGAGAATCGAAGCTTCCTAACAGATTATCAGTATTACTTGAATCCATTCCAAGGAGAATTTCGCACGAAGTTCGTACGCATCTTCCAACTGCCGAAAGACTAACTGATTCATTTTGTAGATAATTTTCGATAACTTCAGTATTTTCTTCCCTAAAATCATAACTAGTAACAAGAAAATTAGTTTGTTCAATATAAAAAGAACCTTGGCACTGCGAAAAAGAATCGCTTATATCAAAAGAAAGTAGTTCCGTATCACTCTTTTCTGTTGACAAGCTGTCTCTAGATGCACCATGATGTGAAGGATGTAACAACATTCTATCATTTGCAATTACATGAAAATCAGTCTCATGCCTTTCAAAGGCATTTGTATGTCGCAAAGAAATTTTGTCGAAATTTTCGAAATCACTTTTCGGACATTTTTGATTAACACTTTTGTAATCATTGGAAGACATTTGATCTTCAACACTTACAAATGGATGAAAATTAATAACTTCAGATTGTAAAATTTATAACTGGAGTTTTTAGTTGAGATATTTGTATTTTTTAATTATATTAATTGTCCATAAAATTGTATTGCGAAAAGTTTCAATTTTTTCAACACCTTGATTCGGTTTTTAACAACTTAGATACACTATTTTCAAGTAACCGCCCTGATAATATATCTTAATGTATAAACTGTCCGAGTTTTCGTCGGGTACTAAATATTTCTGAAAAAAAGTCAGGAATTTCTATTGGACACCTTTCTTCGGCAAAGTGAGATTCGTCATAGATTAGCGAGTTGTGTTGTCTGTTAATTCTGGATAAGATTTCAATTTTTAAATGTTTTGTACAGTTACAAATGGATGCAGATACATCTATAGATCAGGCTCCTGAGTTACTTTTCATCAAAAAGGTGTTATTCTTGATAAGATGCCCAGTTTTGAACATCGGTAAAATGAAGATTGTCGCACCCGTCAACCGCGAATTCTTTTTGCGTAAAACTGTTAAAATTCCAAAATGTAGAGATCAGATATTGGCGGATGTCCTTGAGGATCTTTGAAAAATTTGAAAACTATTTTCTTTCTTCTTGAATTTTGGAGTTCGATTTGCTATCCTCAAAAATAAACGTTTTTGAGGGCTTGATCCTTTTATTGAAGAGATAACATTTGGATCTCGTTCACGTCTTATGTTTTGGAATGAAAAGTGTTCTCATGTGGGCGTAGCGTAGTTGGTGAGTGGATTCTATCTCAAACGTCGACTCCGTTCACTGACCACTTTAAATCAAACTCTGTACTTTTTCAGATTTAGTCATCGCTATTTGTTTTATCAATATAATAATACTTATCAAAGTCTTTTATATTTAATTTTTCCCGATTGCACGTAAAGTAGGTACAAAATCCTTCGTATAAAATGTTTTTTCTAATTATATTTCTTTTAATGGTCTGGATATATGTCTTTTTTTCTAAGTAAATACTGTATGTTTTTAATCTGAAGTTTATTTTCAAACTTTTTGACAATGATTCAGATGATTGGTTGAATAGTAATAAATATTATATATTGGTATTGAAATTAGTATCGTAAAAAAGCAAAAATGTTTTGTTTTATCTTTCCTTCTTTCCTTGTCTCTGTCCATGAATGAAAAATTACGTCAATATGAATGATTTAATAATTATGCTTAAATTAAATATAAACATTCGAGAGTAATCATTCAAATATTTTTATTATCACAGTTTCTATTCATTCCTCATGTCGCCTAATCACGAAAGAGTGTTGCCACACAAAGCAAGAAAGTCAGAACCCTCAATGTCTCCGATGGTAGGGCTTTGGACTGATTGAATCCACCCGCGTTTCGAATCCCCCAAAGGTATTTTCATTAAAAGACTGGATCTTTGATTCGAAATTTGTGCAATATCTAAATGAAATTTCAAATCTTCCTTTAATATTCAAATTGGTCATTTCTCCAATATTCTGTGCGTGTAAAAATGCTGAGTCCCATCAGCTGTGGGCCAGTTCTCAGTTCTGTGACGTTTCTCTGTTCTAGTAATAAATCTAATTGCTTACAATAACGATAAAAGTTTTTGCATTTTCATGGAATATTTTGCTGAAGCGCTGGGTAGGAATCCTACAACCTCGGAAAGTAGTGATATTCTTCGCAGAAGCGATCGTTCAAGGGGACTATTGTCCGAATTTTTACTTTATTCGCCTGAACGCGGGAAGAGAACGAAAATGCCAGATGAAACAAAACCCACTTTAATTATTCCTACGAACCAAAGACCAATGATACCATCGAACTTTCGAGGAGAGAATAGAGAAGACCCTCTGAAATGACTTAAGGAGTACGAATGAGTGGCGAAATTCAACAAATGGGATGACATGGTTTTCCTAGTTAACTTTTTAATTCTTCCGTCGTGACGGTACTGCACTGCAGTGGTACATAAACAATGAGGACACTCTAAGTGCTTGGGAAATGCTTAAAAATGGATTGAATGAACTTTTCTATGATAGCCAAAAGTATACCAGAAAGGAGGAGAAACAACTGAAGTACAGGCTACAACGCTCATGGGAGGGCACACAGTCCTATATACAGAGTGTATAAGGACATTGCAAAGAACTTAATCCTTCAAAGTCCGATGACGAAAAATTCTCACATCTAATGAAAAGTATTGCAGAGGACATTTATTAGACCCTATCGACGGAAGAAATTTCCTCTACAGAGAAGATATTATAAAATGGAACAACTATATCGGGGATATGAAGCAGAAGAGAATTTGACGGCAAAAAATTCAGAGGCTTCCAAACATCGATCTGGTAGCAGCCATGGATTAAGAGCCAGATTTGGTATCCCCTCATAACACATTAATCAATAACTCCAGAGACTAACATTGAAAACAACTTTTTTTTTTGCAAAATTTTTTTTATTCATCAACATAACACCTTTTGTTAATCACCTTTTAGGTTGTTAAAATTTTTCCAAGGCTTTTCCAAATCTTTTTTTTTTTTTTTTAAAATTTTTTTTTTTGTTTTCTTTTTTTTTTTTTTTCGCAAGAAATCTTTTTTGTTGCGAGTAAATAGCGATAAACAGCTTTCTGAATCATCGACTCGTTGCTGTTTTTGTTCCATCGAAAGCAATCGCGGCACCCACTTGGAAAAAACCTTTTTCACTTCACTTCAAAAAACCTTTTTCAGTAAATACACTTCCATATGATATCTGTGTCATCTCAGCAATCTCACGGAGCTTCACTTTACGATCTTTCATTATAATTTTTGTCACTTCACTCACATTTTCCGGTGTAACGGCTTCCACAGGTCTACCCGAGCGTTCCGCGTCATTTGTGTCGGTACGACCACGTTTAAACTCGGCAAACCACCGACAAATCGTTGCTTTTGATGGACAAGAGTCCGGGTAACATTTTTCAATCCATTGTTTCGCTTGCACGGTGTTTTTACCCATTAAAAAACAATGTTTTATCAGAACACGAAACTCGGTTTTTTCCATTTTTTAAACAAACTACAAAACGACTTTACTCCAACCTCGATAACTCAGCTGTTTCTCGTCCGATCGACTTAACATTTTGACACGTTTCAAGCAAAGGTTAGTACTCTAGAAAGACCTGGTTACTGGTTTACTACGAGCGCCATCTCTGGGTTAGTCTCGGGAGTTATTGATTGATGTGTTACGCATAATCGTAAAATCCTTATGATTATGCGTATGATGTCCTTAGATTGGTCAACCAAACTGAGAAACCTTCAGATTTCTGTCATTCTTAAAGGAAATTGTTTAAGACAAAGAGTAAAAAGGATTTGCAATTGTCGCAGGGAAGCCAAGTGTTACTGATGTAGATCAATACATACTATCGTCACCAGAAATTCTTTAATTCGTATTCCAAGACCACCTACTCAGAAAAAAAACTTTTTTGCTCTATTGCAGAAAACCACTTTGTGCTCTATTGCAGAGAGAAGAAAGCGGTTTTTGACAGTCATAGATTTCACTCAGCAGAACTTTGATGAAGCTGACGCTGAAAAAGATTTTTCACGGACCAAACTTTACTCGCCCTACTACTCCTAGTCCAACTCGACACCAACCCCCAACAGGCCATTTTAAATCACCGTCACCATCTCGTCTATCTCATGAATCTCTATGCTATAGGAATGAGGAAAACTAAAAGAAGCGATCTTTGAGGGTGGTTAGACAGCATGTAATTAAAATCCTCTATCGGTCTCAATATGGAAGGTAACCACCTACACGTAATAATAGATAATCAGCCGATACGTTCTTTAGTGGATTCTGGGGTCTCATTTTCTATCGTGTCAGATAAATGCTGTCGTTATAAAAAAAAATGTCATGTTTTCTGATGCCAAAATCGTTATACTCAAAGTCGCAAATGCAAGTTTTGTCCGACCATTAAGAAAATGTATTTTGCTTTTTATTATAAATAACCAAGAGCTGTCGTTTGAATACTTGGTTTTGTAGCATTGTAGTCCCGACGGAATCCTTCGTTGAGACATTTTAAAGCCTTTCAAGTTGTTATAGACTGCGGTAGCAGTGAATTGCTTTTTAGAAGACGTTTGCCATGGACTCGTAACGATGGATGCTTGGAAGTTGTACGCCACGAAGGAATACATACATAAGTTCCATTCTTTAATTAAATTGCAGTATTCGATAGAAAAGTCCAAACAGACAGAAATGTAGTTGTAGAATGCAATATAAATTTGCCCTCGGAGAGAAATATTGCTGTACCATCCATTGTATCCTTTTACCATATTCTGGGTTCTTAAACTACTTTCTGCCAATCGAATCATTCCTAAAGGAATGTACAAAGACGTAGGTGAGCGTCTTTATGAGGGGCATTTACGTGTAATTACCGACACGTCGTTGGATCTGTATACACAACACGAGATGTCGAAGTCCCTAACGGATAAATATTATTCTCTCATGATATCTCCTCTGTTGAGTGACGAACGAAAAGTGAACTACTTCAAAATATTGCTGGAGTTTAAACCGAAACTGACAAGTTGACAACCGCATGGACAAATGTGAAATACTGGATTAATACTAGCGATCATGCTGCAATCAAACAAATCTGAGTTTCATCGGCCAAAACATATATTGTTCGGGATGAAAATCACGAAATGCTCGAAGAAGGCCATCTGAAAGTCATTGATCCTCATCGATTGTTCTCGTAAGAAAAAAAAAAACACGGAAGCTGGAGTTTTTGCTTGGATTATCGCAAGCTCAATAACATTACGAAGAAAGATGTTTTTCCTCTTCCTCGTACTGACGATAAAATAGACTGTCATGAGAGTGTCAGGTTCTTTTCTTCTAATGACATTCGCTTTGGATACTGGCACATAGAAAGAGACCAAGAGGATAGCGGGAAAACAGCAATTGTTGTCATGGAAGGCTTATACGAATTTACGGTTAACCCCTTAGAACTCTTTAATGCACTAGTGACCTTCGAAAGAATAATGGACAATTTTCTGTGCCAATTGAATCGGATTCTGCACCTAGATTTCATTATAGTGCTCTCAGAAACTTTTGAATTCCATCTTAATCGATTAAGAATAGTTCTGAAATGCATAGAGGGAGCTGGCC
>BMAW01110454.1:0-10831 GCA_019974015.1 Nephila pilipes | reverse complement strand
TGCTATTTCATTCAATTTCAATTTACGGTCATTCAAAATCATTTTGTGGATTTTTTTAATGATTTCGTCGGTAACAACCTCTTTTGGGCGTTCACCGTCTTCGGTGCTCATTTCACCACGTCTAAACTTAGCATACCAATCCTTGATGATTGATTTTCCTGGGGAAGTGTCCGGAAACTCGGCATCAAGCCAAGTTTTTGCTTCAACTGTATTTTTTCCCTTCCAAAAGCAATATTTTATCAACACGCGAAATTCTTGTTATCCATTTTTTTCACAATAACAAAAGTATTTCACTCAAAATACTATAATTCACAAACTAATGATCCGACAGCTGTCAAATTTATACTCGCATCTTTTGAGGGTTAGGGCTAACTAAAAAACATGTGGATTTAATTCTAGTAGTGCCATCTATGTGTCAGGCCGGGGACTTTTCAATTGAGCTGTTAGTTAAAATTACGAAGATAAATAGAAGAACATATTAATAGAAAATGAAAGATTTTATTTCATCGTTATTTGAATAGAAAATTATACAAATGAATCCAATAAATCAGTTTTTACTTTTATTATGACAAATTCAATGTTTCAAACTAAGACGTAATAAAAAAAGTCTTTTTTTTCTACACAGTTTTTTTTTCTGGCATCTATAGTACTTCTAGGGCGAAAGTAATTTATGTGTGTTAAGCCGAAAAGAATCTGAAACGAAATTTTTGTGCTTTCATGGAGTATATATTTTCCATTTTTTTTAAAAAAATATTTATTTATTTATAAAATGGACAAACATACTTTAAGTTTGAAAGTCTTAATTTAATACATTGAAGTTTTATTAGAAATTTGATTTTTAACCAGCTTTTACAACAAACACAATCTATTAATTAGATAACTGAAAGTAAAAATTCTAAACTTGTTTAAATCATTATAAAATAGTTAAAAAATATCCTTGACTACAACAATAAACATTGAAGAAAAATATATACGGATTTGTATTTTGTGTAACTTTTTGAAAAAATGCTTTTAAAATTCTCTCACAGAATTAATCCTAGATAACAACATTTGTGAGAAAAGTGAATACAGAATACGTTTACAGTCAAATAACGTTGATTCAAATATTGTTAACTTGAATTCAGCTAAAGAAAATGTAACTCAATTATTTATGAAAATAGTAAATAAAAGTTTGCAAAATGCTAATCAAATTTGACATCTGTTGAAATTAAAAAAAAAAAAAAAAATTACAAAGAACAGAAAGCAGATAATAAAGATTTTATACCATACATTTCTTCCATATACCTAAAAAATAAATGAGGTAAGATTATAGATTTTTTTTCCATTGAAATCTACATTTCAAAGAAATAAGTTTTTCCATATTTTTCTGTTATAATTTCACATTTGAACAGTTATGAAATAAAAATAATAGTTACTTTATTATTATGAAATAATAATAAAGTAACTATTATTTAATAATAGTTGTACTATTATTTTTATGAAATAAAAATAATAGTTACTTTAGAATTATAATAATAAAATAAAGAAAGAGAAAGAGAGAGAGAGAGAGAGAGATAAAATCAAAATCTCACTTGTAGAACTTCAGTCTATATTTTTCGATACTATTTCCAAAAATTGATAAGTGAGACATGGTGAAGTTTTGCGGCGCGAGAGACAGATACAGCTATGCCGCGCCAAACAAGATGTAACTAGAAATTTAAAAAAAGTTTAACATGAAAGAGTCGAGAATAGAGAAGAATCGCTAGCGTATCCCGAGGGTGCGTCACCCGAGTTTACCAAAGACAATAAACCCCATGAGAAAGAAACAGAACAGTAACTACCTCGAGGTTATGACCACAAATTGATGAACTCTATGGCTTTCAATTATGATTAAATAATGCGTTTTAAAAAATAAAAAATTATCAACTACTTCAAATATAAAACTGTAATTTCTTTACAAAATGGATTGTATTAAATATCCTTTTTAGCGTGTATAACATACCTCCGCCTTTCCAAAGCATAAAATTTCTTTAACAGCATTTAAAATATTCTTCTAAGAATGTAAAATTTTTAAGAAGTAAAACAAATTCGAAAATTGTGTAAAGAATGTATCATTATATATATATATATATATATATATATATATATATATATATATATATAATGATTTAACTTTAATTCAATAATTTCTGGTAATAATAATTTGAATTTCTACTCTAACCCATTTCCTAATTCAAAAGTAAATAGTTTGTTCTTATTTCCTGATCTCCTTCCAATCCTTCCAAATTATCCCTTAACTGGTATCCTTTAACGTTCATAAAACTGGTGAAATCGCTTTCACACGATTATAAATCTGTCAAAATAATCCTTTCAGACTCCCTATCAATTATGATATTTCCCCAGAATCCCTAATCCTGTACCATGTGTTTCCATGGCGTTTTTTTTATAATTTTCCCTGTTACATAAGGGGATACTCTGAAAATTACAGCTCTTTATATCGTCTCCCTATGTAACATCTACTGCAGTTAAACCGCTTAATAATTACTTGTTTCTTTAGCCAAGTTGCCTGACCCATCTTACGCAGCGTTTTCATAATGAATAATAAATAAATTCACCTCTATGAACTTGAATGTGACTCGCATTCGTCAGTGATCTAAAATAAAAATCAACTACTGCATGATTTAATGACCTCAAGTAAATTCATTTCATATATATACACTCATGGACAAAAAAGTTACCGCTTCAGAAATAATTGCAGGATCGTAATGAAACTTGGCATGAAGGTACATGTCGAGAAGATATGCAAATGATTAGAAATGCAGTTTGATTGCGCATTACGTATAGCCGGAAGAGGGCGTTTAAAGTGGAGAATAAAACAGGTAAGCAAAGCTTGTTTGAGTGTGCCGAATCGTTTACAAAGGAAGAGCAGAGGTAGACATGCTATTACGCCGTTTTCGAAGACAATATGAGCAGCTGTCGCAGTTTGAGAGGGGGAGAATCATCGGCATGATGGAAGCTGGGTGTTCAGCTAGGCGAGTAGCTCGTCAATTAGGCTGCTCTGATTGTGTTGTGAGGAGGTGTTGGGACCAATGGATCCGAGAGATGTCATTTACATGAAGACCAGGCTCAGGAGGCCCTCGACAGACCAGTCGTCGAGAAGACCACCACATCGTAAGAAATACACGCGTACAGCCAACTGCTTCATCGGCCGCCATCCAGGCACAGGTAGCATCTTCACTAGGGCCCCCTGTCTTCTAGAACTATACGAAGGCGCCTGGCTGAAGGACATTTGAGATCGCGGCGCCCATTACGTGTGCTGCCCTTGATTCCCACTTATCGATACCTCCGTTTGGAGTAGTGCAGAGCACGAGGAAACTGGACTGTAGCGGAATGGAACTAAGTCGTTTTTAGCGACGAATCCAGATTTAATCTCAGCAGTGATGACAATCGTGTTCGTGAGTGGAAACCCCGTGGTGGACGCCTCAATCCTGCCTTTGATTTACAGCGACACACCGCTCCCACGGCTGGTGTGATGGTATGGGGTGCCATTGCCTACAATATACGGTCACCCCTAGTATTGATCTGTGGCACCATGACAGCCCAGCGGTATGTCCATGACATCCTGCAACCACATGTGTTGCCATTCATGCAACGGCTCCCAGGAGCCATTTTTCAACAAGACAATGCTCGGTCTCGCACGGCAAAGGTGTCACAAGACTGTCTCCGCACTGTTACTACCCTTCCTTGGCCTGCCCGTTCCCCAGATTTGTCTCCAATCGGGCATATCTGGGATCATTTGGGACGGCAAGTTGGGCATCCCAAGAGTTTGAACTAACTATAGGCAAGGTTATAGCAAATATGGAACGAAATGTCTCAAGACATCATACTGAACTTGTATGCCTCAATGCCCGATCGTATCGCATCGTGCATTCACTCTACAAGGGGTTCAACAGGGTATTATATCCTCCGTTCTTTTGCCATTTTCTCTAAAATAAATGATCCTTTTTCTTTGATTTTCTAATCATTTACTTATATCAAAGTAGTCATTACGTATGTAAAATTTCATTTCATTTTGACGACTCCTTCTTGGTGCGCTAATTTTTTTTCATGAGTGTATATATATGATTTTTACAATTTGAGATGCTTTCCAACACTAGAGGGCACCACGAACTTGATCTCTACTTTGTGACCTCATTCCAAGGGGCTCACACGAGTATCGGTAGACGTAAGGGCACCGCCAACATGGAAAGACGTGCAATTTGATAGCTCCTTAATATGTATAACCCATTGTTCAGTTTTTACCTTGTAAACACTGTACAAAATTTTATTATTTCATTAAATGTCATCTTCTAAAAGTTCTTATGTCATTGAATTCAGAAAACCCCTAGATATATTGTAAAACAAAAACGAGCCATGTACCTCCTTTCTGTAGCTAAGATTCTACAGAGTAAGAATTTGGTGGCTCCGACCGTGAGAAAAAAGTAATTATTCAATTAGAATTCAACGCGCCTCTCCGTCTCTCTGCAACATTACTATCCTGGTAATTTTTTTAAAAAATAAATGCACCCTGCATTCCTGGAGAAGATTAGAAGAGTAAAATTTTGAAGAAGTGCCCCCTGCGCTTGGATTTTATGAAAAGAAAAATGTTCCCTGCTCTTCACTCGTAGTTCACGATAAATGCATCCCGCATTCCTGAAATCGCCGTTGATAAGAAGATTTCATCATCGAAGCGCCATCCTTGTGAAAAGAATTCTGCATTCTACATAGTGAAAAGATCATCCCGATTTTCGAAGTGCCTATTTGGATACTCCGTAGTGCTGTGATATGTGTTATCTATTATATTTTGTGATAAATTACCGTTAAGTGTTCCTTTGAGAGACAGAGAGCCGCCAAGAGAATTTTCGGTGTGATCGCGTAAGTATTATTCCTTTATTGCGAAAAGTTCATTTTTTGAAAAAATAAGTCTCTGAATGTATTTTACTATTTTTTTTGTGTCGCTTATTATAAATTGTTAGTTTTCCGTTTAGATAATATTGGTGTTTTTTACTTCTAACGTAAAAACGGACTCAAAAGTATTATATTTAATTGTTTGAACATTTTACTCATTCATTCTCCAGTAACGAATAATTTAAGAGTAGAAAGCTATTATATCTAACCTTGAACCGCCGAAAGAGAGTGTTGTCAATTCATCATTTTATGCTAATCTGTTTTTCTCCTCCTTAAAACATTAAACAAGAATTATTAATCATTGAATAGCTCAAATACTCCTAATTTTCTTCTGTTTATGAAAACGTGTATGTCAATACTTTTTTTTTGTTTTGTTGATGCAGATATCTTTTTATCTTTTGAATTCTAGGAATATATGATCCTCTTAATTCATTTGTATCCCTCATTAATCTTTAAGTATATACATTTGTTCCGTAACAGTAAATGAGCCTTCTTTTTCAATTTAGAATATATTTCGAATTTTTTCCTTTAAAAGAAGTTGTATATGAAAATTGTTTGTTTCATATATTAGAAAAAATTATATCAAGAATTGAAAAGAATTAACTTTATTTTTCTATTGAAAGATTTCTTTTTTATTGAATGTTGTAAATCTGATAAGTATTCTAAGTATTGTATATTATTTTTATTTTTGTATGCATATCTTGGTTGAGAACTTAAGTTATTGGGAATTTTGCATAAACATTTATTTTAACTTTCGCAGAATCTATTAAGCAAACCTAGGTAAATAATTTCATTCAACTGAATCAAAAAAATTACCAGATCAATTTTTTTTTCAGAATAGCTAATTGTTATAAAATATTTCAAATTTTACTCTCACAAAATGTCTTATTTATTGAAAGGTGAGAAAGAAGACTTGCTTAACCTAGCAGCAGAATTAAGTTTAGAAGCAACATCTGAAATGACTAAACCATTGTTGCAAAATTTAATTATAAATAGCACGGGGCACGACGAGGAAGACACCAAATTGTTGTATAATAACATCATTGAAGAAAGGGAAAAAAAAGAAGAAAAAGGAAAAGAAGAACTGGAACTGGTAAAGAAGAGGAGACAAGATGAGGTAGAATTAGAGAAGTTAAGAACCGAGGCCCAGATTAAGTCGAGTCAAGGGACATTGGCATTAAATACTCGTACACAGAATATTGAACTGAATAAGTTACTACATAAATTTGATTTGAAAGAAGATATCAATCTCTGTTTGATATTATTTGAGCGCCAAGCTAATATGATGTCCGTACCAAAAATTTTTGGGTTACACATCTGTTGGGTCTACTTCCACAAGAAATAACTCAACTAATTGCTCGAGAGCCTGAAGAAAAGGCAAAAGATTATTATCATGTGAAGCTATTGCTACTCAAAAGATTCAAATTACCTCCTGAGAAGTTTACACAGTTGTTTGTCACTCACCAGAAAAGTGCTGAAAATACATGGCGAGATTTCTACCAAGAAATTCAAACATTCTTTAATGGATGGATTGAGGGACTTAACGTCAAAACCTTTGACCAGTTGCGAGATTATCTGATAATAGCAGATCAAATGAAGAAAAGAGCTCCCGTCGAATTTAAAGAATATCATTTAGACGAATGGCCAAGTTATCAACTCGCCTGAGTAGTTAGCCGAGAAACTCGAGGAATTTGAAGATGTCCGGAGGACATTGAAGCCAAAACCATGCTTCTCATCATCTTTTCAAAAGCAAGAAGCCAGATTACCAAATAAGTTCGTTAATTTCGGAAGATGAAAATATTAGCACTTTAAAGATACTAATAGGTAGCGAGGAATCCCAGGATTTTTTCGAAAAAATGGGATACTATACAAATTCGTACACAAACGTGAGGTCATAGTTGCTCCTAGTGGTATGCAGACTGAATTAAACTAGTTCATGAAAAGGGTCACTTCTCAGTGGCGAAAACTGAAGAAGAGGTCAAACAAGAATTCTTTATTCCAAATTTAACTAAACTTACACAACATGTAGTAGTTAATTGTGTACCTTGCATTCTATCCAATAGAAAGTCAGGAAAAAAGGAAGGATTTCTGAATCCAATACCTAAAGATGAGTCACCTCTAAATACTTATCTCGTCTATTATATTGGCCCTTTGCCATCAACAAATAAAAACTATCAGCACATTCTGATGATAATTGATGCTTTTACGAAATTCACCTGGTTATACCCAGTAAAACTGTTTCCACAGAAAAAGCTATAAAAAGACTGAAAGTACAACAAAGTACATTTGGCAACCCCAAACGAATAATAACTGATCGAGGATCTGCATTTACATAGAAAACCTTTTGTCACTATTTTGTAGAAGATGAAATACAACATTTACAAATTACCACTGGAGCTCCACTAGGTAACGATCAAGTCGAAAGAGTCCACTGCACTCTTATCCCTGTGTTGACCAAGTTATCACTCGATGATGCAACGAAATTGTATCGATATGTAGACAGGCTTCAAAGAATCCTGAACAATACTATCAGTCGTAGTACTAAGTAGACATCATTTGAACTACTAACTGGCGTTCAGATGAGAAATAAATAAGACATAAGGATTAGAGACCTACTAATGGAGGAGCTCGAAGAAGAATATCTAGATCAAAGGGAAAGCATCCGTCAAGACGCGAAACGAAATATTTTAAAGGTTCAGTCTGAAAACCAAAGGACATATAACAAGAAGAGAAAGAAGACTCCCCAGTACAAGATTGATGATTTAGTAGTGGTCCAACGTACTCAGCTTGGTGTAGGCCTCAAACTCAGACATAAATTTTTCGGACCATATCGAGTTTCTAAAATTAAATTTAGAGTTAGATATGTGATTGAGAATGTAGGCAATTACGCAGGCCCAAATGTAACTACTACCTCTGCTGATATAATGAAATATTTCTCGCCTGGGTAGATAAAATCAGATAAACTGATGTTCTAAATAACAAATCTTTTTTGGTTTTTTTGAAGTTTTTTTTATAATGCTTATATATATATATATATATATATATATATATATATAGCTGTAAACTTGTGTTCGATCAGATTGCAAGATCATTACCAAATTTTGATTTTTTTGAAGTTTCTTTTTCTTATATTTCTGTTTCATAAACATATAGCTATAAACTAGTGTTCGATCAAATTGTAAGGTCATTACCAAATATCGCAGAGGTCATCGACGCTCAGGACTGGCCAAGCAGTAAGATTTATATATTTGGGGACGCCTTCCTGCGCCAAAGGACGCCACGAACTTGTCCTATGCCTTGTGACCTCATCCAAGAGGCTCACACGAGTGTCTGGAGTGACAAGGGAGCGTCCAGCACGGAAAGACGCGCGTTCTGTTAGCTCCATATTATGTATGCCCAATAGTTTCATTTTAACTTTGTAAAATTATATTGTTTTAAAAAGTCATTTCTTAAATATCCGCCTCTTCACTGAATCTGTATCACCCTCTAGACAACATAAAAAACGAGCCATGTACCCCTTTTCTGTAGTTAGGATTTTACTGCTATGTTTATAATATAAATGTGTGTGAGTGTGTATACAAGTTGGGGCTATTAAATAACGAGACTGGTGTTATAAGATATTTTATTTTGATGTCATGCATATTTATTTACTATCACCTTCAATATACACCTCTTCTCTATCCTTACAACGCTCCATGCGAATCTTCCATCCTTTAGAACGATTGCTGTTTTCTCTTTCACAGCTTCAGCAACTCAGATATTATTCCTCTGTAAGCAGATTTCCCCTTAGGAAACAGATGGAAGTCACACGGCTCAAGATCCGACCAATAAGGCTGCTGGTCTAAATCTGAGATGGTGTACTTAGCTAGAAACCTCTTGACAGACCTTGCGGAATGAGTCGGCGCATTGTCTTTGAGGAAATATTTGCTGTAAGGGTTCTTTATCAATTCCTACACTCTCAGCGATCACATGAATATTTAACCGACGGTCAAAATGAACCAAATTATCGATTTTTTCAGATATTATCATCCATTCTTGAAGCTGCAAGGCGACCCGGATGGGAATGATTTTCAACGTCTTCTCGGCCATCTTGAAAATGCTTAAACTACTCAAAAATGCGTGCACGCGATAAACATTCACTTCCATACACCTCTTTTAATAAATTATACATTTCAGTAGAGGACTTTTAAAGTTTCGTGTGAAATTTCACAACCATTCGTTGCTCACTTATCATTTTTCCAGACGGGAAAAAAAAATTAAATCAAATGAAGGTTACGGTTATACGGATTTGTTTACAGAAGCGAGAGGCACTGTAATCGAAAGAGAATGCGCCACGCTAAACAGCTGTCGGTCGGGTCGCTGGTGTTCGGCGCACCTTCTTCTGCAACAAGGACATTTTGATTATTTAATAGTTGCACCTTGTATATAAAATATATAATTTTATAAAAAAGAATGTTTCGAAACTTATGCCCAAAAATTTAAGGGTGATAGAAAAATCCAAAGAAGCTATTTTCACCATACAACAATGCATGGACGTAGAGCAATCATGATGAACCGCTAGACGGTGCTATAATGGAGAGCATTAAGCGCGAGTTTTCTTACACATCAACGTTTCTACCATGTATTAAAGAAGTTCTTTATCATTTCCCTTTTTCAGCGAATATCTCAATGAAATGTTTCCCAACCCTAGGGCAAGAATGAGGTTTCTTAATGAGCCATAAAATTTCCTGTCAACGTTCATTGTGTCGCCGCAACCACCTTCCATTATCTAACAAATGTAAAACCATCAGATTGGAAGGGGGAAAGGAATTTGAAAAATATATTTAAAACGAACTTCAAAGCCTCTCAAGAAAGAGATAAATTACGTTTTTCTCCTTTTCGGCGAGTTCATGGCCATACGGAATTATGCGTTCGGTCGCTTTTTGTTGAGACACGAGCTGGATGGGATTATACGTGCATTATATTTATAGGGTTAAAAATACTCCGTAGAGTATGTATGCGGGTTTTCCTATATATATATTTCATTTACATACTTTATAGATTTTATATTTTATATTAATATTATATTTAATTATTTCAGCATTCCCCACTGTAAACCAGTGCTTCGCCCTTCTGTTTCTGCCTCTAAACCGGCATTTTTACACGGGCTGACAAATCATAGAAAATTATTTTATTTTCACCAGGAAGCATGGGAATGAAAAAAAGAAATGGCACTTTGCACTGTGCTTAACACATCAATCAATAACTCCCGAGACTAACCCAGAGATGGCGCTCGTAGTAAACCAGTAACCAGGTCTTTCTAGAGTACTAACCTTTGCTTGAAACATGTCAAAATTTTAAGTCGATCGGACCAGAAACAGCTGAGTTATCGAGGTTGGAGTAAAGTCGTTTTGCAGTTTGTTTAAAAAATGGAAAAAACCGAGTTTCGTGTTCTGATAAAACATTGTTTTTTAATGGGTAAAAACACCGTGCAAGCGAAACAATGGATTGAAAAATGTTACCCGCACTCTCTTCCATCAAAAGCAACGATTTGTCGGTGGTTTGCCGAGTTTAAACGTGGTCGTACCGACACAAATGACGCGGAACGCTCGGGTAGACCTGTGGAAGCCGTTACACCGGAAAATGTGAGTGAAGTGACAAAAATTATAATGAAAGATCGTAAAGTGAAGCTCCGTGAGATTGCTGAGATGACACAGATATCATATGAAACTGTATTTACTGAAAAAGGTTTTTTAAAGTGAAGTGAAAAAGGTTTTTTCCAAGTGGGTACCGCGATTGCTTTCGATGGAACAAAAACAGCAACGAGTCGATGATTCAGAAAGCTGTTTATCGCTATTTACTCGCAACAAAAAAGATTTCTTGCGTCGTTACGTGACCATGGACGAAACATGGATACATCACTACA
>BMAW01110431.1:0-26884 GCA_019974015.1 Nephila pilipes | reverse complement strand
GTAAGCCTTCCGCGGCCAGTAATACTTTTGCCATCAGAAAGCTTACGAGATTTCATGGTACTTCTCAAAGCTCGCAATCTACCACCCATTCGCTTCTGCACGTGTCCAATGCATTCCAATTTTTTTACCTCTACATCATCTCCGTAAACTTTTGCTTTCGATATTGTGTTGAAGGCTTTGGAATCCCCATCTCCAAGGTAATTCACATACCTAACATTACTCAATCTTTCAGAACGTTGAAATATTTTTAAAATACCATCTGATTCCATTCCCCCACTGAAACCTTCAAAATTTTTCTCGCACGTGTGGTCTTTATTATTTTTATTTTTACATTTGAAGCAATATTTACTAAGGCATTCGAAATCTAAGACTTTTCCAGTCTCTAGACATGTAGCAGATACGACTCCATTCAAGGATGTGTGGCCGCGCTTCTGCCAACTACCATCAAAAGCTGCTGTGATATCCCTGTTGCTGTTATTTTTCTTCACAGTATTTTCTACAGCATTTCTCATTGATTCGTTACTCACTTTTATCAGGCTACGCAAGAGTATATCATTATAACGTTCAAATTTTGCAGGAGGTGGTGGTAAATTCATAATTGCACAAAATGTCTTCGCTGCACTGTTACCTTTTCCTATACAGCGCATACCATAGGCCAATCTAATATTAATGTCATCAAATCCATTTGTCATATCAGATGACATTGCGCTAGTAGCTTGCCCACAGTAAATGCACTGTAAAACTAAATTCACACTCAATCCTCTGCGAGATCCAGAATCTTCACTAATGACAAGTGAATCTAATTGATTACAGAATTTGCATTTAGCTATATTCTTTAATAATTGAGAAATAATATTCATCTGAATAATAATATTCACGATACTGCGATCATCGAAATCAGCATCGCTTACAGTTATTGCAGTACTTTCAATTTTCTTTTTTGAAGTAGAAGCATTATTAGTTTTGGCATCCAATATTTCTTCAGCTTTTTGTTTTGGTATGAAATAGCATCTACGTTTCCCAAACGATTTTGTTCGAGGCATAGTTTAAACGAACGACAAAAATCAAGAATTAAAAAAAAATATACAAGTAAATGAACTGGTTGAGAAAATAAATTTTCAAAATACAAAACGAGATTATCAAGCAAAACAGTGTACAGTAAAATGTAAACACAAGTTTTAATGCAGTGAAAGTCACAGTTAACAGAACATGTTAACGTGAAACTTAAAACTATAAAATTAATTTCAAAAATAGAAAAATGATTGCGTTTTAAAATCATATCACAAAATAGTGCCACGCCCCCTTTTAAAAAGGGGGCGTGGCACTTTTGTTTACAATTTTAAAATTCAATTTTTTGAAGGTTCTATTTATCCAATTCCTATAAATGATACATCTTTGCATTCAGAAAAGCGCCCTCTATTTTTTAAAATCAAAATTAAAAAATGCCAAATTTGAAGCATTTTGGTGTCTCAGTTACCTTAATCTGCATGAAATTCTGCAACATTGGGGGAAATTTTACTGTCAACATTTCAACTGTTGAGATGAACACCGATCGACTCCCAACACTTTGGAGACGGCCCCCAACCATAGCTGCAGGCAGATAATACTTTCCGCACCTTCTCTTCATTCTGTTCACCTCTTTTCTCCCTTATAATTCTTTGGCATTTGATGTATGGCACGCTCCTTTTTTTCTCTCTCTCTCCCTCCCTCCCATCCCTCGATTGAGTGAGAAGTTCGGTGCACCTAACGACCCGGCACCAGATAAAAAGATTCTCAAGCGACTGTCCCCCTGGAAATCTCATTTCCTCATTCAAAACGATGTGTTGTGGCCCCCGCCTAATATGAACTCACCCCCCTACCTCCTGAATGTTTGTCTGAATATTGAGCTCCCCATTGTATCATTCGGCGGGATAAGAAGACGCCGGTCATTGTGGCGGAGACACGAGAATGATAAGGCTGGAATTAGAACTCGTCACAATTAAGGTCCTTTCACGGTAGCGTTGGCGAAAAGAATGAGTCGAATTATGTAACTTGTCATGCAAACGCAATTATATAAATGCAAGACTGTATCTACATGAAACTTACAAAGTGACTAGGTTAAAAAAAATGTCTGAAAATATTATATTTAATCGTTACCTTTATTTATTAGTTTTTTTCAATGGACGAACGTTAGATCAGTGGTTTCCAAGTGGTGTATGTTTCTAGTCCAAGGCTAATTTAGAGGAACGTTCAGGACGAACTTGTCCCCTTTCCTTCCCGATTTCTCAGGGGCTTAGGTTCCTTTAGGTAAATAGTGGGCATAATTGTTTATTAACTTCGCATTGAGAGGAAACACGAACACTATTGGCAACGGACCTCATAATTTTAAGTCTCGGTCAAGAGACGAGAAGGGCACCTAAGCTGGTACCTCCGCCTCCAAAACTTCCACACTATGCCATCAACAGGATTTTGAGCTGTAATTTAGTTAACATGCATCAGCCCCGGCTACAAAGCGGGGTTTTAATGACATTCAGACGCGAGCTTACTACCCGACCTCTGGCCGATAGTTTGACCACTAGGCTACAGCTTCCACAGGTAATATGGTATCATGCCCCCGATATACTTTAGTGATCCTTTTCTTTCTCGTAGGAGGCCTCGGTAGCCTAGTTTTCATGGTTTCGGATTCGTGACCGGCGGTTTTCGTTCAGTCGCGGGTTCGAACCTTGGCCAGGCTGATGTACATTAAATCTGTTGGGGCCCAAAGCCCTCCCGTTGGCGTAGTGTGGAAGTTAGGAGAGGGGGTGCCAAGTCCGGTGTCATCCTCGTCCTTGACCGAGGTTCAAAATTACGAGGTCCGTCGCCAATAGCCCTTGTGTTGCTTCTAGTGCGACGTTAATAAAAACTAAACTTCTATCTCGTAGGGCTTGCTGCCCTCATAAATCATGTGTGATGTCCTAACCCAATCACACCGGGATATCTTAGCGATCTTTCTCTGTCCTCGACATTCTTTCTTGAGAACCAATTTTTCCCCATTTCTTCTAACACTTAGCTGTTTAGCGCCGCAGAGCTAGATTTGGCGCAGAGAGTTCGTACGCCCCATAGATGTCACATTTCAATCATTTACCTAATGAGCAGATCGTTGACCAGTTTGTTGCCTTGAAATTTGTAGCAAACGACATTTATCGCATATGTGCAAACTTATTAATGAGTAAGTTTGCACATAAGTACCGCAAAATTAATGACGCAGGGCTGTATCTTTCAACAAGTAAAATATTGTTTGGGACGAGTCACCAAACAGACTCTAAATCAAAATGTTTGTTGAGTATCACATGAGAGAGGGGGAAGAAGGAAGGAGGAGAAATAGAATGTATAGAACTTATATTTGACATACAACTAACGTTTCCCTATCATATTTTGCTTTTTCGCAATTGTGAAAAACTGATGAATGTCTTAAGAGTTTTAGCACATACATCACGAGGTTCTGATCACTCTTGTTTATTACGGATATATCAAGCTATCATACAATCAAAATTAGACTACGGTTGCGCGATATATAGCTCGTCCAAAAGATCTGTTTTAAATAAACTGAATGCCGTATACCATGCCGCACTTCGACTTGGACCCGAGTTTTCCGAAAATCACCCGTCACAAGTTTACATTTGAACTTCTTTGAGCCATCCAAAACTTTTGTCCCTTCAATACCATTTTAAAACAGCATCATCATCTATATTTAATTATTCTCTAATAAAAGCTTATTATTAGACAGAGTTTATCAAGGAAAAAAAAAACTATCAGTATCTCCAATCCACAGAAGAGTGCAAATATTAATCGAGGGCTATGTATTATCTAACATCTCTGTCATGAAACCAAACGAGAGATTTTTTCTCTGGTACAAATAGTTTTAATTTTAAAAATCCTTCAACTTTTTAATAACTTTGCAGAGTAATATCCTGATTTTATTCACATCGACACAGACGGTTCCAAGCCAACAAATCACGTCGGCTCCTCATTTTTAATTGACAATTCACAACATGATTTTCTACTTCATTCTTCGTATGAGAAGGCTGGTCGAAGATTTCCGCTAATTATATCACTTTGGACAGTTTGTCTAGTCGAAATAATAAGTATTTTATTTCATTTACGGATTCTATTATTGCATTAGAATCCTTAAGTCACCCACATCATTCAATTCACCCATTGATCATTCATACACTAACAAAAATTGATACACTGAAATCTGAAAACACATCCAATTTATTTTCTGTTGAATTCTCTCCCATGTCGGAAAACAAGGTAGTCGACAATGCAGCTAAATTTGCATCCGGTACTATCTCTCCTTCTGTTCAATTTTGTGATGTCCTTGCGATGGCTCTCTTCAACAATACCAGAAGTTGAAACGCCTCAAAAACTAGCCCGACAGGGACGTCTCTTTTGCTCTCATTGATAAAGGCACAACAAAAAAAACCTCCTGTCAACTTTTCATCGGACTTAGTGACAAAAGGTTCGAAACACTCCAAGGTCAATCACCTATTTCTCCCTATGCGGGGCAAAAAACATCTAGCGTTTTAGTGGTGAACCAGGACATGAACTTTAACAACCTAGGACTACTAGTTGCATATGCCTCTGATGTAAAATACTTGCCTCTGTGTGTCTAATTCACTATGTGTCCAAGACAACTGCACATAAATCAGGACTAGTGATATTCTGGCTTCAGAGCATGATTAACAAGACCCGCCACTCAACTCGAGGTAGCCGATGAGGTCAAATGGGAAATGTACAAGGCAAAACTCAATTCAACAGGAAGGGATTGTGTATCAATTGCAGTAATGACTGGAAAAGCGACTATCTCTATAAATATTGTAAAAAATGCTTTTCTCCGTATCTCCTGCGTCCGATGACACTAGAGGAAGAGTATGCTCCGGGTTTCTTTAACAACAATGCCGAAAATTAAAACCTTAATAACTAGCCCGACTGGACGTCTCTTTTGGTCTGATTGATAAATCCGAAGGAAAAGGTGACCGGTCAAATCTTCTTCACCCAGTACTCAAGGTATTGAAAGCCGTCGGTACTGTGCAGTCAATCAACTGTCCTCCCCCTCCAGGGAGTTGGAAGCATCTAACGCCGAATCCCTTAACCCTTTGACGTTTAGGCAAATCAATACTTATCGCTATCTTATTAAGCGCAGTGCTACGATCAAACGGTCTCTGAAAGTGGCAGCCGTTTTCCCCTGAGTTGCTTTTGAAAATATCATCTTTGTTCTGACGTTAATATAGGTAACTCGCTCGCTTTTTAAAGAATGTCCTTACAGAATTATTTGCAATATATTATTATAATATTTACAACAATTTTAAATACCCTTTTAAATAATGTTCCATAAATGATAAATATATATTTGTTAGAAATATAGATTTGTAAAACATTAAATTAAAATATATAAGTAAATACATACAAATTAAAACTTTTCGAAGCATTTAATCGTTATATTTTCTGAAAACTCTCTTTTTGTGTGTGATATGTGAACTGGAATTTTCCGATTTGGTCGATTATCTCTAGAACTACTACTCAGATTTTAATGAAATTTGGTTCGTGCATAGGGTTGATATAATACTAAAAAATAGCCATTCAACAGTTATAATACACACGCATATCGTGCATAACACTAATTGGTCGCAAGGTATGAAACAGTACTTGCAGAATACAACAAAAGAAAATGGGTTTGTAGGAGGTATGATCCCTCTTACAGATATATAGGCCTCGCACCGTAATTTTATGCTGGAAATAAGGGAGTTTTTGAGTTCCTGTGGCAATTGGTCCTACTCGTTCTGCAATGATGCTTTCAGGTCTTGGATGGTTTTCGAAGGGGGTTGCGAATTGCAATCGTCCTCCCCATACATACTTGAAAGGATTGAAGTGTGGAGATTTGGCTGGCCAATCCCTCAGACGAATATCCTCACTTTCCACAAATTCGTCAACCTGATGAACTCTATGCGGCTGCGCTTTGTCACCCATTAAAATGAAATCAGGACCAATTACCCCCTGAAAAGGCGAACACAGGGCTCTAAGACCTCATCCTTAAACCTCTCAGTAGTCACAGTGCCTCTCTTAAAGACATGGTGTGTCCAACACGATGCCTGCCAACGAGTGATGGTGAGTCCAAAGAGTGCGGCCATCCAACAAGAAGCCTGCCCGAACCATCAAGCCTCCGCTGCCGTAATGGTCGATTTCTCGGACATTGGAGGGCAGGTAGCGGGTCCCTTGTTCTCTCCATATGAAAGTATGGTGATAATCACTGTTTAGGATGAATCGGGACTCATTAGTAAAGAAAACGGTCGTCCATTGATCCCTGCTCCAATGTCTATGATGTCTGCATCATTTTAAGCGGACTCGCCTGCTCGTAGAACTGAGCGGTACCCAAACAACAGGTCTTCTTGAAAACAGCCCTCTCTCCTAAAGTTTTCTGGAAACAGTCACCCTTGAAATTCGGGTTCCTGTGGCCGCATGCAACTCAGAGACTTGAGAAGCTGTAGCATCCCTGTTACACATCGCTATAATGGACAAATGGCGATCTTCTCTGGCCGTGTAACAGACCTCTCTCTTGTCCACTGGTCCCAACACCTCCTCACAGTAAAGTCAGAATGGCCTAGGTGGCGAGCTGCTCGCCGAGCTGACCACCCCGGTTTCCAATTTTCCTATTATGATTCTTCTCCTCTTGAACTCTGGCAACTGCTCATAGTGTCTCTGACGGTGGCGTAATGGCCTCGCTAGTTAAAAATTATCCCTGTGCAACAGATTAAATACACTCAAAAAAAAAAAAAGCTCAGCTTATCCAAGGAGAACTATGTTCAACGCTTTCTGGTGGTATTACACAATCACGCTGCATTTCTAATCATTTACATATCTGCCTGACACGTACCTTCATGCCAACTTTCGTAACAATCTCATTCTTCTTGGTGCACTAATTTTTACGGCAATGAGTATATATTCATCGATCCCCCACTTACGAAGGAGTGTCCATTCCATATAGATTCGTTTTAAACGACCTCTCAGGGACTTACCCTCTTCAAGTAAGTACAGGGATCAAAACCCTAGAGATATTTTTCTTTCCCATGAAGTATATTATCTGTAGTAAACTCGGGGGACGTGCCCTCGAAATATCCAGGCGATCTTTCTCTATTTTCGAATCTCCCTCTTGTCAACCGATTTTTACTTCCTTTTTTTCCGTTTGTAACGTCTGTATCACAGTTATACATTATTGGTGCTGCATTGCCAGATTTGACTATTACGCCATTGAAATACTCTGTCACTCAGGTTCAAATTTGTTTTAACTGGGTGAAAATTACATAGGTAATATCTGTCTGTGCATATGAAAAGAAATAGTTAAAAGGAAAAATGCTATAAAAGCTTTATAAATTGAACGCATTTATTTTCTGTGGTTTAAATAATATACAACGGACATTCAAAAAAAGAATAACACTTGTCCCCCTACAAATGGCAACTTTTTGAAACAAGATCAAAACTTGAGGAGAACGATTATTTCACGGCTTCCAACGATAGTAATTTCATTTGGTAGTGGCAACAACGTTGCCGCTTAGTTTGAGAAAAAATATTGCACCTAAGATGGAAATTTTCTCCAATGTTGAAGTATACGGAACAGTTTTGTGGAATAAAACGTTCCACGAGCTCGAAGATTCATTATGAAATATCGGCAGTGCATAGGCCACATTCATTGTCAGGTTCAGTCGTTGTGAAATGGTGCCATCAGTTCGATGATGACCGCACAGATTTAACTGATGTGGAAAGACAATTAAGGCCAACAACGGTGAGCCCATTGGATATGAGGTATTCAAATTCCTCTCATCAGTGGGTAAAGTCATGGCTACGTTTTTTTTTTTTATTTTTATTGAGGGGGAGTTGCCTACTTTCGAGTTTGCGCGAAAGGGCAAAACTATTAATGCTCAGTCGTACTGCGAAATACTAAAGAGTTTAAGTAAAGCTGTGAAAAATAAAAGACGTTAAAATTTGAGCAAAGCAATTATTGACCTCTTTCACTACAATGCAGGACCTCTCAAGGCGCGCCCAACATAGACTTGCTTGGCAGTTTTGTATGGGATGTCTCGCAGCACACATACACACACATCCACCAAACAGTCCTGATATGGCAACCTTCGTCTTTCACATGTTCGGTAAACTCAAAGAACATTTGAGTGGAAAATAATTTTTTTCATCAATGTGAAGGTTGAGACCGCTGTTCTAAACTGGCTATAGGACCAAGAAGAGATTCCGACAAATTCCTGCAGCGACTGGGAGATTATGTAGAGAAATAATGTGTTGAAATATGTGTCATATTCTACAGAAGTGCACTTCTCTATAAAGTGTTTTTTGATCCACATTGTTTGAGTGTAACTTACTTTTCGAATGCTCCTAGTAATAATACATTTCAGAAAAACAAGTTTAATTCATTAGCTTTATCATTATCGTAAAACAAAGAAACAAACCTTTTTTTTTTTACACTGGATCATCTTCATCACTTTTCTCAGGAGCTTTCCTTCTTTCGACATGTACGGAATCATGACACTAAGGTACCTTACAGTGATATTTTCTTAATCCATAGGATATACTGTCATTGGTAAGCACGAGTGACGCGACACTGGGATACATTGGCGATCCTTCTCTATTTTCGACACTCCTTGTCAACAAATTTTCCCCTTCTTTCCATCTACAGTTACACTTGGTTTGGAGCAGCATAGCCAGATTTGACTTTTGAGCCATGTATTCCAACTTTCACTCACATACCCTCATTCAGCTTGGCGAGTAAATTGCCATCTCAGGCGTCGACCTCGTCATTTGACCGTGGCTCAAAAGTTTGAAGGGTGCTCAGTGGACTAGTGACTTAAAGCCAAGTTCCATTTGATGAAACAAGTTTTTCTGGTTAAAACAATTAACTATTCAACGCACAATTTTTCCAGTTATGTATTATTAATTACATTAATATTGATTGTTTATGTAATTAAGTCTCAAATCAAAAGTATAATTTAGTTGACAAATAATTGGCAAATCTATGTTCATCTAATGATTAATGATTAATTCTTAGATCCGGAACAAAGTTTTTAAAAACTCCACTCCACTTTTACTCGGAAGGGCTGAGTTATAAAGTGCGTATTGATGAATTGACTCTCATCTTTTATTTTCCACAAATCTGTCAGTAGGGGAGATAAACTTCTTTGAGGTATTGTTCGAGGCGAATTTTCTCACTTTTTCTCCCTCCCTCTTCCCGCTCTTTCTTTATTTTTCAGAAAGGTTCTCGATTTCTGGTTATTGAGGCGAGAAGCGTTTTGTCATTTCTCGAGAACCGGTTCGAGGATATATTTCGTCATCGGATGACGTCGTCATCTTCAAAGTGTCTCCTGTGGATGATGCCTTTTGTTGATGGCGGAACCGGAAATGTCACGTTTTTATCGCAGTTTCGGTTTCGGTTTTCTGCTGAATTGTCTTTCGAGAGTCGCCCAGATGGATCGGCTTTAATTACGGCAATGGACTGCGCGTAAAAGTGAAATAAAATGTAAATGAAATTCCGAATTTTTTTTCAAAACAACGAATATTTTTAATATATCTCTTTAATTTTGCCGCATTGCCTCATATTCGAATTTATTTATGATTTCAGTATTTTGTATTATGGATGAAAATGCCTTAGAAATCCAGATCATTTCAGTAGTTATTGTGACTTGCCGTTAACAGTTCATGGCATGATTTCAGACTGCCACCGCTTTACGTTAAAGAGTAAAAAGCGTTCTACATTTGGAAAACTTTTTGGTTCAAGTCGGGTATCGAGTTCCCTTGGCAATCAGTGACTTTTGTGTGCGATAGTGATTTAAATGTGACGATTTAAGTTATGGTAACCCTAAATTTTGGTTAGTTTTTCATTTGTAACGCCTTCATGACGTCACTGGTTATTTAGCTCTATTTTAGTAATCTTTCTTCTAAGTCGCCAAGTTTTCGCCTCAATCGCCAAGGGACACCCGATATTGGAACTCAACCAACTTTTTCAATTAGAACAATTTCTTGTATAACTAGTAAATTTCTAAGAAAAAATAGTAAAACTCAACGATAATAATAAATATAGAATTGTACATTTACACAAAAAAATGGTTGCAATTACTTATAATATTTGAAAGAAACGCTTTATAAAAAAGCGAGCAAATAATTTTTTTAATAATTTTTTTTCTCAGATGTTGAAGAATAAGACTCAAGCTCTAAACATTTTCTTCAAATAGAAAAATAACCTAGTGTTAATATGGTATTTTGACTTCAGTATCCTTTTGTGACTTGTATATATCCTAATCGTGATTGATTGTTTATTAACGTCGAACATAGATGTATCACGATAAATTGGTAACGGACCTCAGTCAAGTGACGAGGACGACACATGCGCTGAACGTCCTCACCATTCTGTCGGGAGACTTGAGCAGCGAAAAATTTTCAGCATTCCCCACCACATAATAGGTCTTTAATGACATCGAGACTCGAACCCAGGACTCGTTGGAAACAACGCCGCAGGGAGCTCGCCACCATAACCACTAGGCTACCATACTTGCATCATCCTGTAGAGAGATGAATATCTTATGATTTTACTCATTCCCGGCCGATTCAATTTGTTTCTTGCATAAAATATGTTCCATATTCAATCTTCTATAAGGTTTTCTCATTAAGTATCAGTACTGAAGACAAGAAAGAAATTATTGAAGATAATATATGTAAAGCGAGTCAATATTTTTCAAAATATGCCCCTCCTGCATCAATACCATTCTCCAGCTCTTTTTCCAATCCTCATTCACACCATGGAAGTCGATAAGGTCAATACCTTTCAGACACCCCATCGAAGCCACTTGAGCCGCTTCATTCATCCCGAAACAATGTTTTTAACCCAAGGAGTAGGTTAGTCAGGGTGTGACATTGTTTGGTCATTACATCTCTTAAAATTCATGACATATGACTGAGTACATTGTCGTGATGAAGCACTCAGTATTGGTGATTTTCTTATGTTGGATTATTGCTGCTTAAAATGTACTGTTAATTGTTTGTCCCACAAATATAAACTCCTTGGGAACTGCATCTTAGATATCAAAGAAGGCATCGACGTTTTCCCTGCCATCTTTAAGAACCATTGTGCCATTCAAGAACTCCCGATTTGGACATGATTTCATTCCAGATCGTGTCGAAAATCTTCGTGGCTGATTTGTTCAGATGAACACAAAATCTCGTGGCTCGATGGTTCACGGCATTTTCATTCTCGAAGCAAACTCTAAACACATGAGATCTGCACACTTCGATGGCTCAGAGACAATTGAACAAGTTTTCTGTCTTACGCCATATCTCCCGCTATCCTTTTCACTCATTGAAGCCATTTTACGCCCCTTTCCACCGGCTGGAAAAAATTAGTCACGTAGTTGTTGGACTGACCATGTATATTGCTGGCATGTTCGAGGTATTTCTAATTTGGCTTCTCTTAAAAATAAAAAATTGCCATTTATGGAATGTTTCCAAATTCCTAGGATACGACATATAGTAAGTGAATGAATGTATTGTGGTGTTTGTCCGTCATTATTCGGCTTTTGTGCCATATCTCTATCATATATATTAATCAAAAATTATTCTAATTGAATACACTCAAGATTGAAACAGATTCTTTATTTATTACCACAGTAGAATATCTGGGGTCGCTCTCTTCTGAATCCCAACCTTACTCCCAATCCTAATTTATGATTCAAATAAGAATTCTGTCTTATCTGTCCACTCGCGTTCTTAATTTCACAATACTCTTCGACTGTAACTACGTAGATTACGAACTACGATTAGTAATTACGTTGACAGTAACTACGTAGACTGTAACCGTTAGAGGAATTCACTTCGATTCACAAAAATACCAGAAGAATTTCAATCACAATAACATTTCTCTGACCGCAAGTCCTTATCTCTCTTCATTTTCCTTTGATTGCATATCCTTTATATATCACTATATCTAAATCATTTTACTTCTATTTTCATCTAATTTATCAAATCACGTTTCTTTTTAATTGGGAAGAAAGGATAATTATACACAATTCACAGAAATCAACGAAACACTCTGAGGTTAGTGAAGAGGAAATCACGAATAGAGCAACGCCGCAGGATTATGATGTCACTAATTTGTTTGAAAATTTGAACATTTTGTATAATGCCCAATAGTGCTTCCTTTCTTTATAAAAAATCTTATGAGCAATATTTCAAAGAATAGTTAGCCCCACAACTTAGTTATTTTACTGAGTTCTATGAATAAGCAAAATTCAAGCCTCGCTTTATATGTGATAAATGTCCTATACACGTCTGATCTACAATATCTTTGTGTTTTTCTTGCAAACTTTCTTTATAGATTTTGATACGTGGCTCCCACGCATCATGAAACAATTTTTTTAATTTGGATTGTTCCTCTTGGACACTTTAATTCTACCCATGAAATATCCCTGGAGGGTTGTTGAATGTTTAATCTTCAGAAACGCATTTTCGGGAGAAAGGGGCGCTTCCTCCCTCTTTGTGGTTACCCTTTATTCTTTCTGGCGTCTCACTTATATAAGAAGTTTGCCTAAAATTTGGCGAATTCCCACATTTCCCTCCACACACTCACACGAACACATCAACACAGACAGAACTCGCGAGTCACACACAAAACACGCTTTCTAAATTAAGTGCATGAATTACACTTCCATGATTGGGACACCATTGTCATCCTCTTCCAGGTACTTTGAATTGAATTTTAAGTTAACTTTCGTCCTCTTCCTTTAAATAAACTAATTGATTGCATCAAATGATAGTCTTCATTGGAGCCATCAATCTTAATTCTTTTCTTTGATTGGAACTTCTACTCCCACTATACCATCATTCCATTCGGCCTAGTTGTTTAATTATGAATGCATTAATCACAAAATCTTTAAGTTTCAAATAAATTAATCTTGTTGAGAGAGAACGGCCCCGTTTCATTTTATAGATGAGGGTTTGAATCCTTGATTCTTTGTAGATCCCTCCTAAAGCTCTTTATTCAACGCAAGTATAATTCAAATGTCTCACATTGACTTCAGCTTACAGTCTCTGCTACAAATTAAATTACAAAACCTCTTACTAAACGCTTCCCTGCTTATGTATGAATCTCTTCAATTCTTTTCATTCAATTTCAGTAAATCTACTATAAGTCACTTTTCATTATTGGGAGAGATTTTCAATTCAAACGATATCATAAAGGCTCAAAGTGTTAGATTTGGGTTCTTTGACATTAGTCGAAAACAGACTTCATGAACTCTGTTTGATTTATAAGTATAAATTAGTCACAAATGCACGCAATTTATATTAAAATAATTAATTTTTAAGAGAGCTATTGTAGGTTATATAGGTAATATCCAACACGCAATGTGTACAGCATAAATTAAGAACTGAAAATGTTGTTGACATTTACTTTATTATGTATACAAATAAATACATATTAAAAAAATATAGTTGATATAACTGATAAGGAATCCAAGAAAAGTGAAACGTACCTAGGAACTTTTTTCGTAAAGGTAGGGGTACAAGTATTCTTTATTTTTCATTATTTAAGTTTATTTAACAAATGGCTGTTATCGCTATAGAAAGTAATATATATTTCATAAAAATATTTTACATATTAAAAATGCAACAGTAAGCCTTCGCTTCATATTCCGCTAATTTTTTTTAAATTTTACTTTTATTTACTGGAATTTATGTGCAGTTGTCTTAGATACCTAGAAGCAAGTACTTTGCATTTTAGGCATATGCAAGCAGTAGTTATAGGCTGTGCTGCCATCTAGTATACTAGTCCAGGGTCACCACTTCGGTGGGTGAATGTTTTCCTCGACCTCATGGAGGAGAGAGTAGACTTTGGTTGCAGGCAAAATTTTGAACACTGGACGGTAAATTTGAAGAAAAATGGACCGGTTGCTTTCTGCTGGACCTTTAACAATCAGACTAAAACAGAAGTTCCCCTTGGGCAAAATATTAAGGCGTAACTTCTGGTATTGTTGCGGAAGAGATACGCAACGTCTTCAATGAGCATTACAATAGTCAAAATATTTTCAATATTCATTTTGATGGATGGTTACATCAAATCTCGAAAAGCAACAAGTGTACATTTGTGTTTATCACTATCGAATAACTCATTTTGCTAATGAAAGTACTGTGAGTGAGATGGTGTGAGAGCAACGTAGAAAAAAATCTCGAATTCGCCAAACTTGCAGAGGTCAGAAATCTATAATATAAACGGTTCTCAACGGGTGGTAAGAGTATCACAAGGAGAAGGGTGAGGTCATTAGGGGGTACGTGAAAAAGAAACGGTTATGACAACAACACACAACTGAAAGAAACAAAACAGTTTTCAAGTATTAAAAATTATTTCAAAATTAGGTATATGTTTTATTAAGAGGGGAGTTGTGTTACATTGTCGATCCCTTAAAAGGAGAAATTGCTGAAGAACTCGCATCGGATACTCGTACTATTTTGAAGAGCCTCTTCAATGGCGAACTTCGAAAGTTTTAAATCTAGTAGCAGTGAGGAATACAGTGATTTTTATAAAAACGCCACAGTGCCGCTTGACGGATATTTTTTTTCCTTTTTTTATTAATTTTTTTTCTCAAAAAACAAATAAAATGAAGAAAAAAGTTATGTGCAAAGTTTTGCAAAGATCAGATTTAGCCACAAAAGGTGCGCTGTTTTTGTAATATTTATTAAATTACTCAATTAATTATAAGAATTAAAGCAAACGATGAAATATCGAGAAATGGACAATGGTAAACTTTTCCGTTATTAAAAAGCAAACGATAAATTAAATAAATTGAATATTATATCAGCTATATGTCATTAAAACTCAAGCAAACGAGAAATTATTATATTAACTATATTTGAGCTAAATGTAATTAAAAATAAAGCAAACGATAAACTATTATATTGAATATTATATCAGTTATATGAAATTAAAATTAAAGCAAAAGATAAACAATTGAAAAGTGATCTGGTACGCCAAAATACCCCACCTGAAACAATAGCCCCTTAGGTGCCCAATAAGAGCAAATTAAACGCAGTTAATTGAGATTGTGTTTTTCCTCTTTTGAGCATAATTTTTCATAATTTTGAGATGGCCACGATAGCCTAGCGGTCATGGGGATGGGCTCGCGACCAACGGTTTTCATCGAGTTGTGTGTTCAAGTCTTGAAATCCCAAAAGACCTGCCGTGTAGCCGGAACTGATACCCGTTAAATCTGTTGAAACTCAAAGCCCTCCCGTATGCGCTGTGGAAGTTAGGAGAGGGAGGAGCCAGCTCATGTTTCTTTTTCGTCACTTGACCGAGGTTCAAAATTACAAGGTCTGTCGCCAATCGTGTTGCTTTTTGGGTGATATTAATAAAACAAATAAATCAATCCGAATATCCTATCATTACCTATTTTCCAATATATGCATTAATTTGCTTGTATCGATTTTTTTCATTTATTTATTTTTGAAGTAAGTGATGAGAGAATTTATTTATTTTTGAAGTAAGTAATGAAAGAAAAATAGACCATTTAATTTAAATTGACAAAAACCTTTTTTTGCCAAAGTTTTCGGAATCTGTGACGGGTGAAACATATTGGGTGGTCGTAAAAGGGGGGGATTCTCAGTTGAAGGCACGTAGACTGAATTTGTTTGAGAACCGCTGTATTAGACGACTATTTAGCTATCTAGGGTGAAAGATCCTTCCCCCAAGGAATAAGGAGGTGGATATTGTGCATTAAATGAATTTAAACTCGTGATGCAATTTAAGAAAATGAGGTTATCAGTTCAAGTGTCATTCTCGTCGACTGGCTCTCTAAATTATAAATGTAAAATCCAATGTGAATAGTAAGTATCGCATTTATTATTTTTTGTTACTGTCGTGCTTAGAAGCAACATGGGGGCAAGATTGAGGCCCAAGAACATGACCACTAGACTATCGCAGCCACAAGTTTCAAGTTCGATGAAAATCCGTATATTAATATCATCGTATTGTGATGAAAATTCCTCACGTCGTGTGATTGTATAACGAGTGAATTCCAGTACAAACAGAGGGTAATGACAAACGACACTTTATTCACAAAGGTACATGACAACACACAAATAACAGAACTTGGATAATAACAGCACAAGTAGAAAACACAGCGCTAAACACATAAGCAATATAGATGAAGGAGCAAAAATAGCATTTATAATGATAGTCCAGCTGCATCAATAACGTTAAGCTTACAAGTTCGCCCTGCTCACAAATCTACACTGTAAAATCTGCAAATCTGCATTTCCATGGCAGTCCTCGACGTTCCCGGCAGATTCACTCGGCCACGGAGCGGATAACTCCTCAGCAGACCCATTCAACCAAATCCCATTGATTTCCTCTGCTTCGCATCTCTTCGCTATCTCTCGGTATTCCGACCAGGGGTGAGGACACGGAAAAAATTCGGGAAAAATCCGTAACTTTCTTCCCTGAGGAGATATCGACTAAATTCCAGCACTTTCTATAAATATCTATTTTGTCGCCAAAGTCGCCAAGGTTTTGGGGTCATTGCTTTATCCTTCCTTGGTTGACAGATGAAATCTCCTTAAGTATATCATCACCTTCATAAGAGAATCGTTACATGGAAGCATAATCCCGGATTCGTAACTGTATAGTGTAGCTCAAAATTACTAGTTTAATATTGATAGTAAACTAATTTATTTCAATTATGGAAATTAATGCGTAATAGCTGAATAATTGTAGTACTGATTAAAAATATTTACAATTGAAACATAAATTAATTTGAACATGAATTGTAATCGTATAAAGATAAAAGACTTAAAATTTCAAATTGGTTCTCTGCAGTTAACTTGTTTCCTACATATCTTTCGAAGTATTAAGTATTTCTTGAGGAATAGTCGCAACAAGTGCACGAAAATAATTGAAATTTCGCTCAAAATGTTTTTAAACCTTAATATCAGCGATTCTTATGGATAGCGAAGTCAAAATATAATATTAATGTTGGAATAATTTTCTATTAGAAGAAAAAAAAATGATAAGATTTTAGTTTTCATTTTTTTAAACATTTTGCGAAGACAGCTATTATGGTTTCTGCGACGAATAAAAATTCCTCTCTTAAAAATATTTTGTAATAAAAAATATCTTCGAAATTTTTTCCTAAATTTTATCACAAGAAATCAAAGGGGTCTAATTCACGAGGGTTATTTCCGCACTTTAAAACACGACAATTACTAAAAAAAATCGAGTTAATCGCTACTTTTGCTCAAAAAATCATTTCGCGTCTCCCTTTCTTTCCAGTAATTTTGACAATCGCCTTCGAACCTGGAAAAAAAAGTAAAAATAATAATTTTTTATACAATCCCCATTTTTTCCTCTCGCTGTATCTCTTATCAAAACGTCGGGATAAAATGAAAGCGTGCACGCGCCAATTGGGCAAAAGATCGTCTGCGCTTTTAAAAATCCAACAAATGAAAAGTCCCACCCTTTTTTTTCCTGTGCCAAAAAAAAAGGAGACTCTATTTCAAGTTACACTACAAAAGGTCCAACCCTCCAACAAATAGATAGGAAATAACTCAAACCTCAGAGAACCGAAACTTGGGCACAAAAGGATACCATAATAAATATATGAGAGTAAAAAAAACCTCTCATATTTGTATGAGAGCTCTGTGATTTGTAGGGTGTATGTACCCCATACTGAGGTCCCGTCCATTGTGAGTTTTTGGGAGTTGGAATTCACGTTCGTCGCGCCTCTACTCACTCCCGCCTTTTATACACACACATTTTGATTTCAAAGGAAATATTTATTGATGTTTTCGCGACGGATGATTTCGGTTCCTTTTGTATACGAAAGGAGTTAATATGAAGGAAGGCAATGAAAGGGTGGTGGAGGGAGGGGAGAATGGGGGTGGTAAAAATGAAATTCTTGCTCAAAATTTTAAATTGCTGTAATGCTGTTTTAGCCCCGAGCCAAAAAAAGGGAGAATTTCTCACTTTTTCCGATTCTTTTCGCTTCATAACTTTTTTTTCTTCTTCTTCTCTCATGTAGATGCAAGAAGTTGAAGCTTTTAAATGAAACTTTTCTTTGTCGAATGTTTAGCTGAACTTTTTAATAGCGTAATAGTTTTGTATGTTTTCTTATAGGATGATAAAATGCGTTGTGTATTTCAAATAACAAAATATTTACAATGCGTTTATTGCCACGAGACACCTTTACGTAAATTTTTACTAACATGAATACTTAATACTTTTAATACACAAATATTTTCTCAAAACGTCAGAAAGGGAATGTATTTTATTGCATTTTGTTCTAATCTTTTAACCCTTAGAAGCCTGATTTTCTAAATTAAATTTTTAAAACATATCAATGTGTTCATTGCTGTAGCCAGATAAAGGGGGAAATAATAATAAAAAAATCACAATACACATTCTATACATTTGTTTCGGAATAAAAAGCAGGTATCAATTTCGATACTTTAGGCATCAAGGCTTTAAATATGTTGCACTAACTGATAATGTAGACATGAAATAATGCGAAACGTCAGGTTTTTTTTTATCGCATACAGAAACTTTACATTTCTTGCAAATCCAAAAGGTAAACTTTCTACAAATGTTATATTTACATTTATTTTTCGAATCCATAAATACTTTTTCATGTCAAAAACAATCGCAACGTACGTTAGTTGAGTGTAGGACTTGTCCGTATTTTTTACTCTCTATACCATGTTTAAAGGGTTGCAGCTGTAATTATTCACTAAAGAAACCAAGAGTTGTTCAATGGCCTCTAAATGTGGAATATCAGAAGTTCATATACTGAAGGCGGTTCTGCATCTATGTCAAGGTCAGTGGAATAATTTACTGTATCATCTTTCTCTTCTAGCTCCGACTGAAGCTCCCTTTGCCTCTAATAATAATCGGTATCATTTTCATTTTCGCTGGTCTCATCCTCTGTAATTTCACCAATTCTTAGCTGTCTCAAAACTGCTGTGATATCATCCAGCATCATTTGTGTTAAACATCTATTAAGAAATAGTCACAAAAAAAAATTCAATTTCCACACCAAACCAAACAGATAAACGATAACAATACAAAGATACAAGCAATAAATATTATTAGCGAAAAAGAATAGGTAAGTAGGCATCATAAATCCCGGCCTGAAGTATCAAAATTGATACTCACAAAAATATCAAGATTTTCTTCAAACACAAAACAGGCTTTCATTAAAAATAATTATATTATAGAGAAAGATTAAGATACTCACTCACACTTACCTTAAAAGTATTTTTATTTCTCGGGAAAATGAAATTCGTCAAAGATATACACCGCTAAAAATTTTCTAAAATATGTCACTCGTTCAATACGGCGGAAAAACAATATGTCATATTATTTGAATAATTTTGACAGCTGATGCTTATTTTTTAAATTTTTGTTCACACACACACGCACGCACACACACATACACACTCAAAAGAACATTAAGCAATGGTAACATACATACAGCCAAATATTAAAAATAAACCAATTAGAAGGATACAATTTGATTTAAAAGTCCGGTATGAAATTTGAAACATAGGATATTTAAAGGTTAAATTGACCACCATTGTTGTTTGTTTGTATTAAATGGTAAGTTACTTAGAGGAAATTATTTTAATTAATTTAAAATAATAAAGTTGATTATTACAAGATAAAGTGCTTGTTGCTATTACATTTGTTATGCAAATAAAGCATTTTAGTTGCACGTCACCCGCTAAAAAAGGTATTACTATGTCCTTGGACACGACTCTTGAGTTCAGGGGAGGCCAATTTTTCCCATACCAGGGCAATTTTTCGACAAACGAGTTCGGATGCTCCATTTAACTTGAACACTTCTTATTACGTTCATTGATAGGGGTTGGTAAATAGAGAACAGGATATATATAGAATTTGCTTCGCTTAGTGGAGAAAAATGAATAACTTAATCTAGCAGTTAAATTAATTAATTTACTACCGCTTGATGAAGTGGCAACTGTAACCTAGAGGTCATGGTCACGGACTGGCGATCTGATCCATTTAAGTCCCGTCGTGTATTGAGGATGATACACTTTAAATCGGGTCGAGGTTCCAAATCTTCCCTCATGGAAGTCGTTGACCTTCATCACTTGACCGAGCCTCAAAATTTGCGGCCCGTCGCCAATAGCCTTCGTATTGCTTCTTAGTATGACGTAAATGAACGATCAATCAATCAAAGTGATATAATTTTTTCAACAAAAATATTACGTGATATTAATCTTTTTTAAAAGGTGAAGCATATTCCTTTTTCATGATTTGTTTTAAGGTTTACCTACCATTTCTTCTCTTCATCAAATTTGACCGAAGTGCCACTTGCAATCCTCCAATGCTCCGTGGTTGGCCACCCATGTTTTAGTGGAACATTTAGTAGATCACTGATGTCCCTTCTCTCTGAAAATTTTATGTGGAATGGAACTGGTCACACCTTTTCCAAAACCACGGGACATAATCTTTTGTTTTTGGTGGGATAGCTGAATGTGATAAACATAGATATTGATCCTTAAATACCCCAACCAGGGTGGAAAAGGATACCTGCAAGACTGGACATCTGATGCGTGGGTGCTCTTGGTTCCCAACAGATTCAGACAAAAAGGTCAAAGTTCATGAGAAACTGAAATGTTGATTACCCTTTCTCACGAGTCCAGATGTCTTTCATGAGGACATAATCCGGATGTAAGGGGGACCACTAACGAACCTGTTAAGTATGGTGGACGCAACTCCTAAGTCTTAATAGACTCTAACGGTTTATTTTAAATAAACTATAGAGAACGTGCAATATTTATTTCGTTTATTAGCTTTTTACTCTGCATTTATAATGGTTATTGCACATGGTTGCGTCTGCGGTAGCCGAATGGTCAGGGTCGCGAGCTCGCGACCGACGTGGTTTCAATCGAGCCGTGACTTCGAGTTCTGGTGCCATTGGAGACATATCGTGAAGTTTCATTAGCGGTTTTTTTTTTAAGTTTCATGCGAAATTTCATAATTAATTAATTATTCACTTATTATTTCTTGAAGAAACAAAAACAAAAAACAAAAAAACTTTAATGCGAATGATTGCTACCTGTATACGGATTTGTTTACAGAAACGAGAGGCGGTGTATTCGAAAGGGAAGACTTCACACTGAACAGCTGTCAGACTTTGCCGTTTGGCGCATGCGCACTTCTTCTGTAGCAGCGTTAGTCTTGTTATTTAATAGCCACACCTCGTATGTCCTCAATGACATTTTCTAAGCTCAAATTTTGAGTTTACGATTTCAACTATAATGTGTTTACCCCAGATTATATTAAAATTACTTTAAGATGAATATAATCAAAACTAACTGTTAGCTTATAACCATCATTGGATTAATTTAACAATCCTTGAGATCATTAACAGTCAAACATTTTGAAACCATAATCATATCATCTTGAGTATTGATTCATAAGTGGATTCTAGAATAATGAAAAGGAGAATTTTTAAGGCTTTGAGAGAACTTACAATGCTTCGAGTTTTTCATTAAGTATCTTATCAAATGTTTCCTTTGGGGAATTTTCTCTAAAATTTCTAGCATCCTCATTTTGATACTAAATAGTTAAAATAACTGTCATGTAATTGAATAATAAAAGCTTACTTTGGAGATCGTTTTATTATATGCAAGTATAGGACAAAATGATAAAAACATTTGTGAAAGAATGCTAAATTTTAATTAACAGGGAGTTGGGCCGCCATTGCCTGACAGTTTGTATCCGATGGGAGATTGACAAATAAAAGTCGTGCACAGGAGAAATCGCAGCCATTCTTCCTGCAGAGCGGTCTCGAATTCAAGTACAGTGCAAGGAGGAGGAAACCGAATAATTTGTACTCTAAAAAACCCACAAAGGTTCAATGATGTTGAGATCAAGAAAGTGAGTACACCATGTGTGATGTTCCACTTCATCTGTAGGCGGATCCAACCATGTTTGAACACATCGAGTCGTGTATACGGGGGCTTTTTCATCACAAAAGGGAGGGCGTTCTCCTGGAAACAAAGTCTGAAACATACGGTGTACGAGATGTAGCTATTAAATAATGAGACTGATATTGTTATAGAATAAGTACGCATGCGCCATACTTCAGCGACAGACAGCTGTTTAGCTTGAAGCCTCTTTCGAAAGCAGGGCCTCTCGTTTCTATAAACAAATCAGTATATCCGTAGCCTTCGTTCTCATTGGGGTATTTTTTTTCCATTTCGCCGGAAAAATGATAAGTAAGCAATAAATTGTTATGAAACTTCATAATAGAAAAACCGCTACTGATACTTATTTATTGAAAGAAGTGCATGATATTGAATGTTTATCGCGTGCTTAGTACTTTAAGCGTTTTCGAGACGTCCGAGAAAGCGTTGACGATGATTCACGCCCGGGTCACCCTTCCAAGTCAAAAACAGATGACAATCTCAAAAAAAAAAAAAAAAAAAAAAAAAAAAATCTATCATTTGATTCGACCTGACCGACAGTTAAGTATTCGTGCGATTGCTGAGATAATGGGAATTGACAAAGAATCCGCACGGCAAATTTTTCCACCAAGACAATGCACCATTTTGCTCCACATTGTCTATCAAGAGGTTTCTAGCCAAGTACAGTATTCCATTGTTAGACCTTATTCGCCGGATCTTGAGCCATGCGACTTCTATCCGTTTCCTAAGGTGAAATATACATCAAAAGGAACAGTATTGAAATTGTGAAAGAGAAACAACTCGTGCCCTGACGTAGCTTACAGAAGAAGACTTCCAGCGCTCTTTCGAACAATGGAAGATTCTTATGGGGCGTTGTAGGTATAGAAGAGGGATGTATATTGAAGATGATAAGTATATATACGAAATCAAAATAAAATATTATACAGCGTCCGTCTCATTATTTAATATTCACATCTCGTAAATGTTCTGCGAGAATACTGCTATAATGCCTTCCCTCTCAGGACTGCCAGTGGCCCGACCCGAGCCTGAATATCACTCCCCACACCAGTACAGAGCTCCCTCCATGATTCACTGAAGGAACCAGACAGTCAGCATGAAATGCTTCTTCTTGTGTTTGCCAGACGAACACATGTCCGGGGGTCTGAAATAATGTAAATGATGATTCGTCACACCAGATTGTGACAATCGGCTATTCGCGGTTTCTCTTCACTAACCTTGGGAACTTAAAATTAAGATTGATTGCTTTTGCTAAACAACCTTTGCCCAACCAAAAATGAAACGTGAATATATAGATAGAAAGCAGGTAGAAATGAAGTGAAGTGGGAGAGTTAGGAAATATATAAACTCCGACTGAAAGTCGCGGTAGAGAAGCTGAAGGAGAAGTGGAAAGAGAGGTTGAAATAGGCGATTGGATTAAAGCTGTAGTTACATATTCCAGAGGGCTACATTTGTTCCAGAGTTTGAGTTGCAGTCGAGGAAGGCTTAGTGGTAAGAGTCTGTTAGATTATTATTGGTGGGTTGAATTAGGTTAGTAGAATCCTTGCCCGGGAGAGCATAAACAATTGTTGTTATATTAACTAGAAGTTAATAATTTCTGTAATTATTGTTCTAGTGTGTCTTTGATGGACTAATTGAGTCTTATTGTTTAATCATTGAATTTAGCTATGGCACAAGAGGCAGCCCGGAACTGGCAGGCGTTACCTGTTCTCATGGCTGTTGTGACTAGTTTTGTGGGAGTGTCGGCACACTTCATAGCAATCGGAGGCATCACTAACAGCTTTGGGATGGCTTTTCTGTCATGAATGCTCGCTGCATGTAGCTCCCGCTGAATAGTTTTAGTGAATAAAGAGTTCTGAAAATGAGTATTCTTCTCCGAGATAATCTGCAGTCTTACGTTTTCGGGCGACTGTCCTCTTCAGCGCTTGTCAATCTCGACTTCCGCCCTCTATTCTGCTTCGAAAAGGATATAAATCCCAGTTTGTGTAGCCTGTTATAACTCTTGACGCAATGGTCCTCGAAACAACCATAAGATTGGCTGTTCTAGACACGGATGCTTCGGCAAGATGAGCTCCAATAACCATACTCTTAGCACGTCGGACACAACGGTATTTTGCTGGGGACAGAATTTTCTCATACAACTCTCACACCGGCAAATGCTCGACTGACACCTTCCCTTTTCTCCACCATTAGGTGACCGACAGGTGGCGAAACTGTACTGGACGATCGAAGTACGACACATTTCGAAATGAGTGTCCTATTATTTTGTCCTATGTCTGTATGGCTTTGTTTTCCATTAATAGCTTTCGCAGGTGCGATGTGAAGAAATATACTTTTGTTTATAATTTATATTTGCTCGAATTCTGAAGTGACTTTTATTTCAAAAATATTAACTAAGCCTATAATCAGCGATCGTTTTCAATCGAAATTATACTCATGAATCAAATTTGTCGCCGATTCGTTAAATGCGTTAAGTCAAGACTTTTTCTACTTACAAAGAAATATTCTTTAATTTTCTTTGACACCAAGGAAGTTTTTAACTTTCAATTCGCTGGTTAAGATTACGAGCGGGGTAAGGGGCAGCTGTATTTGAATGATAGTATGGCGGCTTCTAGAATAGCTTCTGGAAAAGTATTAAAAACACACATGAAATAATTCGAAATAAAAAAAAACCAACGTTTTTAAAAACTACGTTTTTATATGGTGGCAAAGTTTATTAAAGAAAATTATTGAAATATTAGTTATATATATGTTATAAATTATATTCACAAATATCTAAATATTGCATTGTTAGGCAAGTAAGAACGGTTCCCAAGGTTTCAGAGCTCTAGCTTGATGGGAAGTTGGTTAAATTAACGATCAAAAATTTGATGACACACACACACACCAAGTGAAATACATAATGATTTTTAATTTTAAAATGTTCTTAAAAAGAGACATTTGTGAGCGTATTAAAAAAATCCTAATACTCATAAAATCAAAACATGCATTGGAAAGTTTGTAAGTCATTCTATTAAAAAAAAATGGGAACCAGAATTCAGAAGAAATTATTTAGATAAGACACGGGGCCAAATATTGGAATCTTTCTTTCTTGCGAATGATTACTGACTGAAAGTCAGCAACCCTTACTATCTCCCCTTTGAGACTAGAAAAGTTTTACGATACCCCATGTGGCGTATGTTAAATCCCGGTGTTCCCAGAGGGGGAAAGAAATGTTTTCCTCAATCCTAAAAGCACCGAGGGGAAAGAATATTTTGACTTATTAAAATTATTGAAATATTAGTTAAAACTTGTCACAAATGTCTAAATATTGCATTGTCAGGCGAGTAAGAACGATTCCCAAAATTTCAAAGCTCTAGTTTGTTGGGAAGTTGGTTAAATTAACGATCGAATATTAGATGACACACACACCAAGTGAAATTCAAAAAAACGTTGTAAAATGTCAGAATCTATTAGAAGATCCGTAATAATTTTAACTCAAAAATCTAATTTTATTTTTATTAAAATTCCTTCCTGCTAAATTATATTTAAAAAAATTCTTAACACATATTCAGTTAAACTATGTAATGAGTTCAACTGATGTTGCGGTCGCGGTAGCCTAGTAATCATGATCGCGGATTCGCGGAAGGTGGTTTTTGCCGAGTCATGGGTTCGAACCTTGATGAACCCGATTGACGGGAAAGCACTAAAACGTAGACTAGAAATAATGACAGAATACCGTACATAAGGCGCACATAAGAATGGAAGAGTAATATTGTTTTAATCATCTAACTTACATTCCAGGTGTTTAGAATGCAAGCCTTATGCAAAAAAAGACATAGATTTTTTAAAGTCCGCGTTGGAATCCGAGGTTTCACAAAAATGTCGTACTTGACCACTTTTCAAAAAATTTACCTTATTTTTGCGGATATTTTTGATGTTTACTTTCACCAGTGACGAATTTAATTTTCAAAAATGCATCATAATAAATTTCTCCTGAATTTTTATTCGATTGAAATAAAATATATATCTGATACTTGCTTTCACCACTAATAAACTCCAATTTCGAAAATATGTCGTAATGAATTTCCCCTAAGTTTTTTATTGGATTGAAGTGAAACAAATATAAAAATTAAGCATTTTATTTACTTATCGATTACCTTAAATCATATGTAAATTGGAATTAAGATATGACTGAAAATAAATATCAATATTCAGAATTTTAGGACAGCTGTGAGACAGCTTTTTTTTTAGCCGCCTAAGGGGCTATTGTTTTAGATGGATCACTTTTGGTGTACGAGATGACTTTGCAATTTTTTATCGTTTGTTTCAATTTTAATTACATATAGTTAATATATTTTCAATTTAATAATGTATTGTTTTCTTTAATTTTAATTAAAATTTAGTTTAAATATATTCGAATTAATAATTTATCTTTTGCTTTAATTTTAATACCGGAAAAGTTTACTATTGTCCCTTTCCCGATATTTCATCGTTTACTTTGTCTCTTATATTTAATTGAGTAATTTAATAATAATTATAAATAAAAAGTGCACCTTGGATGGCTAACATAAATCTGTTCTTAGCATAGAACTTTTAGATTTTTTTTCTTTTCAGATTTATATACTATACTTGAAATTAAATAGATTTTTGATGGGGAGAAAAGGTGTGGGGGAGGAACTCCAGTCTCGACATAAACATGGATCAGCTTATATTCGAAAATATATGGTATGCATTTTAAGTGCATAAAGATTTAAGTTGTTAGAGGGAACATATATAAAAATGTATGTACCTGTTCTTGATGTGCAGCATTTTATATATATTGTTACGAACCGGAGATGACGATCCTTCCCTGCAACGGCTCTCTTATGAAGGAAAATAGACATTTACAGAC
>BMAW01110430.1:0-42807 GCA_019974015.1 Nephila pilipes | reverse complement strand
TTGTGTACTTCGTTAAAGTATGCAAGTGAATCATGAAATGTACATGAAAAACGCTCATTTCAAATATGCTATTGAGTAAGTATGATCATGAACTTTTTCATCCATTGGTAATAAAACTCGTACAAAAGTTGTAAAGCGAAATATCAGAACCATTTTCCGATATGTTGTAATAACATATAAATAACATCTCAGTAAATTCATTTCGTGATAAGTAATATACATTTATCACGTAAATGTGAATTTCCTTTCATTTCTAATAGAGGAGAGAAACTGATCACGAAATATAAAACATCATTTAGGATCAGATTATTCAACCAAATTCAAACTGATATCAGGCAGTGTTCGACTGTATATTCTTTGTTAACTAATTCTTAAGAAAATGCACCCAAATGTTCAGGATATGTACTGAAATATCTAAAGTTTGAATACCGTGAAAATAAAAAAATATATTGAAATCAAGGTTGCTGACGTTTAATTGAAATGGTTACCTTCATTATCTCTATAAGAATTGAATTGAAAATACAGTTGCTTTTTCGTTGGCTTGTTTGAAAATTAAATTACGCGCAATGGAGTCTCCTAGAGCAATCACGAACTTTTTTTTGCTGCCAAAATTACTAACACTTTGTATGACTAGCAAAGATTAAAGAAGAAAATTTTTGCAGAATAAGAGTGCTTTGTTTTTCTTTTACTGATGAGGTATACATGTTGAATTAGAGTGTATAGTATATATATATATGTATTAATTATATATATATATAAATATATATATATATATATATTGATTCTATGTATATATGTAATAATATATATATATAATATATATAAAATATAAATAACATAATATATATATATTATATATATATGTAAAATATGTCTGTATCATATTGATTATGCAGCAGTACGTAATAATATGTATGTTTTGTAATAATAACATATGAGTAACCAGCAACATGATTCCAGCAACCAGTAATAATAGCTGGCCAGCCAATAATAATAATATTGATTAGCAACAGCCATAGCCAATAGTGTATGTTAATAATAATATGTAACCAGCCAATATTAGCCAGCCAACCAGCTGTGTATGTGTATTTAGTTATGTATGTATGTGTAACCAGCCAGTGTGTATGTAATAGTATGTATGTAATTGTTATGTGTATGTAATAATAATAATAACAAAGTTGAAAAACCAACAATAATAACTAAAGGTAATAGCAATAGCATGTGTTGATTAATGTATGTGTATGTGTATGTAGCCAATGTAACATAACCAACAGCATATTATACCTGTAATTGATTAATAATATGTAATAATGAATGGCCAATGTGTGTATTAACCAACAAATTGATTATTAATAAATAATAATTGACCTTCAGCCAGGGTAATGTGTATGGCAACATGTGTAACCAGCCAGCCAATAATATTAAGTTACAGCCAGCCAATAATAGTGTATGTGTGTGTATATTGATTGTATGTGTATGAGCCAATGGCCTTAACCAGCAATAATAACAATAATAAAATAATAATAATAATTGATTTTAATAATAATAGCCAATGTGTGTGTGTGTAACAACCAACCATGTGTGTCATACATGTATGAAGATTGACAACAGCCAGCCAACCAGCCAATAGTGGCCAGCCATGTATGCTCAATTGATTTTGTGTGTGTGGCTGTGTGTGGCCAGTAATAATTATTGATTATGTGTAATGGCATGTGGCCAGCCAGCCAGCCAGCCAATAGCACTTCAGCCAATATGTAATAGCCAGCTAGCATGTGTTGTTTTATGTGGCAATAGCAGCGAATGTGTATGTGTAATATTGATTATGTGTGTGTGTGTTAGAGTTGGCAACAGCTAATATGAGTAATATCTATACAACAATAATAATAATTGATTAGCTGTATTATTGTGTCCAATTGGAGGTTATGTGGATATATGTATATATTGATTATATATAACTATATATATTAATTATATATATGTTAATTATATAATATATGTATTATTATATATATATATGTATATATATATATATATATATATTAATTATATATATACTACTGCAAGGGGTTGGACCATGACACCTTTAAAAACATGTTTTCTTAATAGTGCTGAGAGCCGTTGGCATCCAAAACAGCTTGCAGTCTTCTCTGAATGGATAAATGATTAATGTATTATTGCCAAGAGAATATTATACCATTCTTCCCTGAAAGAAACGGTGGCAAGTTGAATAACGATGCTGGCGGTGGATAACAACGCACTTTCCGTTCCAATGTATTACAAAGGTTCGATAATATTCAGGTCTGGTGACTGTGGTGGCCAGAGGGAAGATGGGACAAATCCTCAAAAGCTCGAAAACCAATTCTGGACCAGTGTGAGCTGTGTGAACAGGAGGCTTTGACATCTTGGGAAGAGACACCATCACCATCAGAGACTCGAGTTTGTACCATGGGATGAACGATCTCCAAAATGTTCCTGAGAATCTTGGCAGTGCATGTGCCCTGTTACAGTTATCATGGAACCCACAGCAGAGAACCTCGATATGGCTGCTCCATAACAGAACCCCATAACCTTCCTCTTAGCAGCAACGGTATATTATAGGCTTGAGATGGCGTTCTATCAGACAATAAACTCAGCCGGAAACATAATGTGAATCGTCAGACCATATTACCTTCCACCCTATAGTCCAGGCTTTATGACTAAACACCCCTTTTCCTGTTACGGGCATTAGCATCACTGATGAGTGGCTCAAGTACCAGCACAGCCAGAAATTCCCTGTTTATAAACTCCTTCTAATTGTTTTTTAGGTACTCACAGGGTTCTACCTTCTTCATTCCAGTAACTTTTGCAGCTGTGAATAGCTGTATTTTCGTCACAATTGCGCCAATGATCGTCTGTCACGATCACTCAGCACACTCTTGTGATTTGCAGATGATGTTTTCGCTTTTCAAATAAGCAGGAATAAATCTCGATACAAGTACCTCTTGAAACACTAAACACCTCGACTGCCTTGTACACGGAATTTCCTTGCGTATAACAATTTGCCCACGTTCCGAATCTGTTAACTCTGACGTAATGCAATGACAACCTCACATAACCTCCGGCAACAACTGAACTGTTTAGCACATTTGCAGTTAGCCCTTAGATTGGCGTTAGTAGTCAAAACATAAAGCGCACTTATATTTCATTAAAATCAATCTTTCTTTTCGGGCAGCCGTTTTTGCAGGACATGTTTTCGCATAATATATGCAGCCAGCCATATGATTATGTATAAATGTATGTATATATTGGTTATAATATGTATGTATGTATAAGTTAATAGTAATAATAATATTGATTTAATAATAACCATGGCATCTTTGTAGCCAGCCAATAGCCATATATAGTCCCATAACTAGCAAGGTACTTCCTTCCTTATGTATCAGTGTTAAACGCATATATGTAGCATAAGCATATGTAATATGTATATGTAATTGATTATGCATATGGGTGTAATAATATCATATGTAATAATAGCCAACATGGCATATGTATCGATTGATTGTGTAGCCAGCCAATAACTAATAATAATAATATATGTATATATACCCTCTTACAGGAAATGATTACATGTATGTCACTTACCATATATTGGTTTTGTAATAATAATAGTGTAATAATAATAATATAATAACAGCCAATAATAATATATTAATATATAATTAATTACTTTAATGTCCAATAACAAGAGTAATAACAATAACTCCTTCGATTGATTTCCAACCATACTTAGCCACGATGTAGCATATGTAATTAGGTATGTACATGTGTGTGTATGTAATAATAATAACCAATGTGATGATTTACGTAATACAGCCAATGTGAGTGATTGTTTATGTATTGATTGTATTAATAATAATATTAATAACATGTATATGTATTGATTAATAATAGTAATAATAATGTATGTGTGTGTGTATATAAATTGATTATGTAACTCCATGTGTATGTTGATTTAACCAGCCAATATGTGTGTATGATGTTATGTATGTATATTGATTATATAATAATGATGAGTTATACAGCAGCAACCAACCAACATGGCATAACCAATAACATGGCCAACATGTAATGACAGCCAATATTACTAACATGATAATCATAATAACCAGCCAATAGTGACTTGATTTTACATGATAACAATAATACAATAATGCTTGGCTCAGTTTTTATAAACTTCCTTCAACATACAATAATATGTGTGTAATATTGTGTTTAACAGTAGTATGTATATCTAATGAACTTTTTTGTTTATATGTATTTATAATAAATATATATATATATATATATATATATATATATATATATATAATTTTCTCCCTTAAATTGAGTTTAACTAATAAACTGATACGATTCAATGGAAAGTATGATGATATTGAACTATAAAATAAAATGAAAATTGAAAGTAGTTATTTAATTGATGCCTATAATCACAGTTCTTTCATTTATTTATTTACCATTTGTTCAATTATTTAATAAAGATTAAAATTTAAAATTATTCTTAAAAGTATTTTAAAATGACATTGTTGAGGATTTTTGAAGCATTTGAAGTCAAAGTGTACACAAAATATTCAATATTATCTAGCTTTACTATTAAACTTCTAGTACTTAAAATTTGGATTAAATGCGGCAAATACGGAGTTTCTGAATTGTTAATCACAGTAATAGAAGTGTATTGCCTCAGAATTATTTAAATTTAATGATATTTTCGTAAAAGTTAATTATTTCCCACTTTTAATCAACATCTTTTTTTAAAAACACTTTTTTTCTTCTAAACTATTCTCTATTTTATTATTTAATTCTTACTCAATAATAGTTAAATATTGGTCGAAAAAAAGATTTTAAGCGCATTCGTATAAGACTTGTGTTCAATACATCGAGAAGCGCAATAGATATAGAAAAATAAATATCACAATAGCTTGAAGTACAAATTAAATATGTTTTAATGCATGAAACATTAAATTAAGTCCCGTTTCTGAAATCCAATGAGTGTAATGTTTCTTTTCATATGAAATCTTTGTGCATATGGAATTGCTCAGATTAAAAATAAGAGGATATTTGGCACGCATTTTATGTAACTAACATTCAACAATTTATTTAATGACTGAAATATTAGAGACATGTTCCAATTAAAATGCATTGTAATTAATATATATATATTTTCTTATTTTAATCAGCGAAAATGAAAGAGTTAATAATAATAATAACGTTTTCTCTCAGAGACTTAATTCATCCAAAACTTTATTATCTTGATTGTACCCCGTTTTTCATAATTTATTAAATTATGTCTACTTAATTAGCATTTCTATAAACGCTTAATTTCTGCCAGTTATGTTGATAAAACAAAAGATTTTATAGCTTTTTTGAAGTTGTATAGCTAAATTCAAAATGAATGAGGCAGACATACAAAATTTCGTTTTATTTTCTTATATTTCTTGGAATTCTAGAATAAATTAAATTGCATATTTTATTGTACTAATGATTTAACTCTAATCGTACATCCTATAGGACACTTTTTTTTCTTATTGAGTTAAAAATGACACCAAATTAAAGAAAATGTAATTACTTTTATTATAAATATTAAAAGTTAACTAAGAATTGAAATTCTCGATGATATTATGTGTAGTGTCGATATACTTTAGAACCTGCTGATTTAAATACTTACTCACAGTTTCAGCACATAAGACATTTATATTCAAAAGATAATTTAAATATTTATACTTATTCAGAAAACTGTGTGTCGATCCTCTCAATAGGCTGTGTGTTTATGATCTCATTAATTCGCTCATTGTCCATTTAGAATGGGACTCAATATTAATTTAAAATAAGTTTGACCTCTTTCATTTTCCTGGTCGATCTTACTTTACAGTCCGAATTAGCAGACAGAGACTTTTAACCACATAAAGGGTTATTGTTTTAAATACCCTATAAATTATTATCCCGTACCACTTCTTGTATCTGATAACTTTTCAATTTTGTATATCGAAATTAGATTTTTTATAACCATGTTTAATTTTCTGATTTTACAATTCTATCCATAGACCTATTGTTACATTTTTCGGTATTTTTTATAAATTATACTGTATGATTTTCGCTATAATGTATTACATAAACACTTGGTAATTTTTACTATTAACTAGTACATAGTTTGTCTTAATTTTATGGTTCTAACCATAAGCTTATTGTTAAATTTTTCCAAAATCTGTTATATTGAATTTGACAGTTTAGCGTTTCCTTTCATTTTAAGTTCATTTATTTTAAAATATATTCAGTTTAATAATGAACTACTTCATTTAATTTTAACTACTGTTATCTTAAAATTTATTCAGTTTAACAATTTACCGTTTGCAGTAATTTTATTTACATGTAGCTTATATTAATTACACCAATCTGAATGAAAAAGAAATGCGAATGGCTGATTTGTAAGGTCCTCCGATAACAAACTCGGAAGATATTGTGGAAGCAGTGTACGAAACGTTGCATGATGAATTGTATGATCGAATAAAAACAGTACTTACAGGAGATTTCAATATAAACTTTGCGAATGGAGAAGGGCAAGAATTTACTGAATACTTTAAAACTATCTCGATTTAGAATCACAAACCAATCCAAAACATTATACTACACTTGCAAGTACTACAATCGACGCTATATTTTATAGAAAAATTTGAAAAATAGAATTGATATTGTGTATATTGTGTGGAGTGTATGATTGTGTATTTAGTTATCATAAACATTTGTATGTAAGATTGAAATAAAAATAAATTAAAAGAAAACATTAAAAAAATTTAGCTTTTAACCAACTTCGTTGGCTAAATATGTTCTTTGCAAAACTTTGCTTAGAACATTTTGTCTCTCTTTCGGCTTAATTACTTATTGGTAACGATATATTTCTAGCCTTTGTTATAAAAAAATATTGTAACATACCTATAATTTCTATTACTTACAATAATTTTAATTTATTTTCAAGGTCATGTATGTGCTAGAAGCTAAAGTAATTTTTATTGGTACTAAAAATGTGCAAATTGTTTTTTCACGTTATTCTATTAATTACCTTAGGGATTCTTTATTGCTTAAATTTCCAAAAATAAGGCATCGATCCATTAGAACAAAACGTGATCAAAGCAAATTAGTTAGATTAAGTATGTTTAGGGAAGTGATAATATAAAATGGATATATAAGTTATGATAGACCCTATAGTAAAAAAAATACTTTTCGAAATGCAATTTTGTTGCATAAACTTTACTAATAGAATAACATATTTTAAACGATACAACAAAATTTTTGGAAGTTGTAGTCCTTCCATTTACGTCACGTTTTTCTCGTTTTTCGACAAGATAATTATTTTTCACATATTCTTTTGATATATTTCCTCATGGTGTCTGTTCCAAAAATATCTTGTGTTTTGTCTTTTAATTTCTTTAAAATAAGGACTAAATTGTTAAGATGGTTACTAAGATAATTTCATTGAAACGTTTATTTCTATACTTTTAGCATCGTCCAGCATTAATATAATACAAAGTCTTGATTACATTTTTTACAAGGTTAAAATTTTGAAATGACAAGAAAAGAAGTTAAAAAAATATTAAATGTTATGATATATTTTTTTGTGAAAATAACCTATGATTAAGTGCTCAATTTAACTACTCTGTTATACTGTGAAATTAATTTTTATATTATTTAAAAATATTTTAACTTAGTAATATTTTTAATTAAAACAACAGTTTAATAACCGCACAACAAGAACGCCTAAAAAGAAATAGAATCAAAAGAATGGAAGTGAGTGCTCTAACAACTATCACAACATTTTCGTAGGACTAAAATTCTCTGTATCTTGTAAAAAAATTGCTTTATTTCGGCTCTTTATTGCTGCATCCATTCTCCTAAAAATGAGTGAGTGTCCATATCATGTCCATTTGCTCTGTATTTTCATCTTTTCTTGACCTATCTCAACCAAAATGCAACTTTTGTGCTGTATATTGCAACAAACGGATAGAGTCCAGAGATAACCATGCACACAAATGTAAGCTCAAAGATAATAGTCTCCTTATGTTGACATTGATAAATGATCAAAAGATAATATCAGACTGATCTAAAAAGGATTATATTTTAGAAAAATAAATTAATATTGTTTCCTTTTATTCGTTTAATTTAATACCAACAAAATTTTCACATTACATTTAATACAACTTTAGAACAAATCAACGCATAACAATAACTAAAAATCAGAAAATGTGAGAAAATTAAGAATGTCTTGATTTTTTTCAAATAAAAATGAATATTTATAGTTACAGTAAAGATGAATACTACAACTCATATTAAATTAAAATATTATATGATACATATTAAGTTTTAAAGAAATAGTGGGCAGAAAATTGAAACTTTAATATTTCAAAGCAACATTGTATTTTAGTGATATATGTTATCAAATATATCACTGAAATGTGGATTGGAATAGGCTATTGAAAACCTTTTATTTTTCTTTGTAGTTTTTGGTTTTGTTGGCAACACGTTATAGTTGGTTTCTGATGTATTTCAGGTAACTTCGCAAATGATGGCTTAGCATAAAATGGCGAGAACAGTACGAAGTAGCAGAAATCAAACATCTGATTAAGCATCAAATTTACTTTAGTGCTGTTTAACAAATTGCGACACCAATATTCCTCGAAAATACGATCTGTTGACAGAAACCAGAAATATTTAAACCTCTATCGTATATAACAGCTATAAGGTCTGAAAATGTAAGCAAACTATTCAGTGATTAGTTTCTTACTCGTTCATCATTCCATGAAACTGATCAAAGAGCCCAGAATCATACGTCTACCCAGCAATGCAAAACACCACCAGATTGATTTTGATTTATCATTTAGTTGTATAATTAATTCAATTATTACTAATTAAGCATCCTTTAATTTTGGTTTTCATTAGATGAAATATTTCGGACTATGATTATAAACGGGAATGAAAAATCATTGGAATATTAAGGTTAAGTAATCTTTCCTGAAAATAATAACTTGATGAAGAAAGAGAAAGCAATAAATAAGCTCATTTCTTTACCTATGCTCTATTTTAGGATGGTATGTTATCAGTAGAACTACATTTCTACAAATGCTTAAACCTCAAACAGAAGCCCTTTCGTAATTTGCTATTTTGAGTGATTTTATAAACGTCGCAAGCAAACAGGCAGAAAATTGCATCGGACTATGCACGAATGATGCTCGTTCAATGTATTTAATGATAATGTTCAAAGTATACCAGCGCTTGTGAAACAAATCTTTCCACAATATGTCTGGACACACTACATGATCCATAGGGAGAGAGAAGCTCTGACTTCTAAGGAAATGAGCCCTCGTATGGGTATTTTGCTAACGATGGTTGTAACGTTAGTAAGCCTTATTACAATAGCAACCCTAAAATCAAGAATCATTTCCACACTTTGTAAAGATATAAGTGCAGTACAATCAACGTTACTATTTTATAGCTAAGTAAGATGTTTAGTATGTACGGAATTTTTATGAAGTGGTTATGAATAAAGGGACGAAATTGCGATTTCTTTAGTAAAGGAAACCGACAAGCAGCCAAGAAGTTTCAAAACGAGTTGAAATTGATCTACTTGTTCGATATATTAGATAAATTAAATATCTTCGGTCTTCAACTCCCCAAAAAAATACATATATAAAGAATACATTAAAGTTGGTGCTTTTTGTAGAAAATTCTAATTACGGAGCAGAAATTCCACGCAAAATATCTAGAAACGCTTGTAAAAGTGATCAATCTGTCAAAATCAGTAAGGTTGAAAACAAGCGTAAGAAAATTGTTTTCGTTTCCTTTGAAAATCATTTAACCATGCTGACAAAGAAATTTAAGTAGCATTTTTTTTTTCTTGAGGACGACAACTTAGTAGGAAGAGTAGAACAGAAATCTATTTCAAAATACTCCAGAACATCTCTCGACTACTGAAAAAAAAAATCATTTATTTCGCGGCAAGTGGCGAAATCAAAAGACAATTTCTTAATAAACTAATCTTTGATTTTTGGGCAGGGATGTGGTATGAGTTTTCGGCAAAAAGAACATTTCGTATATTATTATAGTTTTCGACATCATTATTTTACAAAAATTAACTTTTTGCAGTGGCTGCTTTGAAAGCAAAATATAAATTTGAGCTAAATATTAAAAAAAAGGACCCCGAGGGACTTTTTCATTTTTAAGCTTACTTTTGAATTTTTTTTTATAGAACAGAGTCGATAATAATTTTCAAACTAGTATTTAATTTAGTATTGTTAATTATTAAATATATCATTGTTTAGTTCTCTTGCAATCTTATTTAGTTATAAGCGTATTATAACAATTTAAATGTTAATTTTAGTTTTAACACATAAATTGCTAAATTAAAACGTTGTTTGGTTTGTTTCCCTTTCAGTAATTTTATTAAGTTTTGTAATTATTTTTTCCCGTCATGCTAGTGTACATTATTTAGTAATGCCACGCCCCTTAGAGACCGCACCTTACAAGTTGAGAATTGCTGGCATAAATTCTCCTATTTTATTATCTAGAGCTTTAAAAGTCTTTTCAATACTTTCAATATTTCGTGAGGGAGGGAGAGATGGTGAAATTTAATGGCGCAAGAGCCAGATATGGCTATGCTGTGCCAAACAAGACGTAACTGTGATGTAGAACTTTCAAAAAAAAGAATAAAAAAGTTAAAAGTGTAGACAAATAGAAGGATCTAAAAGAAAAAAATAGTTGCCAGGTTATCCCAGGGCTGCGTCACTTAACGTAAACCCCACGGGAAAGGAGAAAATTCACTAGGGTGCCTCAAGCGAGTGATGCTAGTTAAACCCCTGAGGTAATAATGCTCCATTATAGAGGTGGAGATTTAGTATCATTGAGAAGAATTATATCATCCACCTTATTACAAGGTGTAATACTATCAGTATAGAGCGAATTTGTTACTGGTGACGATATTCTTTACACAATCTCTATCAAAAGTATTAACAAATGTATTGAGTGAGATTCCAATTTTTTGAAAAGCATGTTTTTAAAGCATGTTAGTCAGTAAAAATACAGAATTAAGAAATCCTGGAATAGGGGAGATGATGAGAAAGTGTTAAGGTATCCAATATTATAAATCTGAATGACCTGATGAAAATGCAATGATTGGAGGAGAATTAATACTTGCTTCGACTTTTTACAACACTGAACAAATTTTTTTCACAATTTACAAAAATTGAAGTTAGTGACTTAATACGAAAGCATTTTGAAATTGGTTGCTTGTCTTTGTCCTGAAAAATTTTATAGTACGGTGGATTGAAACACCATGTTATAAATTGGTTTGATCAGAAATCTTAAAGAAACTTACTTTTGCATAGTTGATGAATTTCGCACAGATGTTTTTAGAACTTTTTAAACATGGTTCCATGATAATTAGGAGGAGTGTCTATTAAATTATGAGACTGAAGCTGTAAAACATTTTGTTTTGATATTAAATATGTTTTTCTTATTATTATCTTCAATATATACCCATTATCTGTCCCTACAACGCTCAATGCGAAACTTCCATTGTTCAAAACAGTGCTTGAAATCTTCTTCTGTTAGCTCCTTCAAGACGCATCCCACTTTCTCTTCCACATTTACAACAGAATCAAATCTTGTTCCTTTTTAACGTAGATTTCACTTTAAGAAACAGTTAGAAGTCTCATGACTCAAGATCCTGCGAATAAGGTGGATGGTCTAACACCTTGCTGTACTTGATTAGAAGCCTCTTAACAGACAATGCAGAATGAGCCGGTGTATTGTCTTTGGGGAGAATCCACCACTTGTTGGGTACACCGGACACACTTGGCAAAACCGAATCGGTGCATTGTTTCCAGGTTATCAAGGATATTTGAAAACATCCTGGAAAGGTTTATATATTTCAGAAGCATTCTTGAATATGCTCCTCCCCAATTTTCCTGCAGAATTCATTACTTTGACTAATGCTGTCCAAAGCATAGTATGATAAGAATTATCTATTCCAAATAGAAAAATTCTTCTGGGAGATCATTTTTTACTGTGACGTAGAATAATCAACTTTATTTGTAGTATCATTAAACTATATGGAAGATTCACCATCTCGTACCAGTTTTGTTTTCAGATAATAATAGGGCATTAATGTATAGTGTTTAAGGGAACAACTCCTCCAACAGAATGAAATTTCACATCTTGTAGTATCAAGCAATTGATAGAAAAATTGAAGAATTGAAACAAGAAGCAATTGAAACAAAAATTTGCTTTATTTGATTTTTTTCTACTTCTCTTTAATGAGGCACCAAATGATTCTTCGATTTACTACACCTCTTTAGAAACTGCGTTATAACTGAATGATTTTTGTGACATAGTATTTTCTCTATTTACAGTAATTTCTTTAGATGTTCTCAAATCCCTTCCAAAAAAGTGATAACTTTTTAAATGGTGGAATTCCTTCGCCATCTATAGGGTCATTTCTCACTCTTTACTATGATTATCGCTAATCGTTTTTGTAGAAAACTAATTATTAACGAAAAAGATAGAGTCAATCGAATTTTAAATTCTAAAATGCTTAAACTGCGAATTGATTCATTGCAAATGTAGAGAATGTCGTGAAGAGATTTCGATGTCATCTCCTTTATTGGCTTAGGGCCAAAAAGTCTCAAAGATAATGAGTAAGTGAGTTCATATTTGTTACCCCTTAACGATTGATCAAGGTTTCCTAAGTCTCAAACTAATTCAAATAAGCAATTGACAAGGTTTTATTTGCCGAACTACATCTGAATTATAAATTTATAAATATTGTACATTTTACAGGTTTGTCAAATCAAAATTATCATGAATAGTCGAAATAAAAATTTCTTTGAAACTCAACCATTGAAAACCGGAAGATCAAATTTGAGTAATCTACTGTTAGATTTTGAATGCAACTTATGTTCAAGTTTTAATTTAGTTTATGAGACGAATTTGATAGCTAACCTTTCTCAGGAAATATTCCTGTTTTAAGTTTGATTAAAAACAATTTTCAAAATATTCTTGAAATAGATTCAATTTTGGTGCCTAACTCGTTTAAACTATTTATAGCACTTTCGATTTCCAGATTTAATTTTTTATTTAGTTGCATTTTTATATTTAATAAGCTTGTTTCTCTTCAATTCTTCAGACTAATGGTGTTCATCTACAAACTGTTCCTTTGTTTTAATCATAACATTACTTTTGATAACATAGTTTCAAGAATATTTTCTTTCTTTTTGCAATTTATCAGCATTAGTACTCATATTGATTTAATTTAAAATAATATATTTTAGAACCATAATGAATAAGAAAAAAAAATCAGAACAAAATCTTGAATAATGACTAATTCATTCGGGTAAAAAGATAGATTGGTTCGTACGAATTGAAACGTAGAATATGATTAAAATCAGACTTGCATTTAATTGTAAATTACATTTGAATAACTTTCATTGAAGTAAATTTATGAATCACGCTTGAATTTGTTGCCAGTTAATTACTTAATAAGAGTAATATTTGTGTGTGTGACTAACTGAACAGAATGTATATTCCTCTCTGAAGATTCAATAATTCATATTAAGTGTGTCGGGTCATTTTATTTTAAATGAGAATCATTTACACGAAAGAATGTGAGTTCTTTATTGGCATTCGCTTCGTTTCCTAATACAAACTTCAGTAAAGTTCGAGTTCATTTTTGATTACGATGGAAACCTAACATTGAAAGAATTTCCTTACAAACGGTTCATAACTTTAAAATTGTCTTTGGTAGTAGCAGAAAAATTCAACTTCAGAGATAAATCTTAACATATTAATATTTAAAGACTCAGAAGCCTTTTATTCTAAAAGGAATAATTTTATTTACATATTTCTAATATTTGAGATTTCCTATTCAACAAAATATATGATGTGATTGCAAATAATGAATGTTTATAAAATTTTGTATTTACTATTCTGAAATAACTTTGTTATACGACGTGTACTGTGTTAAGCAAACCTAACACTTCGACAAAGTTCAAAATTACTGTCTCGTATATTTTCTGAACCAGACTTTTCAAATTTTTTACTGAAAATATTTGTCTGCTACCTTTGTTGTTTCAAACTATTCCCATTCAAGTGTCGAATTTTTCATTTTCTATTTACGCGACACGCACTTTTGCCTTTGAAAAGTACTTTATTATTCAGATCAAATACAAAAATAGTTTTAAGGAAAAGCGTTTAATAGAAAGTGTGAAAAAAAACAAATATTTTAAAGATGAGAAATTTAAAATTTATGTGATAAGATTATTTATATATGAACACACAAATGTTGTTCAGGTTGGACGACGATATAGTTCCTATTTTATACAAAACGCAAATAATTTTACAAATGCGAGTTTTTGGTGACACATACGAAGGTTCCAAAATTTCAAATAATGCAAAAAATGCACTATACTTGTTAATGATAAAATAAGCCGCAGAACAGATAAACCCAGATATTGGAATCATCTATAGGAAACAATACAATGACATTATGGTTCAGATACATTGGAATTGCAGTACCATGGTCTTATTTTTCAGAAAGATAATGCCAGACCACATACGGTGTTGTTATGAACTGTCTTACAGCTCGTCAAACACTTCCTAGGCCAGCCAGATCTCTCTCCAATCGAGTATGTCTGGGATATGATGGGAAGGCGACGGCCTCTACCAGGAAAAGGTGATGCCCGACAAGTGGAGAAAATCTGGCAAGGAATACTGCATGAGACCATCAGGGAACTTTATCACTCTATGGCAAGTCGTGTAGCAGATTGCATCCAAACTACAGGTAGATGAACACCTTATTGAGCTCGTTATTTTGTAACTTTGTAATTCTGAAATAAATCATTTAATTTTTCTGAATTTTTAATTATTTTCTATTTTATACACAGTTTTCCTATCCGCCAATATTTATTTTTATCGGACAACTCATTCTTGATGCATCATTTTTTTTTTCTTTTTTTTTTATATAGAGCGTATTAGAAAATCACTAATATCATTTTTCTTTCACACTCCTCTGTTTACCTGGTTTTATCAACAAAAGTCATACATGTCAAAAAAGGTGAAAAATGGCCTTATATTTCATATAATGTTTTTTTTTTTTTTTTTTTTTTTTTTTTTTTTTTTTTTTTTGTATTTTTGTAATAAGTGAATTTAATTCAATGAATGACATTTGCAAATATTTGTGGAAATTTTAAAAGAAATGTTGAGATCGAAGAAATTAAAAAATACGTTTACCCTTTCTTAAATCAAAGAAAATGGAAAATAATGAAGTCTCAATTGAAAATTCAAATATATTCTATTTTAATCTTTGTTTTAAATATTACCTGAAATCTTCTAAATTGCTCATTTTACCAATGTTGATTGAGAAGAAAATAGAGTTAAATAAGTAAGAATCACAAAAAGAAATGTGGATATTTGTTTTTAAAATTTACATACATTTGTTTGACTTAATCTTTCACAATGTACTGAATATCTATAAATTAGTAGCACAAAGTCAAATGTTTGTCTTTCTTATAAAATACTATTTAACTTTCCTTTCTTGAGTGGAGCTATTACATTTACTTATAACGAATATACTTAAAATTCTTTTCTATTTACTGCAGCATGTATTCCCATATTGAAACAATATATTTAAAAATTTTGTAAATTCAATTGTTAAACTTGTTACGGTATTTGTTAATTTTTATTTCATTTTGTTTCCATATAAAAATTTAAATATAATGTACATTCAATTATTCTCATTATGCGCTAAATTACAGATAACATAAAAAGAATTCATTGCAATGAAATTTTGAAAGATCAGTGTTAGTTGTTTTATCTTTGGAATAAAGTCTGTCATTTTCTTAATGATACATTTTCACAAAGAAAACTAAAAAAAATTATGTTTAAACTTAATATTTGTAATTAAATATTTTTTCGTCACTTGTAACAAAATTTTAATAAGTAAAACATATTTTTCTTATTCTCATTTTCATTCAACCAAAATGTTATTAGAATACCATGTATTTTATGAGTATGTATTCTATTTGTATTCAAATGAGGTACGGTAGCGCATGCGCAGATATATATTTAGACGTAATGCGGGATGTCGGAGAGGGATAACACACGCTGGAAGTAAAACCTAAGCATTTCTGGGAAAAAAGTTACACCTTGTATATTAGTTTAAGTGACTTCGAGTTGCTGTCTCATTATGAGATGTTGAACAATCAATCTGTTAGGAGACATTTGAAGAATTTTACCCTAAGTTCAATCATTGGAAATGACTGAAGATCAAAGTCTGGCTGCGGGTTTAGGGATTACTCACAGCATCTTTTCAGGACTTTGGAGAGAATTTCAAACTTCTGGAACAGCTATCCTATAATTCAGCTGTGTTCTTTTAAGGGCAACCACGCCAATGGACGTGTTGCCGTACAAGCTAGGAGACAGAGGGAGAAATGGCTAGACACACGGCACAGGCGATTGGATGATAATATCATGTTTTATCGTGGTCAGGAGGCTGCACAGTGGTAGTCTGTTTGTATGGTTTGTACCTTTAACCCTCTAAACGCTCTTTTTTGTGTAAATCTGTTCCTAAAGTGGTCTACTTAAGCACAGCAAACGGTGGCGAAAAAATTTCACATTTCTTTCACTGCGTTTTCGAGAAAAGCAAGATGAATCTATTCCTTCACCCTTCTAAGACGAGGGTGGTCAGCAAAATTCCTATACAGAGGACATTTTTATTACAGAGGGTTGTGTTTTTTGTATCTTGGAAGAAACTGGGTGATTACTCGTTGACAGTAGTTGAGTGGCCTAATGCGAATCTTGTCTGAAGGGCTGCTCCGTCTTTTGAGGTTCAGAAATGAAACTTGTTCACCCGATCCAATGAATCTATGTATAGCTACAAACTAATAAAGGATAAAAAAACGATTGAAACATTTGCGTGTAAATTTTGAAAAATATTAGATTATTTCAAACAAAAGAAAATTTTTTTTTCAATGATTTTTAAAAACTTAAATAGGAGACTATTTTGATTTTGGTATCACAATTTCAGTTAGGAAAAGAAATTATTTTAATTTTGATGTCACGATTTGAGCCAGAAAATAGCACCCAAAATTCGTTGTTGAATATTGGACCAAGAAAACTCAAGAGCATTTGCATGTTTCTTAAAAAAATAATGCTTAGTACATTGTCCTCTTCTCTAGACTCATGGAACCGTCTCTGATGTTTTCAAGAAATGTCACTCTTAGCGTTTACTCAAGGATATGATTAATGTTATTCAAAGATGACCAACTTTTTTTTTCACAAAAAGAGTACTAGTGGTATATCATTATATATGATATAATTAGATTTCTGAAATAAAAACTGATCTTTCTCCCCAATCAATTACATTTTAAATTTAAAATAACATAAAAGGTGATTTTCATGCTTTCTATTTATATAAATTAAAACCTTTAAGATTATAGTTTTCTGTTGAATGAATGTTTTGGTATAAGTCTAATTTTTCTTTGCATAGCGCACTCATATCAGAAGAACTTACTCTCAGAGAAAATGCCCTCTTTTCATTAGCATTTGTACCAGGGCCACATAGTGTACATTCAATGGATAGTTCTAAATTGAAATGGGGATATATTCTTTTAAATAAATACGAAAATATTTCTAACCACTATCTATCTACATTTATTTTTTTATCTTTCCGTTTCTTTAGCGTTTTATATTTTAAAATACATATTCGCATATCTTTAAGCGTAAAATTGTCATCGATAACTACATCTTTCCATTCAGTCAGTAAAAATTCGACTGTGAGAGAAGCTTCGTCTCACTTAATTTTATCTTTTTAATCAGTGCGCTTAACACAATTCAGCTCAGTGAAATTGACCGACAGTTATTCAATACATTCAAAACGAATTTTGCTAAAAATTTTAACTTTTGAGAAATGTATCCTTCATCCCTGGTTTAGAACCCGAAATATTTTAAGTTTATTCTTAAGTATTAACGATACGAATTCATCATCATATATCGTCCTATATTACAAAAACAAATCTGAAACTTTATCATATTTAATTTTTATAGAAAAAGGATGCTTGGGTGTGGAAAAAATAGACCAAAAATTTTGATAAATCTTTTTGACAAAATGTTTTCGAAAGTGTAAGGTATTTTTCCAAATTTCAATAGTATGACCGATGCATATTATTTAATTGCAAAATTCACTCAATTGAGGGCAAAAAAGTTTGAATTTAAAATTATACAATTCTTATTACAAACAATGTATTTTATACTTATTTTTAATAATCTATGAATATATGAACTTGTTACTTTATTATGTAGATGAACTGTTTTTTACTAGGCGTAAAATAACGAATAAATTTTGAACTGAATTTTATAATAAATATTTCAAAGACTATTATAGATATGCTCATATTTTTTGTATACCGATGTTTTAGCATCTCAGATTTGTTTCCATGAAAAAATACTTATTATATTCACCAAATTATTTTAGCATATCTTGCTGATAACAATCAGAGTTTTTAACAGAATTGTACAAAACTTACAGATTATAAGAAAATATTACAATATATTAAAATTTGAATTTAATATTTTAAATATTCAAAGAATTGTAAGTATTTATGGAAAATAATTTTTTACTGCATATGTGCCATACATATATATTTATTTTTTTTCGTTAATTCTAATGAAGATCTTTAGAGCAGCTTATATAAAATTCCTAGCTTTGATTGAGATTACGAAAATATGTCTACATTTTAATTACATATACTTTAGTTATCCTCTAACAGAAAATAAATTATTAGAGATTTTACTCAAATGGATTTTGTAAATTTGAATCTTCGTATAATTTGTAACCAAAAGTATATGTACAGATGTACAGTTCACACTGACGCATAAAAACGAATATAAATGTGTGCAGACGCTTTTTAATTACTTATTAATCGAAAAGTCAAGCTTGGAAAATATGAAATTTGAGTTAAAACCCTTATTCATGTTCTCTTTGAAAGAAACTGTAATTCAGCCACTTAAAATTCAGATGTATTTTGGAACTTAACATGACAAAACTAGGGTATCGCATGTAAGCTGTCTTGAACACCTAGCTTTGATATTATGAAAAAACTAATGAATTTAAAAAAAAAAAAAACAATTTATAATTTTTATCAATGCATTAGAAATTTTTCCAAACAATGAAAAGCTTAAAAGTATTCATTTATTGAAAAGATTAATGCGTATCAGATTTTGACTCTTTCTTTTTTCTATTATTTTTTTTTATTAAATTTATTAACTTATAATGAAATAATTATTATTTTAGAAACTGAAAGTAATGATTAAAGTAACACAAATTGAACAATAGAATATATTTATTGTTTTCATACATTCTTTGAATTTAAACATAGATATTTTATTCATATATATTTAGTGAGATTTTAGACATTTATTAGATTTATAGGTATGTTACAGAAACTTAATTCTATTTGATAATTTTAATGTGAGGGGGAAAAGTGTGAATTCTTAGCAAGGAAAGAAAACACAGAGAAAGTCATTTGTCAAACTAGATAAAATAGCAGGTTTTACTCTCTACCTAAATTTGTTAAATCTTCAAATCAATATTATTTAAAAATATGAATAAAATCTTTTTTATTTATGTGATGAGACTTCTCAAAGCGGCTTTGACATTGATTTGAAATAAAATGGTTATGTCGCGAAAACTAGGTGAAAGAATGTATTTAACTCAAACCCAATAAAATCTCAAACCAAACTGACATACAGACACTTAGACTTGCATATGGAGACTAAAGAAAAAAATCTTATCCTCCTCCTCTTGAACGAATGTCTCAATGAAAACATCTCAAACTTAAGGGGAAGATCGGGTTTTCCTAGTGAGCCTAAAATTTTTTGTCAACGTTCATGTGTGTCCCCGGCCCTCTCCAATAACCAATTATCAACCAAGATGTTAAAACTTTAAAGGGGGCAAAAGGGATTTCAAAAAAACACATCTCAAACGAACTTGAAGTGATTCTTTGAAGGCGAAAAAACACATCTTTACCTATTTCGGCGTATTCAGAACCACATTGAATAACGCGTTCGAAACGCTTTTGAAGTATTTCCAACGTGCGTAACGCTTAAAGGGTTTATTTCTGTTTATCAGAGAAGGCGTTTTCGATGATACCGGAAATACCAGATTTGGACAGATAAGCATTAAGATGGAGTACGCTTTAAGTATGAGAGCAGATGTAATCTTACTCGTGATTCTGGACGCATACACAAGTGGAGAGAGCGAGGAAGGGGATGTTGGACGGGTTATTGGAACTCCCAATAACCCGTTCAACATCATCGAAAGAGACCGTTTTGTAAATTACGGTATTCCAGTTTTGGGAGGCATCATGTTTGGTTGCATTACCGATCGTCACATCTTTCAAGGAGGCCCAGTCACATTATATATATATATATATATATATATATATATATATATACGTCAACTTCCAGGATTGTTGGAAGATGTTGCATGGTAATTTGGATTTCTAGGTCTTATGACAGAGCATTATAAATGGAGACCTAATTCCTCCATTCTTTAACTCTGCTTCTATATTATAGTTTACTTAAATTGTCAGTGGCGTCGAAATTCCAAATGAAGATACTTTAGGGCAGGAAAAACACTTTATTAACCTACCAAAGAATAAGTAAGGTCTCTCTCTCTCGAATTTCCAGTAATTCAATAAATCTTAGTTTATAATTTAATGATGAAATCTTAGCTTTCAAAATCACTAGTTCCAATTCCAGTACATCTCAATTATAGCAGATTCGAATCTTATTCCTTTATATGCTTAAATCCAAAAGATTAAGCATGGTGATTTAACCCAATTTATAAATATGTAACATAGCGGGAGGCTATCCTCTATCTCCCTCTTTTTTCTTTTTAAATCCATTTGATTTTTATTCCCCTGTCTCTAATTTGTTCGCACACTTTTTTTTATCATAATCTAATTATGGTAATAAGATTTATATTAAAAGAAAATATTTTATCACTTTTTTTTGCTTGAGGCTCTCATTTAACATTTTGGAAACAAATTTTAAGCTTGTTCCCTATTACATAGAAATTTATAATTTAGGCAAATATTAAAATGAAAAATCAGATACAAAAATGTTTCGGCTCTCTAATGGGTCAATATATAAATATAAATTAATTATATTATTATTTATATTAATTTGTCGCAAGTAATTATCATTATAATTGAATTTCTTTTGTTCTATTAACGATAGCATCCATTTTGTCAAACTTCAATGAGAATCGTAGTAGTTGATAAGATGCCCCATTTTTGATTGACGAAGTCGAAAGTATTTGATAAAGTCGAAATATAAATTGCGGCCAAAACCTTAAAGGTTTTCATGTTTAATCAAATGATAAATCTTATGCTGACTATCAGTTTTACCAAATGATCAATTTTAAACATCATTCAAAGGGTACATGAAGAAAAAGTCGTCAGAAAATAACAATGATTCAAATTACGATTACTTCACTCCCGTAAAACGGTGAGATAACATTTGTAGTTTACCCTAATCACGTGTCTAATCACGTGAGTCAACGAATTCGGGCGTGCGAACATCGTTACTTTAGCCAAAATAAAGAATGCCTTTTTTGCATATACATATGTTGCAATTCATTGATAATGATTCAAAATGTCAAAATAGCAAATCTTTTTTTTTCTTTTTGATGCAGCTGTATGTCAAGTTTGGGGGAGAGTGATTACGCATAAAGAATGAATTTGCTTCTTGGAAAATACCCATGTGATGAATGTTGTCATAGCACAAAAGTTGTGACACTAAGGGATTCGAGATTTTCTCTTCACTAACCTTGAAAACCTTTATGGAGTTTAATTTCATAAAATTAAAATTTCTTTTTGTCAAAAATAAACCGAAATTTGGCAAATTCAATGAAGTATGAAGATAAGTGGTTTGGATATAACGATGTATACGTTGACGTTGATATTCAATGGGCGCCCGGAGCGCGGAGCGCTCCACAAGCCCAATTCTTGTGTTTAAAAAGTCACTTTGGAGAGTTGGTTTTGTCATTCTAAAACTGTGGATCCTGGGTTGATACGATGAATAAGTCTAGATGATCGGATGGTAATTTGCTGAGATATAAGAGTTTTAAGTTGAAATGAATTTGGCGCCATCTGTTGGTTGAGAAAGGTACTTCCAGGAAAGTGAAGAACAGAGAGTCTAAAAACTATTAAGCTGGGAGATGAAGTGGAGATCTTGATCTGGGATTGGTCGACTGGTGAGTAGATGCGATGCTACGATTGGCTGCCAGCGATTGTGTGTAAGCTGGCATAAGTTTGTTGGGCGGAGCTTGTGAATGTTTGTATGTGAAATGACATTTTTTATGGTGGGTTGTAATCTAAGAGTATTTTCCTGGGTCTTTTAGTTTTAGGATTTATTTGATAGTCTTCCAGATTTTGGATGTTAGGATTTTCAATATTTACAAGTGATTTGAAGAAGTTTGAGGCAAGCTTTTGAACGTGTTGTTTAAATGTGGTAATTTTAAGTGCATTATAGATGTCTCTATTTTTCATGAACATGGAAGCCCTGGCGATCATCCTAATAGTAGAACTTTGAGAACTTTCTAAAATGTTTAAATTTGTTTTGGCACAGTAGGCCCAAATTGGGCTAGCGTAACTGATTAAAGGTCTCATGATTGCCGTGAATATAAGGAGTTTGTTATGTATGTTCATTTTGGATCTTCTATTTATTAATGGATATACTTTATGCGAAATTTTGCGAAATTTATCTCTAGTATTTAGAATATGTATTTTCCAGGTCAGATGCTTATCAAAAGTTAAGCCTAGGTATTTAGCGTGTGTATCCCAAGGAATTTGTTTTTGGAAGAAGGTGGGTGGGGGAGGATTAGTTTTTCTTTTAGTAAATATTACAGCTTGGGATTTATCAACATTTATTTTTATTTTCCACTTGTTAAAATATGATTGGAGTAGCTCAAGGTGTTTATTTATTGCAAATGTAACTGTTTTAGGATTTTTAAATTTGGCGACAATTGCCGTGTCGTCGGCGTACATATTTAATGTTGTTAAGGAGTAATTTGGAATATCGTTTATATAGTAGTTAAATAAAAATGGACCGATTAAACTTCCTTGAGCTACTCCCGATTTAATTTTACGTGGGGTAGATAGGGAATCGTTAATTCTGACCTGGAAAAAACGTTCGTTACAATATGAGTGAATGAGTAGAATGAGTGGTGGGGGGAAATTATCTTGAATCATTTTGTATGTTAGTCCTTCGAGCCAAACTCTGTCAAATGCCTTTGCTATGTCTAGGAAGACTACACCGGTGGATTTTTTTTTGGTGAATCCAGATGATATGATTTCTGTTAGTTTTAATAGTGGGTGTAGGGTAGAGAGTTGGGGGGTGAAGCCAAATTGATTAGGGTTGTTAAGGTTGTTAGATGTTAAGAAATGTTTAAGTTTTTCTAGAATTATGGATTCTGTTAGTTTTCCAAGAGTAGAAAGGAGAGAGATGGGACGATAGTTATCAGGGAGATGAGCGTTTTTACCTGGTTTTAAGATGGGGAAAATAATAGCAGTTTTCCAGTTTTTTGGAAAATGGTTAAAAGTTAGAATTTTATTAATGACTATTGTGAGTAGGAAGATAATTTTTATTGGAAGGTTTTTTAACATTTTATTTGTAATTGTATCCTTACCTGGGGCTTTTTTGTTTTTAAGTTTTTTGATGAAATCTATTATGTCTTGTGGAGTGGTGGGAGTGGTGTGTTCATGTGGTGGGGGGGAGGTGAGGAAATTTTGAATAACAAGTGAAACATTATTATCAAAAACAGGGTCACTGGAGGGGTTGTTTTGAAAATTCTGTTCAAGTTGGTCAGCAAGTGTTTCTGTTTTTTGTTCGTTTGTTATGGCAGTTCCATGTTGTGTGTTAAGTGTAGGAATTTGGGATCTTTTATTTTTGAAAAATTTTGTGATGTTCCATAGAGAATTATCTTGAGTCTTTAGGTTTTCAAGTTTGAGATTCCATGATTTTTGGGAAAATTTGTGTACTTCTTTTTTAATTTTATTTTGCAATCTATTAATTTGTGTTTTAATGTTAGGATTGAGGGATCTTTGGTATTGTTTTCGAAGGCTATTTTTAGTTTTAATGAGGTCTTTAATATGGGAGGGTGTAAATGTTTGGCTTGTGTGTTTAACAGGTTTGGATGCATGTTTGTGTGAATTAATAATATTATCTGTAAGAGTGTTAATGTTATTTTCAAGTTGTTGAATGTTGTTGATATTTGCGATATTTAAAAAATTAGTGGTGTTTTGTAAGTGTGAGGAGAAAGCTGACCAACATGTGTATGTGGATCTATTGTTGATTTCATATGGGATTTTGTATGTAAATTCAATTAAAACCGGGTTATGGTCGGAGCTGAGTTCTGGGATGGAAGAAATAGTAAAAGGATGTGAAAATTCTCTGAGGAGGGCAATATCTATAGTTGAATGTGAGTTATGGCCGTATCGTGTGGGAGTTGGGGGAAAAAGAATTTTAAGGTCAAGTTGGTTAGCAAAGTGGTTTAGTTGGTTTCCTCGTGTGCTATTTTTATTGCAGTTCCAGTTTTGGTGATGTGCATTGTAGTCTCCAAAAATGATACAGTTACTGTTTGTTTGAAGTAAATTTTCCAGATCTATTGTGAAAAGATGTGGGTCAGTGCTAGGGGGAACATAGATTGAAGTAATTGTGATAGGCTCATGGTTGGGGGGAGTAAGGACTATTGATGTTGATTCGACCCATTGGTGTGGTGTGGTAGGTAGGGAGTGATGTTTCAGGTTTCTTTTAATAAGGATCATAGTTCCGCCTGAGGCAGCTCCCTCAGTGATGCGATCATTTCTATAAACTGAGTAGTTAGGGATGAAAAATTTTTGATTAATTTTGAGGTGGGTTTCTTGGATTAAAGTTATGTCAGGTGAGTGTTTGTTGATGAATTCATTTAGTTCTACTACTTTGGATTTCACACCATTGGCGTTCCAAGAGCATATCCTTAGACCCAGGGGGTTGAAATTTAGGTTAGGGCTATTAATCATCTAGGTTATTGTTCATTATGGCTTCTAGTATTGCGAATTTTTTGTTTTCATTAGATTTTGCGTTTTTGATTTTTGGTAGGAGTGTTAGGAGACCAGGTATCAGGGAGAATATCTCAGCCAATTCTTTCAGTTGCTCTATTGCAGTGAGTAGTGCGTTGATAGGATTATTTTCGGTTCTTTGCCTGCTGTGTCGATTCTTTTCCGGTTTTTTGGATGGAAGATTTTCTTGGGGTGGCGCCATCTGTTGGTTGGATGTAAGGGCATTTGCATACGTGATGTTTTCTTTGATTTTGTTTGTAGAGGATTTGATTTCTGAGCCTTTAGGTGGTTTAGGGAAGGCTACACAGCCTCCGTAAGATGCAGCATGTCCTATGGTATTACAGTTTATGCATTTAATGTCTTCAATTTTTCCCTGTATTTCACAGTTCCTAGTAGGGTGGTTTCCTGAGCATTTTATACAACGTGGTTCCATATGGCAGTTCTGGGAGGAGTGGTGGAAATGGTTACAATTAAAGCATTGGGTTACTTGGTTGGATTTGTACTGGTCGACGGAGATGGACATGTAGCAGATGTTGGTTAAATCGTATATTTTTTGGTTTTTATCATTTCTTGGTAGGGTGACCATGAAGACCGGAAGTGGTAGCTTTGTTCTCCTGTTTATTAATTGATTGACTTTAGTGTAGGTAAAACCCATGTCTGTTAACTCTTCTTCAATATCTTCAATTGGAGTATCACGCGGAAGTCCTTTCAAAACTATTTTTAAAGGCCTGGAGTCTTTCGGCTGGATTACATAGTATTGGTATGGGGTGTTTTCTAAAGTTTTAGCCAGTTTTCGGTATTCTTCATGGGAGTCGGTGTACAGCTTAATGTATTCGCCTGATAGCCTGGTCCTAAGTTTTGGTACTGCATATGTTAGTTCTTTGAGTTGCTGTCTGTAGTTTTTATGGATTCTTAGCATGATTGGGGGTGGGAGATTTTTAGGTGTGAACGTTTTTTGTGGTTGAGATTGAGTTTTTGTTGTGTTCACTTGTGTTTGTGATAATGTAGGTTGATTTGCAGGTATGTTTTTTTGAATTTCAGATATTGTTAATCCAGCAAATTTGTTTTGTGTCTGAAGTGGGACATTTTGAGTTGTGGTTAGATTAAGCTGTCTTTTAGTTTTATTTTTTGAGGTGTAATAAAGCCGTCAGAGTCAGTTTTTCTTTTTGTGGTGCTTTTGTTAGGTGTGGAAGGTGGTGTGTGATGCGCTGGGCAGCCTGTAGCATCGCAAGGCGCTAGAGAGGAGTACTCACCAGTTAGCAGTTCCCGCTGTTTCATGAGGCCTTGGATCATGGCACATTGGTTAGAGTAGATTGGATGATTTACGAGCCCTTGTCTTTCCAGATTTCTTATCAGTACTTGGCAGTGGTCTATGGAATCCGTGTAGGTCTTGAGTTCTCTTTCAATTCCTCTTTTGCGTTTGCAGCTAACATGGAAGTCCTCGTGGTGAGTAGGCGTGGAGGTACGTGAGGAGCTTGCACTTGAGATCATATCCTGGTCCAGCAGCGATTCCGAGTCCGAGTCCATTGTCAAAGCAGGGATAGAGGCAGAGAAAATATGGGAATTATTTCCCTCGCAAAAAAGCACTTAAAAGTGCTGCTGAGAAAATAAAACGATGATAAGTTTAAAAGCGGTATTGGTACAACGAGATTGAATAGCTACTCATCAATCGATGGTAGTTCTTGACGATCAGCTTCTAACCGCTCACCAAGATCCCTAACGATGTATAGATTATATGGAATTAATAGGAAATGTAGGGAGATAGAGGATATAGACTTGCGGTTAAAGAATTGTTATTTAGATTTAAATTCTTCTGTTAGTTGTATGGATTGAAGACATTTCCACTAAACGTATTAAGTTATGTAGTGAATGTGAAGACAGTTGTCAGTTTAAGAACAAGAGGGCTGGTAAATCAGATTGAAATCATAAATAAGGATGGTGAGTTTGGTTGAGATGATAGAGAGTGCGACATTAAATATTCAACAGTGATAATAATTAAAGAACTCTGTTTTGATATTGCGTGTATTCGAATGGAGTTTAGTAATTTTTGATTAATGTATTAGATTCAAATATATAAGTACAAAACCCAAATAATGACGGACAAGCATTAAAAGTAAATATATGGTGACTAATATTACAGACAATATTATCTGTCCTTTCTATCTTGTTGAAACCAAAGTACGTAAGCTATCTCTAAATGTTGGTACAATTTTCCTCGTTACTTACCATTTTGCTTAAAATTAACTATATCCTGGATAATTTACACTTCACCAAAATATCACTTGTAAGAAGCGTATCGAGTTTTGCTTATTAAACTTTGCTAATCACTTTTTCTCATTATTCTATTTTTAATTTATATGCTCATAAATTTCGCATTCACTGAAATATTCAAATAACTTACTTTTGAATGGAACTCTCTGCATATGTACTGATGTACATTACATTGTTCTACATAGTTTTCTGTCTGTTTTGGATGCATTTCATCTTTATTTCATTCTAAAGAAGCAAGAAACCGGAAAACAGATATGAATACGGGACAATATTTTTAGCTATGAGAGCCTATGAAAGCTGTTTCCCCTTTCGAAAAAGAATATATATTAGATATATATCGACCGCCGTGTTTATTTCCCATCTCTTCGAAAGATGAAGCCTACATTCTTTCAAAAAGTCAATTTGCCAAAGATAGACGATAGATAAAGACAAATCCCGTTTTCTTTTGTTTATCTGAAGTATTTGGGCAAGATGTTACTGATGACATCTGTTCGCTCCCGTTTGAGTTCTAAAGAAAGAGAATAAATTGGTTCTCTCACTGCCACCGCCTTATATTCCTATGCATTTCCTTTCATGTTTTTTTGTACTTTTGAAATCTTTTTTCAAGATTTATATGAATAAGCATTGCATGCTTCATGATTTGGAACGGTCGCAACAATCAGAGGTAGCGAGTTGAAAAACGAGATTGAGAATAGATGTCACAAAGACTTGAAGAGAATAGGTTGTATGAATGACAATTCATTTTTGATTTTTCGAATTTGATCAGGATCCAGTAAAGCGTGCAGTAATTTCATTTATAAGAGACAGTCTTTGTACATTTCGTAAGTTAGTATCTTCTTAGGTTTATGTAAACCTCATGATCATACCTTTTAAGAAATTAAATATGAATTACATGTACGCAATTTATATGTATATACAAATTTGAAATTTGTTTTTAAATGTTTTATCTTTTATTCTGCTCTCATTGTTCTCTGACAGGTACGTTTAAAGGAAGCGTAAGTAATATCTAGTGTGATTAAAAATTGGATGAAAATGAATATTAAAGATAAATCTTCTATTAATTCATTGATTAATCTATCGTTCTCTTTATTAATCTATCTTTTATTAATCTATTGATATCTTGAAAATTAATTTCTATTGATAATTTTTTGTTAGAATACGTTTAAAATCAACCACCTGTTTGCTCATATATAGTGAAACGCCAAAAGTCCTGCATAAATTATTTGAACAATTCTATCTATCTTTTTCTTCCCTAATAAAAAGTTAAATTAACGCAGAGAATGTGGCAGCAACCTATTGTCTATCTCGTCTACAATCTTAAAGTCTTATCAAAAAAAAATCTAAATTTCAAATTACGTACAGACCAATTATTAAAATAGTCAGTGATATTCAAATTAAATCTTACTCTCAATATAAAGTATCCCCTCAACACAAAGTGTTCCCCTTCTCAAAAAAGGAAGATGCTCTTCACAGTTAAGTTCCCATCCACGAGAACTAGCTGCTTCTAAAATCTATTAAAAAATGCTTTTACCGGAATTCGATTATAGTACTTCCTTCAATTGCTCCAACAGCGTAGAGTCCAAAGCTCAACAAATTCTTTTTTTACATGCCAGAAGACTTAAGAGCACATCAAATTGACCGCAGTTTATTTACCGTAACCTTAATTATCTTTCAATTTTGCAACGTTTAGTATGACTTGCTTATATCTATTCGCTCCACTTCCAAAGTTTATGTAACTTGCATAAACACATTTCATTTGATTCTGAAGAAGCTGGGAAATTAGATATAAAATCAGAAAGAAACGTCAGACATTAGTTGAAGGGAAATAATTCTCGAATTGCCCGTGTTGCAATGTGTACACTTGCAATTCTGGACCAATTCGACACCGAAACTCGGCCTTAATATACTTAAGTGTTAACTTTTAGCCAGATCAGATTATTACTGATTATGAAACCTGAAACCAATAAACTAAAGCAAATCTTGATCCCTGACAGTTACATACTTTTTCTCTATTTTAATATGGTTAATTTTTTCCTTTTTTTTTCATATTGATTAATTCTCTGACGAAATAGCTCACTAAAGAAGATTTCAGAACAAAATAATTGTCCTGCATTTATAAGCATTCAAATAAAATATTTTTCTATATTTTTTTTTGTATAAATGAAAACATTATTTTGAATGAATTGTTTCTTACAGAATATGCTAAAAAATATAATTCGTTCAGCTTCATTATGCTTCGGTTAGTTGAGAGAATGGTTCTGAAGAAAAAGGAATTTAAATTAATTGAAATTAGAAAATCACATTTAAACGTATATCTTCAGAAGAATATCCAATTACTTGCACAAATAAAAAAGCGTTATCACATAAAAATATTCAGAAAATCTGAAACAAAATTTTTTACTACACAAATTGGTTAATGAATTTAAGTTATACATTTTTAGTATCATTATGCTATCATTACAGTAGAAATATTAAAACGAAAACAAATTTCAAATAGTCGTTTTTTTCCGCATTTCTTAACATTTATAATTTTAAAAGCTTTAGAATGTGTTTCAATCTTAAGCAATAAAAATCAGATTGTAACTATCAATTATGTCAATCCGACTCTTGTGCAATAGTTCAATTAGATATAATTAACACTAAAAGTCAATAACAACTCCAAAAACTCGTAAAACTAATCCAAATCAACTATTTATTTTTCTCTTACCTAACCTTTCCAATTGGGGATGTTTCTCCCAAACAAATCCTCTGCGCAGGCACTAAATGATAACCATTCTGTCAGAGTTTACTGTCAGAGTTTGAAAGACGTCGTATCATTGGATTCAAAGAGACAGGTAGGGCAAATCAAAGAATCGCTCGTCATATGGGTCGAAGCGATGCGGCGATTAGAAGATGCTGTCAAGAATGAATGGACAATGACAGATTTTAGTGTCACGATGGTAGCGGTCGACCTAGGGCCACAGCAGAACGGAAAGAGAGATTGATGATTGAATTCCTTGTCACAGCACGTGATTTATCGTTATCAAACATCAGACGTACGACCCGCACTCGAGTGTCCCTCATGATCATTCACAGACGGTTGATAAAGCGACATCTACACTCATACCGACTGCTATGCGAGCTGCCACTCACGCCTGCGCACAGTCGAGCCAGATTATAATGGTGCTTGACTCGATCAGTTCGGAATGATGCAGACTGGGGACGTATAGTGTTTAGCGACGAATTTCGCTTCCAACAGTGTCCTGACGATCATTGAAGACGTATCTGGAGACGCCCAGGTCAGTGGGGCAGTGGTCCTTCTTTCCCTTTTACACGCCACACAAACCCTCAACCAGGAGTTATGGTCTGGGATGCCCTTTCCCTTGAAAACCGGACACCTTTGGTCGTCCTTATAGGCACACTTACAGCACAGCGGTACGTCGACGACATTCTGAGACCTGTTTTGCTTCCGTTTCTTTTGCAGTAACCTGGCCTTATTTTTCAGCAAGATATTGCCAGTCAACATATGGCACGTGTTGCTGTGAACTGTGTTCCACAGCTTGTCAAACACTTCCATATCTCTCCAATCGAGCTTGTCTGGGATATGATGGGAAGGAGATTGAATCTGCCAGGGAATGTTGATGACCTAGCCCGACAATTGGAACAAACTTGGTAAGAAATATCGCAGGAGACCATCAGGGAGCTTTATCACACTATGTCAATTCATGCGGCAGCTTGAGTCCAGGCTATAAGCGGGTCACCTTATTGAGCTCGTTACTTTGTAACAATGCAACTCTGAAAGAATATTTTCAATTTTTTTGAAACTATCAACACTTTCTATTCTGTGGATGATTTTCCTATTCTCCATTTTTTTTTTGTCTCCATCGGACACCTCCTTCTTGATACGTCAAGTTTTTTTTTTGTTATATAGTTTGTTATATTGTTTTATTATATGTTTTGTATTTTGTTATTGACGTTATTTGGAGACCTGTTTTGTTACAGTTCCTTTCGCAGTTCCTGGCCTTATTTTTCAGTAAGATAATGCCAGACAACATACGGTACGTGTTGCTATGAACTGTCTTACAGTTTGTCAAACACTTCCTTAACCAGCCAGATCTCTCTCCAATCGAGCATGTCTGGGATATGATGGGAAGACGACTGCATCTGCCAGGGAATGTTGATGCCTGACAATTTCAGCAAATTTGGCAAGAAATACCACAGGAGATCATCAGGGAGCTTTATCATTCTATGCCACGTCACGCTGCAGCTTGCATCCAGGCTAGAGATGGGTCAACACCTTATCGAGCTCGTTATTTTGTAACTATGTAACTTTAAAATAAATTCATTTAATTTTTCTGAAATTTTAATCAATTTCTAATCTTTACATAATTTTCCAATACGACAATTTTGGTCTCCATTAAATAACTCTTTTTTTTTGTTATTTTTTTATGTGTAATATTGAGGCATTGTTTCAAAAGTCGTCGCAATTCACCTGAAAAATTATGCATCCATGCTGCTTCTTTATTGATCCTTAATGATGAAAATATTGCCGCTGATGGATATTTTCACTAGATGCCCTTCCGATCATGCTTTCTGATTGCTGTTATAGATGTATGTTTAGGGATCTGGTTTCGTTTCTGGGGATCTGAAATAAGCCTCTAAAACTGTCAGAATGTTCCTCAAACCAGTTGTGAAGGATTTTAGTCTGGGTGGTGTGGCGTATTTTAATTTAGAAAATTCCTTCATTTTTTGGTTATATGAAGTCCATGAATGGTCGAAAAGTTGAAAGTGTGAACATAAAGATTTCTGTCTAATTATTAGTTCAATGGGACTAGAGGACCCACTATTTACAAAAACAGCCCTCAGATCTTTCGAGCGAAAGCACCGCTTTTTTGAGAATTTAGGTCTATGGCGGCCACACTCAAACCCATTCATCATTTTTAATAACCCGAATAATGTGTCATATGAACAATAAAATTTTGTCATGCAACTTAGGTCCAAACGATTCGTTCACAGCCAAACAGAGGCACTGCAGCCGATAGAGTGTGGTTATTATGAGCCCTCGAGTTTGTCGTCTGCTGCGATATTCCTGCCACTCCAAATTTCGCTTCATTTTCGAACATGTCTGTCGTACGTCCAACATTGGTGGCTGCTATTAAGAGACCATTTTGCTTGCTTGGTTCTCTACACAGGAGTGCTAATGTCGGTCATTATGTAGACACGGTCAGCGTACATTTTGAGGGGTATTGTCTTAAATTATATTTTTTCGGCTCACGCTTGACTCTGTGAATCTGAATAAAATTGAAAGCTCATTCAATGCGTTGCCAGTTTTTTCATTTCTAAAGCGATCCTATTGTCACCGATATATTTGTGGGCAGCTATTCTATGACTTTTGGTACTTGAGCGCATTGAAATATGTAACATTCTTTTCAACTGATGTTGATCATATTTACCACTTTTATTTTCTGTAAATTAATTTTTTTTTTCAATTCTCTTATCTAAGTAACGTATTTTCCAAACATACAATCAATTATTTTCTGGAAAACTCTTATCTCGCGATACATCTTTCAAATTATCAAAATTAGAATCTTAGAAGGGAAATATAATGATGATTGAAAATCAAGTGTTATAAATACAGTGAAAAAGGGGTTAAAAACGGTTACTAAATAAATGCAAGATTCATGATAACCTTTTTGTTGGATTTTTTTCTTAAAATATATAGATTTAAAAAAAAAATTGTAAGAAAAATATCTACGGGATTCAAAAGAAAATAATAAATTCATTCTTCGAACATAATCATAATACGTATATAAATAATGCATAAGTAAAACAAAAATATCTAAGAATTTCGTATTTATATATTTGTTTATTTTTATATTTCAGAACAATGAACTAACAGAAATCAGCTAAGTATTCAAAGAAATTTAAAAAAACCGATGTTGTCATTTAATGTGCATACATATTTCTACTTACTAAATAAACTGGTATTGTTGTGAGGAATATTTTTTTGTTTAAAAGTTGTTTTTTTAGAAAACATAAATTCCACTTGTATTCTTAAAATATGTACTCAAAATTATGATTATATATATACAGAGCATTTAATTTTCACTTTTTTATGCCATTATTAATGCTGACAATCTAATTTCAAAACGCAGCTCCTCCCATCCATAATAAGACCACTTTTAAGAAATTTTATTGGTTTTTATTCACTTAATTCGCAATGAATGAGTTTTTAGAAGGGAATGTGGAATAGATACAGAACTGCATTGTGGGAAATAAGATGCTGAAGAATATTTAATGCGCTATACAATCCATAGTAATTTTTATTACATTAAATATTTTAAATATACAACTTATCAAAATTAAACACATAATTTATAGAAATTTTCTCATAAGCATTTTAATTTATTCTAATCAAAACTACGATGAATACTAATTAATGTGTGAAAAATGCATTAAATATTTTACATATATAGCTCATTAAAACTAAAGATATAAGCTATGGATATTTGCTTGTAAAAAATTATATGAATTCAAATCAACTTATTAATACATTGAAATATAGACTAATTAGTGTTTGAAAAATGCGTAGCAATGGGACAGAAATCCCTTAAATTTGAGAGATGAATTTAGTTTACTCTTCAGTTTTACTTTTACAATTCTTTAATTAGACGTCGTTTTTTTTACTTTCAGAATTTAATGATTCTAGATTTTTGAAAAGGAAATAATTTTTTTTAATTTTAATGATTTTAGTTAAATTTCCGACTTAAGTATTTTCCTATTCTCGGGATCATTAATTCAATCCTGATATGTTTAGAAAAATGAATATTTAAAGTTATTATAAAGACTTTGTTAATGGAATGCTACTTTTATGCTACTATTCAAATGCTACTTTTATGATATGTTTATAGTTATAATTATTTGCAATTATTCATGCAAATTAAAGAAAATAATTTTTTGCTTTCGGGCTGATCGTGGAATTTTGATTGTTTATTAACGTCATACTGTGAAGCAAAACGAAGCCTATTGGCGATATACCTCGTAATTTTGAATTTTATTCAAGTGACGAGGACAATCACTGAGTTGAAAATTCCTCCTCTAAACTTCCAATTTGAACCAACAGAAGAACTTAACAGATTTAAAGTACATCTGCCTAACTTACATACATACGCCATGTTTTTAGTGACACCATGACTCCAACACGCGATTCCGACCGCAATTCCATGGCCATGACCATTAGGCTACTGCATCCTCGCTGATTATGGGGAAGGGCTTGTTTAACTTTTTTCATTCATCTAGTCACAGAAAAATAAAAAAATGATTTTAAAATATTTTACGGAAACATTCCATTCAATTTTTACCATTCTTTAAGGTAACACTTATGCCGAAATGTTGTCAAAATTACAAGGAACGATCGCATGGAAATGTTAGATCCAATTAAAATCAATCAAAGAAGAAACAAAAGTTAGTAAAATTACTTATTCTATATCTCGTTGCTTTTCACTATTCACTTCATTCACTATTGCATCTTGAAATTCCTCAACAATTTCGAAATGATTATCATATTTATTTTAAGAAAAAATTGATGCAATAAACACGTGTTTTTAAAGTATACTTTTTTTGGCATAAGTATGAGCGTGTCTCTATTTTGATATTTTAACATTTTTGACCGAATAAACGGAACACAATTTTATATATATTGAGTGTGTATGAAGTGATTAGCGACAGATTTATGTGGTGCTTTAAATTACATATAATGCTTTAATTAAAAATTACAAAGATAAATAAAGTCATAATTGTAATCGTAAAATCCACAATGAATTTAAGAGCTCCTCTAATAAAAGTGCTTAGGTTTGAAGAAATTTTGTTCTTATAAAGATTACAGGTTTCTTAGTCATAAATTATTACTTTTTTACTTCTCGCAGTGACAAATGAAAACTACTAATGAAATATCTAGAATTTCTTTTTCCAAAAGGAGGAAGAGCTATGTCAACCGAGTATCCATGTTGATAAATGTCGTAGCAGTCGTGTCTGTGCCAAACTGCAGATTCCAGTTCTAAAGTAACTAATGATCCATCGTAGGACATTTAAAGTTTAACTGCACGATAATTATAATTATGTCCGAAATTATCATTTCCTTAGCAAATACATGTTCCCTAAAAAGGACGAAAAAATCGTAACATACATAAATTTTAAAAAAAGTTAACTTCAACTTTCGGAGTAGGGAATGACACAATATGATTGTAAGCGTATATTAATTAAATGCAATCAATGTAGTGTTCAAAGACAGGGATTCAAAATACTGTTACATTTCAATTCTCGAATCGCTTTCCACTTGATGTAATCTTCCTTATAATATCTAGATAACTGTAATTAATAATCTTAACAGCAGTGATTAAAATGATTTCAAGTTCTAAACTTACAAAAAGGGCTTAAGACTTGATTTGCAACTTTAAAAAAAATTTTTTGATGGAATGCTTGGAAAAAAATGTATAATTCGTGATGAAAAGGAAATTAAAATTTTTAAAAAAACCTTTATTTTTTATTACTCTTGCTATCCAATGATAGATGTTGAGTATAAAAATTTTTTGTCACCGACATTGAATGTATTGAATATAATTTTGTGGCTCCTTTCTTGTATATTGCCCTTATTCTTTCAGCCTTTATTTAGTAATAGCACATGTTTCGTGTTATAGTTCGTGTTCAAAGTTATGGTTAAAATGTTTTTCAAAGATTCACAAATCTTAACCCTTCAATAAAAAAATTTTCAAGTTTTTAGTAACATAAGTTAAATTTTACAGAAACAGTAATTTCATCAATACAAAGAAAACTCTATTACAACTGGAAGTATATAAACAAATCCTAGTATTCTTCATGACTGCATGAATCTATTCATTAAAAATGTTATTTATATTTCAAGGAAAGAAATGCACCATTATTTACATTTTACTGGCAAGAAAAAAATATTCAAAGCCTTTGAAAAAGGGAGATCCATAATAAGTTGAAATTCAGTTATTAATTTTTTTAAAAAAATAGAACATTAGAACATTCGTTAATGAACCAAACAAATAATGTTTGTTTTTTATAAAATATTAGTAAATAAACTATTTAATCTAAGTTTTTCTTTCTATTGAGAAAGATACTATAGAATATTCATTTAAATAAAGCATGTGTATGTGTGTCAAATCTGTTCTTACAAATAACTTTTAGAAAGTTCTCGTTGCATACTGTTTTTAAATTCCTTTTTTTTCCTATCCACACTATATTACAATGCATTTCTCTCTCTTTCTCCAAAAACTTTAAGATTATAGCTTCAGAGGGAATAGAGAAAAAACTTTTCCATGCATGTTTCGAGATAAAATTGCTCCGACAGAGAAAACAAATTTGAAAACTACAAAGAAATAATGTATTACACTTTCCCCTTAAAACTGCATTTCTATTCCTAAAATATTTTCGAGTGAAAATACATTTTGAACAGTAAACGAAAATAAGTGAAACTGACTTCATAAAACGTCACGAAGTGTTTTTTTTCCAGGAAATAACATTGATCAAAAACAAAGAACCTAGACACGGTAAACAAGCGAAAGAAAGCTCATACTAAATGGAAACGCTTGAGTTCGAGAAGGCATACAATATAACTAAGTTGACTTTACTAAATTCAAGAAAAGGAAAGCTGAATGTGACTTTGACAAAAAAACCATACTTCTTTCTTTTCAAAAGGCTGTGCTATGTTATTGCAATACAAAAGAGCCTTGTTATATTCATTAATTTAACAAAACATTTTTCTTTCTGTATTGCAATGACATGTAAATAATTTTACTTTTGGAAATAATTTGATACTTTCAATTATATTTTCCCAGAATATCTATCGACTATCAAAGTAGGTTTATTTTCTTAAATTTGTTTTTTTAAATTCATTCATTTTTTGTGTTGAATTCATTCATTTTTTGTGTGCTATTTGTTACAATTTTGTCCTGTCTTTACTATTTTATCATTGTATGAATCATTTTTTATGCAATTATAAGTAGAAAGATAGACAAAACTTTACAGATATTTTTTAAATACTCATTTCTTATTATTCTTAATTAATAATAGGAATATATTTATATATCATTATTTATTTATAAGAAAAATGCATATTCAGTAAAGAACATTGGGTATTTTAAATTTATAAATTGTTGTAAGAATAACCCTCCTATAAATAATAATTATACATAAAACCTAGATAACCACCGTTCACTAATTTCTCTTTAATAAATCGTATTCAACATAATAATTTTTTTTATCTATGGTCAGTTTTCCATTTCTTTGAAAATGAAACTACTTTAAATAATTTTTCCTCTGACGAGATCTTTATGAATTATTTACTCTTTAAACTGGTTTATAATAAAAATTGAAATAAGTAGTGTAGTTTTAAGAGCTTTAATACATTTACATGTGAATGAATACTGAACAAACTGTAGAAGTACGCAATATTTGGCTTTCCTTACTTTTTAATTATTGATTTAAGCAACTTGCATAAAAGAAGGCATGTGACGATTGATCAACAAGCTCTAAAAGTTAGATTGGATTTATTTCAAAAAGTAAAGCAACTTGAATCAACACAACCTAAGAGGCAAAACTATTCCTTTCATTAGGTACGAAAATTGGTCATATTAAACACCAATCAGAAAAGTTTTGCACTAACATACCGGGTAAACAACAAAAAAGATCTTTATTCTTATCATCGATCCTCTGCAAATTTATTTTTTGAAAGAAAGTACGCTTTCGCAGAGCATCCTATGAAATGAAAAGGAAATGAAAGTTGCAGGTCAATCCATACCTAATATATCACCTCTCCCAAAAAAGGAACGCTCCCATGCCTAATAAAGCGCTCCAGAACTCATCAGCATCTTCTTTCCCAAGCCCACTTGAAAAACAAGAAAAATAAGACAATTCCATCCAATAGTCAAAACAGATAGGAAGCTAAACTTTATTTCTAGGTGCCAGCTGATGCAATATGCGATAAAAATGGAACTCTAGAGCTTAAGAGATATGTAATAAGATTTTGGTGAAATCGCGATTTTCATGTTTCCTAGAAGTAGCTTAGATACATAAGCCGAGATCAAATTACATACATATGTATGAAGATCAGACACGCTTTCTTACATTTAAACTTAGAACGATATTTTCCTTTTGGTCTGAAATTCCGTCTCTAGAATTTTTTTAATACATTTCTTAAGAAATATCTTAAATAATAGAAATATGGTACATTATCATATTTTTATTTGGTATTAATTGTTGTAAGAATAATCTTCCTATAAATAAAAATTATATATAAAACCTAGATAACCACCGTTCACTAAATTTTCTTTAATTAATCGTATTCAACATAATAATTTTTTATCTATGGTCAGTTTTCCATTTCTTTAAAAATGAAACTATTTTAAATAATTTTTTCTCCTCTGACGAGATCTTTATGAATTACCTACTCTTTAAACCGGTTTATAATAAAAATTGAAATAAGAAGTGGTGTTTTAAGAGCTTTAATACATTTACATGTGAATGAATACTGAACATACTGCAGAAATACTCCTTATTATTGAACTTCTTTATCTCTTCTGTTACATTTAGATAGAGACCATTTCCCGTTTCGGGAGGAAAGGAATCCGTGTGTTGCCTTCCATTAATTGTACGATCCCTTGATTTGATCTGAAACAACTTTTTTCATTCGAATAGTTATAACATATTATGGTATTTTGTATTACTCGAAAAAAGACTTACAAATAAATTAATAAAATTTAAGTACGTATGACAAAACTGGTACATAATATTAAATTAATACATGAAATGTAAACATTTATGTATCAAACAAAACTGTCTAACATAAAATACTCAGAATAAAAGAATAACAAGAATTTAAATATTACTCTACATCCAGCATTAATGTACTTCAGAATGATAAATAGTTACCTACATCCAAGTTTCAAGCCTTCGTGTCTTAATTTTTAAGATCTTATTGCTATTTCAAGAGGTAAACTGATTCTAATACCTGATAATTTTGAGTAATTACTCTCGGAAACATTGAAAATTGCACACCAAATGAAATGATAGAAATGGGATTAAATACACGTAATAATTTAGGTGAGAGATTCACTAGATACTAAAATCAAGAAAAGTAAACAAATGCAGTATATGTACAATTAGATAAAGACATTTAATTTTGAATAGCGCGTATGACAGCCTCTTGCTGCAATAAATGTCGCAACTAAATAGATTAGACGTCGTATGTATGAGGCATACGGGCCCACATATCTCGAACACACACCTCCAAATCATATAAAGAGTGACACGGGGGAGTCTAGCGTTTCAGCTGATTCCACAAACGCTCGACAGGCAGGCCAAGGAAGAGTCCCAACATGACGTAGAAAGTTTTGAACTACTCCACCCCTTTGTGGATGTGCTTTATCTTTTTGAAAAATTGTCCCTGGAAGACTTTTTTATGAAAATTCCCATGTGACGCTGAAGAATGTCATCAACATAACATTAAGCCATTAAGTCTTCTCGTAACACACATAGAATGAACGGCTATCATAGACTATGGCCCCAGATCAATAGGCCTGTTATGCAGAGCAGTGTGTATTGTGCTGGGGGAATTGTACCATTCACCAGGTCGCCTCCACACCCATGCGCGTTTATAATCTGTCTCCAAAATGAACAGGGGTCATCACTAAACTCTCCGTTTTACCAATCTGTGCATATTCCACGTCTCTATGGCTTGAGATCATGGAGGTTCTGACTTGAAAACATCGGAGTCGTCGATGATTCGGTGTTAAAGCCAGTACGTGAAAACGGCGCTTGGTTTGCAGAAGATTCGCTTCCTCAAAAAAGCAGGAAAAAATTCTTGAAGCAATTTGCATTCCTACATATTATTGTATCTTAGAACCAATCACTGTAGGATCTACGAGGGCTTGTTGCACAATCCTTCCATTCCCTCCCCTTGAAATCTTCCTAGTCCCTCCAGACCTGGTTCTACGCACGTGAGTAGCATTGCGTGTTCACTGCTGTCAACATGTTCTGATGACATACTCCAAACGACAAACCTGTTTAACGGTGCGTCAATCAGTCTTAAATTTTTCTGCCGATGATCAAGCCTTTCTCAAACTCGCTTAATTGAGCGAATTGGTTTATTATACATCTCAATGGATTTTATCCCTAACTCAGTCCCTTTGAGTCGAAATGTGATCTTTACGTCCATGAATCTTCCACTATGCGTCGGTTTATATAGGACCTACTTCCTGATTGCAACGCCACTGCAGGATGTGTGGTCATGCGCATTGACACCAAACTTGGATCATTTTCATATTGAATATCATTTGACAACTTCACAAAGTTTCGTGATTGTAGCTTCCTTCCTTCTTGGTGCGATAGTTTCAATATTCCTGAGTGTAATGTCAAATGTGCACTTGAAGTTGAAATTATATTAAAATTTTCTAAAGAGAGAAAGAGAGATTTTAAACATATCTTAAGGAAAAAGTGTAAGTTAAAATACATTATGCAATTTTCATATTTTTATTCAGATTTATAATTTTATAAACAACAATTTCATTACGAGAAGTTCTTAAGTCATCTTATAATTAGCACAAATCTGTTGAAATGTGTGTCGTTAATATTTTCTTAATTATTCTAAAATATGTTTTATTTAATATTCTTTGCCTCTGCTAGAAGGGCCACGGCAGCCTAGTGGTCATGGTTTCGGATTCGTGGCCGGCGGTTTTCGTTCAGAGGTGGTTTCGATCCTTGGCTGCCAAAGACCCGCCGTGTAGCCGGGGCTGATGCACGTTAAATCTGTCGGAGCCCAAAGTCCTCCTGTTGGTGTGGTGTGGATGATAGGAAAGGGGATGCCAGCTCAGGTGTCGTACGCGTCACTTGACCGAGGTTCAAAATTACGAGGTCCGTCGCCAATGGGACTCGTGTTGCTTCTAGTGCAAAGTTAATAATAACTAAACTAAAAACTAAAAAAATGGCCTTTGCTAGAAAATTCTTATCATCATATTTTTCAAGAAGGCCTAGAGAAAGTAATGATTACTTTTCATGGGTAAAGAACAGATAAAAAAATATTTTTTTATTATTTTTCTGTGTACATATGATTTCAAGTTACAGATAATTTAAAATTACTTAAATTTTTTTCGGGGCAATTTGAATTAATAATTCATTCTGATATTTTAGGAAAAAATTCAAGAAATAAAATCTACGAAGAAAAACAAACATGGTTTCAGCGAACTGTACATACAATGTGTATCAAAAATAGCGTAATATAATTCCTTGATTAATCAAGTATAAAGTGAAGCTAAACCTCAGTAAAGGGTAAAATCTATAATTATTTTCCACTCATTTCTTTTAACAGAAATTTATAAATATTAAAAAATTTAATTTTTTTCATGTAATTTTTCAATAATTTTTAAACATTTTGACCTGTAGCTAGTTGATAATCACACACATTCTTAATAAATTCTTAATAAAGTGATGGATGTATAGAAAATATTGAAATATTTACATATGTGTTAATGAAAAATTTCTTTACATGCCGTTGCACAAAAATATATCCTTCCGAATAAGGTGAAAACCAAATTATTATAAAAAGAAACAGCTCAAAATGTCATTGATGTTCTTTTTGGATGAAAGAAAGTTGAAGTTTTGTTTGTGAAAGATCACAAACAAAACTTCAAGTCACATTAATGATTTCTCAAAACTCATTGTATCCAATATCAAATGTCTCTCAAGCTTCACAAACAGATAGGTCATCCGATCGTTACACTTTTTTAGAAAGTACCTCACGTTTGTTCTATTACGTAACTTCCCTGACTTTGCAATTCATTTATTGGACTGTTATTTAATTTCTCAAAATATAAGAAACATTTGTGTGTTTCTCCACGTCAAGATGAGTGGTACACAAAATGGCTATATCTCGCTTTTACAGAGTCCTCCAGTATAGAAGTCAGCTACATATTTAAAATTAATATCTCGAAATTAACCGATTATTTTCAAAATAGGATGTAAGAAATAGTTCAATCAATTAATAATGAAAATATTTTGGTTCTTTATATTGTTCTTTCTTTTTACATAAACAACGATGATTAAAAACAGTAATGAAATATTCGTTCGTTTTACATGAAAAAATACGCTGTGTTAGTGCATGTTTTAATTTTGTGAATTTCCTTGAATAATCCGAGCATTTTAAATTACTTAAAAGAGCATAAGTATATTTTATAAATTAGTATATACCAACTCTTGAACAAAAGACATGTTTAAAATTCATAAAAATTAAAAATAGATATTAATAATTAATTCTGATTACTTACTTATACATATACCTATATATATGTATATAACACACACA